>JAJPUD010002427.1:196295-217812 GCA_023553655.1 Myrmecobius fasciatus
ACAAAACACTCTCCACACAAATAAAGTCAGATCTAAACAACTGGAAAAACATTAAGTGCTCTTCGATAGGTCAAGCAAATATAATAAAGATGGCAATACTACCTAAACTAATCTATTTATTTAGTGCTATACCAATAAAACTCCCAAGAAATTATTTAACTGACCTAGAAAAAATAACAACAAAATTCATCTGGAAAAACAAAAGGTCAAGAATTTCAAGGGAATTAATGAAAAAAAAATGCAAATGAGGGTGGCCTAGCTGTACCAGATCTAAAACTATATTATAAAGCAGTGGTCACCAAAACCATTTGGTACTGGCTAAGAAATAGAGTCGTGGATCAGTGGAATAGGTTAGGTTCACAGGACAAAATACTCAATGACAATAGTAATCTAGTGTTTGATAAACCCAAAGACCTCAGTTTTTGGGATAAAAACTCACTATTTGACAAAAACTTCTGGGATAATTGGAAACTAGTATGGAAGAAACTAGGCATTGACCCACACCTAACACCATATACCAAGATAAGGTCAAAATGGATTCATGATCTAGGCATAAAGAATGATATTATAAACAAATTAGAACAATGTAGGAAGGTTTACCTCTCAGACCTGTGGAAGGGGAAGGAATTTGTGACCAAAGAAGAACTAGAGGTCATCATTAATCACAAAATAGATAAGTTTGATTATATCAAGTTAAAAAGGTTTTGTACAAACAAAATGAATGCAGACAAGATTAGTAGGGTAGCAGTAAACTGGGAAAATATTTTTATATTCAAAGGTTCTGATAAAGGCCTCATTTCTAAAATATATAGAGAATTGACTCAAATATATAAGAATTCAAGCCATTCTCCAATCGATAAATGCTCAAAAGATATGAACAGACAATTTTCAGATGAAGAAATTGAAACTATTTCTAGTCACATGAAAAGGTGCTCCAAATCACTATTGATCAGAGAAATGCAAATTAAGACAACTCTGAGATACCACTACACACCTGTCAGATTGGCTACAATGATAGGAAATGATAATGATAACTGTTGGAGGGGATGTGGGAAAACTGGGACACTGATACATTGTTGGTGGAACTGTGAACAGATCCAACCATTCTGGAGAGCAATTTGGAACTATGCTCAAAAAGTTATCAAACTGTGCATACCATTTGACCCAGCAGTGTTTCTACTGGGCCTATACCCAAAGAGATTTTAAAGGAGGGAAAGGGACCCACAAGTGCAAAAATGTTTGTGGCAGCCCTTTTTGTAGTGGCAAGAAACTGGAAATTGAAGGGATGCCCATCAATTGGAGAATGGCTAAATAAATTATGGTATATGAATGTTATGGAATATTATTGTTCTGTAAGAAACAACCAGCAGGATGATTTCAAAGAGGCCTAGAGAGATCTACATGAACTGATGCTGAGTGAAATCAGCAGAACCAGGAGAACATTATACACAGCAACAAGACTATGCGATGATCAATTCTGATGCACGTGGTTCTCTTCAACAATGATGAGATTCAAACCAGTTCCTATTGTTCAGCGATGAAGATAGTCATATATATCCAGAGAGAGGCCTGTGGGAACTGAGTACGGACCACAACACAGCATTTTAACGCTTTCTGTGAATATTTCCATGCATTTTGTTTTCCTTCTTAGGTTGTTTTTTTTTCCTTCTCTCTTTCTAGATCTGATGTTTCTTGTGCAGTAAGAACTGTATAGATATGTATACATGTATTGGATTTGTCATATAATTTATCCTATCTAGCATGTATTAGATTACCTGTCATCTAGGGGTGGGGGTGGGGGGAAGGAGGGGAAAAGCTTGGGAAAAAAAGTTTTTTGCAAAGGTCAATGTAGAAAAATCACTCATATGTTTTGTAAATAAAAAGCTTTTAATAAAAAAATTAATTGTGTCTATGATTTGCTGTTTTACCCATTCATTCTTTAAAATGAGATTATTTAGTTTCCAATTACTTTTTGGTCTATTTTTTCCTGGCCTTATATTGCATGTGATTTTTATTGCATCATGATCTGAAAAAAAATCCATTTACTATTTCTGCCTTTCTGCATTTGATTTTGAGGTTTTTATGCCCTAACATATGGTCAATTTTTTTTTTTATAAATTCCATGAACTGCTGAGAAAAAAATAAACTCCTTTCTGTCTCCATTTAATTTTCTCCAAAGATCTATCATACCTAACTTTTCTAACTTTTTGTTTATTTCCTTAACTTCTTTCTTATTTATTTTGGGGTTTGATTTATTTAATTCTGAGAGAGCAAGGTTGAGATCTCCCCCCAATATAGTTTTGCTGTCTATTTCTTCTTGCATCTCTCTTAACTTCTCCTCTAGGAATTTCCATACTATACCATTTGGTGCATATATGTTTAATATTGATATTGTTTCATTATCTATGGTACCCTTTAGTAAGATTTAGTAAGATTCCTTCCTTATCTCTTTTAATTAGATCTGTCTCTGCTTTTACTTTATCTGAGATCAGAATTGCTACTCCTGCTTTTTTTTCTTCATCTGAAGCATAACAGATTCTGCTCCAGCCCTTTACCTTCACTCTGTATGTATCACTATGCTTTAAATGTGTTTCTTGTAAACAACATATTGTAGGATTCTGGCTTTTAATCCAGTCTGCTATCCATTTCTGTTTTATGGGGGAGTTCATCCCATTCACACTCACAGTTAAAATAACTAATTCTGTATTTCCTGCCATCTTATTTACCCTAGGTTATGCTTTTCTCCTTCCTATCCCCCTTCCCTCCTCCCCAGTATTTTGCTTTTGATGACCACCTCCCTCAAACAGTGCTCCCCCTTTAGAGCCCCTCCCATTTTTTACATCTTCTTCTGTTTTCCCCTTCTTTTAGTCTTTCCCTTTCTTTTCCCCATTTCCTTCCTACTTCCCTATAAGATGAGACAAGTTTCTTTGTGATGCCAAATATGTCTGATATTCTCTCAGAGCCAAATCTGATGAGAATAAGATTCACACAATGCTCATCCCCCTTCCTTCTTTCCCTCAATTATAATAGGTTTTCTTTGTCTCTTTGTGGGATGTAATTTCCCTTATTTTACCTCCTTTTTCCTCTCCTTCCAGTATGATCTTTTTTCCACCTCTAGTTTCTTTTTCATATTATCATAATAAAATCAAATTATACCCACATTCTCTAAGTATACCCATAACAGAAATATAGTTCTCAAGAGTTCTTTCCTTTTTACCTTTTTATGTTTCTCTTGAGCTCTGTGTTTGGAGATCAAAATTTTTGTTCAGTTCCAGTCTTTTCATTAGAAATAGGTAAAATTCACCTATGTCATTGAATCCCTGAAAGATAATGCTCATTTTAGCTGGATAGCTTATTCTTTCTTGGCTGTAGTTCCAGTTCCTTTGCTTTTTGGAAAGCCCTTCTGTCCTTTACGGTGGAAGCTACTAGGTTCTGGGTAATCCTAATTGGTGGCTCCTCGGTATCTAAATTGTTTCTTTCTGGCTGCTTACAATATCTTTTGCTTGGTACCATAGTTCTGAAATTTAGCCACGATACTCCTTGGGGATTTAATTTTGGGATCTCTTTCAAGAGGTGATTGGTGTTTTCTTTTGATGTCTGTTTTACCTTCTGATTCTAAAATATCAGGGCAGTTTTCTTTTATGATTTCCTGTAAGATAATGTCTAGGTTCTTTTTTTTTTCATCATAGCTTTCAGGAAGCCCCCAAATCCTTAGATTTTCTCTCCTACATCTATTTTGCAAGTCAGTTGTTTTTCCTAGGAGATATTTCATATTTTCCTCTATTTTTTCATTTTTTTTGTTTTTGTTTGACTGATTCTTGAAGTCTTACTGAGTCATTCACTTCCATTTGTTCAATTCTAATTTTTAGTGTATTATTTTCTTCAGTTACCTTTTTTAGCTCCTTTTTGCAACTGACCAATTAAATTTTTTTTGTTCATTGCATTCTTTTTCCATTCCTTCTTGCAATGATCTCATTTCATTTCCCCATTTTTCTTCTAACTTTCTTTTAAGATCCTTTATGCAATCTTCAGAGAAAGCCTTGAGAAATGAGGACCAGCTCATGTCTCTTCTTTGGGGCTTCTTCTGGAGTTACTTTGCCAAAAAAAACCTCAGAATTTGAGGTCTGTTCTTCTCTCTCTCCATAAAAGCTATGTATGGCGAGAGTTATTTTTTGTTTTTTATTCATTTTTTTTTTAAGGCTTGAAGCCTGTTCAATGCAAAGGAGCAACAGCTGCTTTAATTTGCCCCGGGGCAGTTCTGCTGATTGATTTCCAGTGCTGGGTAATAGCGGCTAGGTCCTGAGTTCTTTCCAGGCTCAGTACTTTACAATTTGTCTTTTACAAAAGGCAAATCTGCCAAACCACCTGCTTACAACCAGGACTGAGTGGCTTACGAGGCTCACAGACGCTTCCCAGATGCATGGAAGCTACAACGCTCAGACTCTCTCTCCAGCTTCTTGCCCCATCTCCCTATGCTGTGGTCTGGGTTTGACAGACTGTCCCCCAGCCCATTTGAAACAGATCTGTTCTGAAGGTCTTCCAAGATATCTTCTTCTAGGAATGTGTTGTACTCCAGATATTTGTGGATTCTTTGACTTCAAATCAAAGGCTTAATCTGCTGTTGGTTTGAGAGAAGGTTAGAGGAAGTCCAGAGAGTCTTGTCTGTTCTCCACCATCTTGGCTCCACCCCTGGAAGTCTGAGCATACTAATACAAAAAGATATACAAAAAGATAACAGTTCCTGCTCTCAAGGAGCTCACACTCTAATTGGGAAAGACAACACATGTTGCATAGATCTGCTGAAGATGCATCCAAAGGACCAGGAATCCTCAGAATGCCCACTAGTTCGTCATTCAGTAAACATTTATTAAGTGCTTACTATGTGCTGGATATTAACTGGGATAGGAAATGCTTCCCTTGGGAAGCACATATGCATTCAAAGTGGGAATCTCCTACCAATGGTGGTTGGCACTTTCTATGCAACTGATGGTCTTAGAAAACTGCCTAGAACACTAAGTGGTTTTGCTTAGGGTCATTTAACTTGTTTCAGAGACAGAATTTGAACTCAGGTCTTTCTGACTCCAATAAATAAAAGGAAAATAAATACAAGGTAGATAAAAACCATCACTACTGGGAATGGAGGCATAGACTTAAGGATTGGATAGGAGAACTGGATCATCTGCTCAAGAGGATGTGATTTCGTTAAGAGCACTATTTCCAAATCAGAAGAAAGCCCAAACCATTCCCTGGTTGTCCAAAGAAAGGATTTGAACCTTCTGAGTTCCTCTGGAAATGTAAGTCTAAGGTGAATGAAAATATGAAACTTCTACTTAGCAGTCCCATAAAGTTATCTTTATCTTTTACAAGAGGAATAATAAATGTAATGGAGTGTTTGAGATTTTTTTTTTTTGTTCCTGTATTCGTTAATGTTTATTAATGGGGATTTTGTGTCTTAACCTGTTTCTGACTTAAAGGAAATAAGCCACTATCCTTTACCTGGTTTGCATATTGTACCCTGAATAATTTTCTAGAAAGGGGAGGGGAAACAGGAGAGCATTTATATAGTACATACTATGTGCCAGGCATTGTATTACGTGCTCTACAAATATAATCTCTTTTGATCCTTGCAACAATTCTGCAAGGTAGGTGCTACTATTATTTATTTACTAAGATAAACAGAGATTCAGTGATTTGCCCAGACAACTAGTTATTATCTGGAACCTGATTTAAGTTCAAGTCTTCCTGATTGCAGGCCCAGAACTCTATTTTCTATGCTATCTAGCTGCTTCAAGAGGACCTTATAGTTCACTTTGAGAATAATCTAGATCATACCCAAGCTTTGTTTTGGAGATCTTCCTGGAGTTACTCTGAGATGAGAGAAGAATTCAGAGCAGGGAAGTTGGGAATGCCTGAGGCTTCTCTTTGAGATCAATTCACCCTAAAATGAATCCAGATTCATGTGAGCCTAAAGCCAGATTTCCTTTCCTTGGAGGGGGACCAATATTTTCCATAGAAAGTGGAAAATTCTAGTTCTGGAATCATATGAACACAGATTCATATTGAAGGGGCATGACCAATATAGGTGGTGATTAGTTATAAAACCATACCCCAACACAATAGCTGAAGTGGTAATGCCAACCATGTATGAATTTTGTTGGAAAGACTCCTTTTTATGACTTCATATCTGCTCTCAGACACTTAACTAGCTGTGTGCCTGGCTGAGTCACTTAACCCTGTTTGCCTCAGTTTTCTCATCTACAAAATGAACTGGAGAAGGAAATAGCAAATCATTCAGTATTTTTGCCCAAAGAACCTCAAATAGGATCATGAAAAGTTGGATATGACTGAAACAACTGGGAAATCAATCAATTGTAAGCTAATGCAGAACAATGGTTGTCCTATATCCAGTCAGTCAATTAGTATTTTTTTTTTTCTGAGGATTGGGGTTAAGTGACTTGCCCCGGGTCACACAGCTAAGAAGTGTCTGAGACCACATTTGAATTTGGGTCCTCCTGACTTCAGGGCTAGAGCTCTATCCACTGCACCACCTAGCTGCCCTACAACTAGTATTTATTAAGCACTTAAAATACACCAGTTACTGTATTAAGCACTGGGGAAACAAAGAAAGATCAAAAACAAAAAAATTACCAACAGTCCTTGCTGTCAAGGAGCCCACAATCTAATGACGGAGAATACATGCAAACAACTATGTACAAACAAAAAAGGGATATATTGGAAATAATCTCAGAGGGAAGGGGCTAAGACAAAGAGGAACTGGGGGAGGCTTTTTACAGACTGCTTACGACTGCTTACAGGAAACTGTAAGCAGATATGCTGCTTTCCTTACCCCTACTACTGCAATTCTGGGGATAAATAATGGCTCCATCTATCTTTCTCTCCCTCCTCAAGTGTCTCATTCTTCGTTTTATACCCTGACCATCTTCTGCCCAGCCATTCTGCTATGGTTCTCTCCATCAAGGGAACATTCTCTATGGGATTTTTAACCTTTTCACCTCTAAAACTCCCATCACCAGGATTCTCTTCCTTCCCTCCATCCCACCTTTAAGCTTTGTAAATATAATGAAATTGTCATTGCCATTTCTAATGTAAAATATAGGTCATTATACTACCCTATTGCTTCATTCACCATCTCTGTGACTTTCCAAACCAAAACAATCTCCCTAGCCACCACAACTAAAGTTGGGGGCATAATTCTTTTTTTTTTATTTAAAGCTTTTTATTTGTATGACATGTATATGGGTAGTTTCCCAACATTGATCTTTACAAAGCTTTCCATTACAAATTTTACCCCCAGTCCCCTCCCCTCCCCTAGATGTCAGGAAGTCCACTACATGTTAATAATGTTGAAATGCTTGAGAAGTTATGCAAGAAAAATCCTATCTACAAGAAAAAAAAATCAGAGAAAGGCAACACAATGCAAGCAAATGTCAATAGAGATCATGAAAATGTTACGTTGTGGTCCATATTTCATATCCCTCTCTCTGGGTGTATATGGTTTTCTTCATTGAACAATTAGAACTGGTTTGAGACAATTCTTTGTTGCAGAGAGCCATGTCCATCAGAATTGATCATCATGTAATACTGTTGTTGCTGTGTATGATGATCTCCTGGTTCTGCTCGTTTCACTCAGCATCAGTTCACGCAAGTCCCTCCAGGCCTCTCTGAAATCGTCCTGCTGGTCGTTTCTTACAGAGCAATAATATTCCATAACATTCATATACCATAATTTATTCAGCCACTCTCCAATTGATGGGCATCCCTTCAGTTTCCAGTTTCTAGCCACCACAAAAAGGGCCGCCACAAACATTCTTGCACAGGTGGGTCCCTTTCCCTCTTCTAAGATCTCTTTGGGATATAGGCCCAGTAGAAACACTGCTGGGTCAAAGGGTATGCACAGTTTGACAACTTTTTGAACATAGCTCCAAATTGCTCTCCAGAATGGTTGGATCCGTTCACAGTTCCACCAACAATGTATTAGTGTCCCAGTTTTCCCACATCCCCTCCAACATTCATCATTATCTTTTCCTGTCATTTTAGCCAATCTGACAGGGATATAGTGGTACCTCAGAGTTGTCTTAATTTGCATTTCTATGATCAATAGTGATTTGGAGCAACTTTTCATATGACTAGAGATGGTTTTAATTTCATCATCTGAAAATTGTCTGTTCATATCCCTTGACCACTTATTTATTGAAGAGTGGCTTGAATTCTTATATATATGAGACAATTCTTTATATATTTTAGAAATGAGGCCTTTATCAGAACCATTGAATGTAAAGATGATTTCCCAATTTGATGCTTCCCTCCTAATCTTGTCTGCATTAGTTTTATTTGTACAGAAACTTTTTAACTTAATATAATCAAAATTATCTATCTGGTGTTCAATTAGGAGTTCCAGGTCTTCTTTGGACATAAATTTATTCCATCTCCACAGGTCTGAGAGATAAACTATATTACGTTCCTCTAACTTGCTTACAAAGTCCCTCTTTATATCTAGATCATGAACCCATTTAGATCTTATCTTGGTATGTGGTGTGGGGGCATAATTCTTGACAAAACAAGAAATAGAGGTAATCAAAAGTAACAAAATGGATAATTCAAATTACATAAAATTGAAAAGTCTTTACACAAACAGAATCAATAGTTAGAATTAGAAGTGAAACAGTTACCTGGGAGAAAAATCTTTACAGCAAATTTCTCTGATAAAGATTTGATATTCAAAATATATTGATACAAATATGTAAGAAGAAAAGTCATTCCCCAATGAACAAATAAATGATCACAGAATATGAAAAGCAGTTATCAAAAGAAGCTGTTTAAAGTCATAGGGAAAAAATTTTCATACCACTATTTATAAGAAAAATGTAAATTAAAGCAATTCTAAGGTTCTACCCTATAAATATCACATTAACAAAGCTAATAAAAGATGAAAATATCAATTATTGAAGGGACAGGTGGAGGATAGGCACATTTGTTTTCCACTGGTAGAACTCTGAATTGGTCCAACTCTTCTAGAAAGTAATTTGAAACTACACTCAAAAAAGCAGCTAAATTGTGCACACTCTTTAGCTCAAAAAACCATTGCTAGTTACATATTCCAAAAAGGTTTAAGGGAGAAGGAAAGAACTGATATGTGCAAAAATATTTTTAAACAGCATCTTTGTTTGAAGCAAAGAACCAAATACAAAGTGAATATTAGCTGGCCAAATTGTTTCATGTGAATGTAATGAAATTATATTGCCAAATTCTTGCTAAGGTGGCTGCTGAATGGAAGACTAGCTACCTAACTCCCACATGCTTAATCCAGAAAAACTGAAGTTTCTACCAGATTAGATAATGATCAAGAAATCTATGGAGAAATTATGGTAAATAAAATCTTCCTCTCCTGAAATGCAAAAAAAAAAAAAAATCAACCAGGTCTCAATACCAAAACAAAAGCCAGCACAGAGTAGCATGCCAATTCAACTTGGATCAACCAGGAGCACTGGAATACGCTGTGTATGAATATAGCAAAAGGAAGTGTCTACCCTGAGAAAGCTCGTGGATGGGAACCTTTGAAACACCAGAAAGCAATAGCTGGCAATCGTCAGTGTAGTATCAGAGTAGCATTCGAACTGAAACACCCCAGGAATAGAGACAGTGAGGTCCCTAACAATGAGACATCAGTGAGGAGGATCTAGGACCTGAATCCCAAAGATTCAGGGAACTGAATCCCAGTGCAAGGGCATGATCAAATACAGATGGCCATTCCATCCATGAACATATCACAGGCCAGAGCCAGAGCCTGGCAAAAATCCCATTTCATGCATGAAAGCTGGAAAGATGGTTTAATCAAAAAAAATTCATAGAATCTCATAAATTAAAAAATTGAATTCTATAGGAATTGTAATCAGAGACTCAAAGGAAAAAATAGATTTCCTACCAGCACATAAATACCTAGAAAAAAATGAGCAACAAATAAAAAACATTAAAATGAAGTAAGATATCCTAAGGAAAGTATTGAAAAAAGACTAAGTAGCTTAGAAGAAAAAGCAATAAACCTTATCCAAGAAATGACATCCCTAAAAACTAGAATAGACCAAATGATAATAAATGACTCCATGAGACAGCAAAATATTAAAACAAAATCAAAAGATGGAAAAAATAGAAAATACAAGATATCAAAAGAATCTGAACTAGAAAATATGTAAAAGATCATTACATTTTCATTAGACTTCCTGAAAACAATGATTTTTTTAAAAGTTTAGATAATATATTTCAAGAAAACATCAAGGAAAACTGCCTATATCTATTAGAAGCAGAGGGCAAAGTAAATATAGTAAGAATCTACTGATCACCTTCTAAAAGGAACACCCAAAAGAAAAGTCCTAAGAATGCCACAGACAAAAAAAATCTTGCAATCATGAAAAAAAGAAGTTCATGTACCACAGAACCATAGTCAGGATCATACATGATCTGGCAACTTCCACTAAAAAATAAAGGAAATACTGGAATACAATATTCTCAGGGGCAAAAGATATAAGCTCCCAACCAAGGTAATCAACTTATCCTGAAAAGCTGAATAAGTTCCTATAAGCAGGTGTTCTTAACTCTTGAGTCTGTGAATTTCTTTAAAAATATTTTATAACTATTTGATTTCTTATATATATTAATATAACTATTGATTTCTTATGCAATGCTGATTTTTTTTTATTTTTATGAATTTAATAACATTCTGAGAAGGGGTACTAAAATTTCAACACTGGCCTCCTCATGACACCAAAAAAAGATAATGAATCCTTGTCCAATAAGTGGGAGGGGAAAATGAACCTTTAATGAAAATTTTCAAGTATTTCTGATTTTTTAAAAGTAGAACTGAGTAGAAACTTTGAAATACAAGCATAAGAGTCCAGGGAAACTTAGATAAATTTATTTGAGTAATTGTAAGGAACTTTATGATGATGTAGTGCTAATTTCTAACTAGAGGGAAAGAAACTTTCAAAACCTTATTGTTTTCAAAGTGTATTGAGTAAGTTAAATAAGAAAAACAGAGGGGGAGGGAATTAGTTCTAAGCTGAGGGTTTGAATTGTAGAAAGAGAAGTAAAAGTAAAAGGAATAAAAGATAAAGTAGAAAGAAGACAAAAGGAGATGGAACTTGCTTTCTTTTTACTGGGTTGTGTGAAAAGAAGTGTGCAAACATGTAGGAAAGAGCAGAGAGAATTAGCATAAATTGAACAGACAAGGGTGGATTAACCTACCTTTGAGTGTTGAAATACATCAAACTCAACAAGAATAGGGAATGAGCAGGGGAATGAGTTTAAGAGAAAGAATAATGCCTTGGAGGACATAGTCACTAGCAAAACAAACTTCTTGATCCTCAAGTAAAGAGGAGGGGAATGGGAATTAAAAGGTATAGGAGGGAGAAAAAAACTAGAATTTGAAAGAGTGCCTAAACCTCATTTCTAAAATATATAGAGAATTGTCTCATATTTATAAGAATTCAAGCCACTCTCCAATCGATAAATGGTCAAAGGATATGAACAGACAATTTTCAGAAGATGAAATTAAAACCATTTCTAGTCATATGAAAAGTTGCTCCAAATCACTATTGATCAGAGAAATGCAAATTAAAACAATTGTGAGATACCACTACACACCTGTCAGATTGGCTAAGATGACAGGAAAAGATAATGATGAATGTTGGAGGGGATGTGGGGAAAACTGGGACACTGATGCATTGTTGGTGGAACTGTGAATGGATCCAAACATTCTGGAGAGCAATTTGGAACTGTGTTCAAAAAGTTATCAAACTGTGCATACCTTTTGACCCAGCAGTGTTTCTACTAGGCCTATATCCCAAAGATATCTTGAAGGAAGGAAAGGGACCCAAATGTGCAAAAATGTTTGTGGCAGACCTTTTTGTAGTGGCTAGAAACTGGAAACTGAAGGGATGCCCATCAATTGGAGAATGGCAGAATAAACTATGGTATATGAATGTCATGGAATATTCTTGTTCTGTAAGAAATAACTAGCAGGATGATTTCAGAGAGGCCTGGAGAGACTTGCATAAACTGATGTTGAGTGAAATGAGCAGAACCAGGAGATCATTGTACACGGCAACAACAATACTATATGATGATCAGTTCTGAAGGATGTGGTTCTCTTCAACAATGAGATGTTTCAAACCAGTTCCAATTGTTCAGTAAAGAAAACCATATACACTCAGAGAGAGAGAGATAAGAATGTGGACCACAACATAATATTTTCATGCTCTCTCTTTATGTTTGCTTACATTATGTCTCCCTTCTCAGATTTTTTTTTCTTGTAGATCTGATTTTTTTCTTGCACAGCAAGATAACTGTAAAAATATGTATACTCATATTTGATTTGTCAAGTATTCTAACATAATTAATATGTATTAGACTTCCTGCCATCTAGGGGAGGGATGGGGGCTGAGGGGAAAATTTGTAACAGAAAGCTTTGCAAGGGTCAATGTTCAAAAATTATCCATACATATGTTTTGCAAATATAAAGCTTTAATAAGATAGAAAAAAAGAAAGAGTGCCTAAAATCTCAGACAATCTAAGAATCTAGGGGGAAATAAGTGAACAAATTTTGTAGAAATGCAATGAAATCTTATTAATCTGTAAGAAATGATGAACTAACATAGAATGAAGTAAGAAGAATTAAGAAAACAATATATGACAAGTATAAAAAAATTTAACTTTGATAAAAGCACTGACCAATAAGGTTTCCAGAGGATCTATAATGAAGCATGCCATCTACCTCCTGACAGAGAGATGATGGACACAAAGTGGATAAAAAGATTTACATTTTTGGATATGACCATTGTGTGATTCCATTTTGCTTTTTTGTTACAAGTTGTTTTTTCCTTCTTTCTGACAGTTGATTAATAAACAAAGATGATAGGGGAAAGGGAGTTAGCAATAGTGATAGAAAAAAAAAACAGATATTGTAAGATTTTTTAAAATACACTGAGGAGAATAGAAAGAAACTCAGAAGAAAAGAAGAAAATAAACAAGCAGGTCAATCTTGAAAGTAAAATATTAGATTTATTATATACTTTAAAAGAATAAAAGTAAGCAGTATGAAATAAAGATTTATAATTTCATAAATAATACACTTTTGTTCTGATTATATGGAAAAGCTCTATTTTGGTGTTTAAGAATAAAAAATAAAATTAATCAATAAAATAGAGCTATCACAGAGGGGGCTAAAATGAAGAATATTGTACCATAAAAATTATGTAAATGAAAGATGCAAGGAAACTTGGGTAGATGTTACATGAATCTATACTGATTAAAATAAGCAGAACCATAAAATTATCAAGAGAACAATTTTACAATGATTATGATGTAGGGGAGACAGCAGTGACTCTGAAGCCCTTTTGACCTAAGAGTGCTCTTGTCTATCAATGATTGTAAAAATTCTCTGGCCTAGGAATGTAAATGCTCTTATCTGTCAATAATTGTTAAATGTAATATTTCTTCCCTTAGATTTTAGGGAAGGTATATTAGTGATCCTGAACCCCTCTGACCTTGTTCTAACAATGTCTGCCAATGATTTAAAAGTCATCTGGCCTTAGAGAAGTCCTACAAACATTACTATCAGATAAATAATCTGTTGGTCAGTAATGATGGAGTTCCTGAGACCACCCCTCAAACCTACCTGAAAGTCATAAAATTAGCAAATAAGTAACATGAAACCCTGATCCAGTTTTGTATAAATCTATCGCCTTCTCTCTGGTTGTTTGCTAATTTCTTTTGGAACTTAGCACGCTTATAATGGCATTACAATTACAAATAAACTTTGCTCCTTGACTAGCAAATGGGTCCAAGCCTGCAAATTCTTTTGAGACACCTCCCAACACTGGTCTGTGACCCCAAACTTCTGGTGTCTCCCTTCCCAAACTCAACAATTACATCAATATAAAGGAAACTAACCTATAGAGACTTTAGAGTTCTGATCAATGTAATAAAAAATAACTTTTGAACAGATACAAATTTCAGAATAACATACTTCAGAAGATTAACGAGAATCACGCTTTCTGGCTCTTAGCAAAAAAATATCCTAAATAAAGGTCCAGAATGAGGCATATGTTTTCCTGCAATATCAATATGTGAATTTATTTTGTATGACAATACAAATTATTTACAATGGTGAGTTTCTATTTGTGAGAGAAAGGTATGTAGGATGGTATTATTGATAGTGATGATAGTAAGAAAATAAATGTAAATAATAAGAAAAGAGCATCAATGAAACATTTAAAAAATATGAGGAATCAAGCAGGAGGAAATTCATATGGCTGCAATAGACAAGGAGGTAGTTTTATTGCTAAAATGTTAAATTTAATATACACTTAAAAACAAATGACATAATAGAAATGCAAAGTTTGGAATATAATTCTTTTTCTATTCTTTGTATATTGAAATGTTCATGTTCATTAGTGTTTATTAAACTCATAATAACCAAGAAAAAATTGTTTAAAGGCATGTTTCATTATTCAACTCTAGTTCATCAGTACTCTGGCAAGAAGTGAATGGCAGGATTTGTCATCAGTCTTCTAAAGTTATGACTGATAAACTGTATTGATCCAAGTTCTGTTGTCTTTCTAAGTTATCTCCCTTGATATCGTTGAAGCCAATACAACAATATTGTTGTATAAATTATCCTCCTAATACTACTTACTCTATTCTATACCAATTCATCAAAATCTCCTAGGATTTTCCTAAATTTGTCATATTTGCAATTTCTAATTATGCAGGAATATTCCAAAATATTCATATATTATAATGTGTTCCATTATTCCACCATTAATGGGCCCCACTTTGTTTCTAATTCTTTGCCATGATAAAAAGTTCAGTACATAGGAGTGCTTTCCCTCTATCTTTTACCTCTTTGGGGTAATATGCTTAATATTACCTCACATTGTTTCTTGTTTTCCAGAATTATCCATAACTCCATCAATAATATATGAGTGTGCTCATTCTCCCCCCAATGTTCTAATGAAGGATATTTTAATTTTTTATTTTGTTAACCAATTGGAGGATTATTAGGTAGAACCTTAAAGTTGTTTTCTTTTTTTTTTTTTTAACTTTTTCTTATTCAGGATTTGGAGTATTTTTTTTTCAGAGAGATGCTAATAGCTTGTATTTTCTCTTTTGAAAACTATTCATATCTGTCAGGAGGTAATTCTTTAATGTTATAGTCCTAATTTGACAAACAGGTTTGTGGGAGCCAGGAGGAGAACAGAATTAGAGCAGGAAACAAGTGGAAGCCCTAGATAGAGAACAAAGCTGAGATCAGCCCGGCAGTTGAGACTAGAAAACTAGTTACCTCTTCTTCCCTTCCCCATGAGTTTCAACAGGAACTGAGTCTTAAGGTCCCCTTGATGTTGTAGCCTCCCCCGCTCATGACATCATGGAAACTACTACTGCTTATGTGGCCCTGCTCTAGGAACTCAGAATCCTACATCCAGCTGGAAAGAGGGAGGGAGATCACAGGGAAAGTTAGAGATAGAGCTCTGGGAGGAAGGGGTAAGCAAAGGAGGGAAAGGCTGATTATTTGGTCCTGGCTCTAAAGCCACCGGGAAACTGCAGGATTAGATCAGGTACTAGGAAGTAGGGTGGGCTGGCTACCATTAGCCTGTCAGCACTGGAGAGAAGAAAAGCAGGGATGAGGCAAGAACTCAGAACAAATTCACAGAAGGCCAGAGACTTGACAGAATATTCCCTATTCCTATTTCAGCAACCAAGCAGAACCTAAGTAGGCATTGACTGAGTGAAACAGTAGAGGATTTTATTGGCTAAATAATTTGGGAAGTTGTCAGCATGTGGCTGGCTAGGGTCCTGTTCCAGGTCATAAATTCCAGAGCTCACTTGTTCCTAAGTTGTTTCCCTCCAATGTGGCTATATGAGTTGTCATCTCGATCTCTGAGAGGCTAAAAGATAAAGAGAAGAGAGAATGAGGTCAGAGGTTTTGTGTTTCTAGTGTTTCATCTTTTGAAAAAGAAATCTCTTTACAATCCAGAGAAAACCCCACCCACTAATAGACCAAAGCTTTTGTTCATGTTTTCCCCATGCCATCTGTTACGAACTTCCCAGTCTAAACCTCACCCCCATACAATCCAATATCAGGTCTCTTTAATCCCCCAGACTCAATTTCATCCCTTCTACACTCATCCCTCTTCATTACTCACCTGATAGAGGGAATCATTCTGCATCAGAATCTGCTTGTCAAAAGCTGGTAAAAGAGAAATCCAGAGAAGAAAAGTCAATGGAAGACAGCGCACAGGACAAATAAATGTCCAGGACATAACTGGAAAGGACTGAACCCCATATTTTGCATATTAGCCCACTCAGGAATATTCTGAGAGTGCTGAAGTCCTTACCTTCCTTTATTTTCTTTGGGTTGATCTTATTTATTCATTAGTCAATTAACATTAAATAACAACTAGATATGATATTATATATTATTATAAATAATATACATTATGTATAATGTATATTACAATAATAAGATATTATTACCTTCAAAGAACTGAAAATCTGCTAGAGATAATAAGATCTATAGGGATAGGAACTGGACATGTAACTTCATTAATATAACTAATTCTCAAGAGAGAGAACTCCCTGTACTGAAGCATCTTCTCTTCAGAGAATTGTCAAAAATTTCCAGTGTCACAGAGTCAGTATGTGCCAAAGGCAGAACTTAAACTCAGGACTTTCTGGTTCTGAGGTCAGACTTCTATCCACTATGATGCACAGCTTCTCTTAAAACATGTACACAAAAAAATTTAATTAGAAAATGATAAGTAGATGAAAAATATAGAACACTATGAGATTAAATGAAGGAGAGATCACCTCCAGCTAAGGGAGTCATGAAAAGCTCTATTAAAGACATAGATTTGGAGATGGATCAAGAGGTTATCAATAGCTGGAGATGAGGTATGATGGGGGAGAGCACTTGAGGAGTATAGAACAGTAGAAGTGTGGAAGTATAAAAATCTAGAATGATTTTAGAGAATGCTTAGTAGGTTAATTTGTCTAGCATATAGAATAAATATGATACAGATAGATGATAGATAGATAGATAGATAGATGTAGAATAAATATGAGAGTAAATACTGGTATAAGGTATAAGGCCTTTGATTGATAGGACTTGTTAAAAGAGATGAATATAGAAAACCTTGCATCTTAACCTGCTGATTATTTAATAATGGCAATACTAAACATCTTTTTTCTTCAAATCCCCATCTCCATCCTCTCCAGATCACTCAGAATATATCCTCACCTCCTACTTTATTTAGAAGGTTTAAGCTAATGTGGGTTCCCTAACCTTTGCTTCTCCGTTCTGTTAGCTCTCTTGATATTCTTACCTAGATTCAGAAGAAGAAATAGCTATCTGATTTTCTAAGACTAACTCCTACCCCTTGGTAAGCTAAAACCCACTGCTCCCTTAAACTTGTTCCATCTACAGCTTAATAAAAACTTTTTCATTCACCCATTCACTCATCCATAATCCTCTCTTTTTCATGTATCTTTAATCTCTCCTCTTCTTTTTGTCTAGAAATGTTTTCAGATATCCTCTATTCTAAAAAAATCTTCCCTTGACTTCACTAACCAAAGAGGTAGGATAGAGTAGTGGAAAGAACACTGGATTTGGAGTTGAAGAATCTGAGTTCAAATCTTAGCTTAACTGCATACTACAAGGTGTGATTTTGAGCAAATCACTGCCTATCTCTGGGATTCAGTTTCCTCAAAGGGAAGAAAAATTACAATGTAATTGTGGTAGAAAAATGATACTATTGGATTAGATACAAGGTATTTTCCAAGTTTAAGTCTATACTCCCATGACTTATCATGATCTCTTCTCTCCTTTAGACCAAACACAAGCTATCTCTATTTCCTCATCATCTACTCATTTCTTATTCTTTTGTAATTTGACTTCTATTCTACTATACTACTAAAAGAACACTAGTGACCACCTTATTGCCAATCTCATTTGTCCTCATCTTTTTTTGACCTTTCTGTGTATCCTGTTGAACATCTTCTCTTTTTTGACACCCAATGCTCTTTTGGTTTCTCTGCACATGGTACTTCTACCATCTCTCTGTCTGCTCTTCTTTCACCCATCTTATTTATTCAACCCTCTCTTACACACTAATTATTAATGTCCTCCAAGGTTCAGTCTTTGGACCTCTCCATTTTTTCCTGAGTCAATTGGGTTAAGTGACTTGCCCAGGGTCACACAACTAGGGAATGTTAAGTGTCCACCAGATTTGAACTGAGGTCCTCCTGACTTCAGGGCTGGTACTCTATTCACTATGCCACCTAGCTGCCCCTCTCTCCTCTTTCTATATTTCTCCCCTTATTAAACTCATCTACTCTCATAGTTTCAATCACACTTCCTACTTAAATAATTCCTATTGATGTATTTCCACTCAAATTTTATCTTATAGCTCCACCCACTTGCTAGAATCTCTGCCTGGATGTCCCATCAATCCCTTGAACTCAACATGTCCAAAACTGAATTTACCTTTCTCCTAAACTTGCTCTTTCCCCATTACCTTTATTCCTATTCCATCATTTTCCAAGTAACCCAAAATAGTAAGCTCAGAGCCAACTTTGACTCTTCCTTCTCCTTTATCCTCTATATCCAATTGGTGGCCAAGTCCTACTGATTCCACTCCAGCAACAATCCCATCTGTCCTCTTCTCTCTACTCTTACTACAACCATACTAGTTAGGGTTCTCATCTATTCATGACTAGATTCTCCTAATGATATCCTGTTTGGTCTTCCTGACTCCAATGTAGTCTTCTTCCAATCCACCCATGCCATTGCTGTCCAAGAAAGCTAATGAATGCTCCACTGACCACATCACCCTTCTGCTCAGAAATTTTCAATATGTCTCTATCTCCTATCAAACAAAATGTAAATTCTTGACATTGATATTTAAGACTTCTGTAATCCAGTTCCTACTGTTTTTCCAGTATCCCATGCCATTTCATACTTACACCATACTTCATATAGCTACTACATTCTACCCAAATAAGATTGTTTTCAGTCTTCTCATCCTGCCTTAGATTCATAGGTTGTTAGAGTTAATTGGAAGGAACTATAGAAATCATCTATTCCAACCCCTTCATTTTCAGAAGAGGGAAAAATTTTCCCCTCTGAAAGAGGGAAAATCTCTTTTTGAAAGAGGGAAGAGAGAAAAATTTTCATTTTGAAGCTCCAAGCAATCAAGGGATTTGTCCAAAATCAACACAGCAAGTAAGCAGCACAATTGATCCTTGAACCTATGTCTCCTGAGTACTAATTCTTCTAGTCTCCATGCCTTTGCCCCCATATCACTCTGTCTAGAGTTCCTCTGGATCTCAAGGGCCATGTTCTTCTCTGGGAAGCTTTATATGTCCCCTAATCCCTACCTACTTTGAAATAATAAATCCCTAATGATTTTAATCATAGTTCTATTCCTGGATATCTCTCTTATTTCTTTGTTTTCTATATCTATTTCTTTCTCTGCCCATATTCGATTGTAAGTGCTTTAAAGTGGAATCTAAATTATGTCTACGTATTTCTAACACCTACTCTGAGTACATAATTAATAAGTGTTTGGTGAATTAAATTTATCTTGTAGGCAGTGATGATTAAATGGTCACTCATTAAGCAGCAGATTAACATGATAGGAGAGGAGGAACATCCCAAGAAGCATATGTGGGGATGGGCTCATGCTCTGCCCCTTGATAAAGGACATACATGACTATGCTAATAAATATTGATGGAGCCTCACAACAAAGCTTCATATTAAGAAATTCATCTGGTGAGAGAAAGTCTAGAAGAAGAAGCCCAATGGAAAACCATGATTGTGAATAGTTGAACCTAGAGGATGCCAACTTTGTCTCCTCCCCCTGGCACTAGCTTGTGCATGTCAGAGCTTCTCTAACTTACCTGAAAGATACCCTTCCTCATGTCCTGCAAAGCAGTAGACTCCAATAGCCAGAATAACTGTGGCAATAATGTCAGCAATCAGAATACCAAACAGAGAGCCTGAGGTCACTTCCACACAGTTCTGGCACACTGTAGAGAAGAAAAGGACAAATGCCCCTCAGAGATGTAAAATACTCCCTGATAAACCCCCTTGCCCAACTCAGGACTACAGACACAGAGGCTCCAGCCAAATGCAAGGCTTACTCATCCCTACCACACTTCCCCCACAATAATCTGTCATCCCCAAAATCTATGGGGAATACCTTGAAGCTCTCAGTTTTAGGAGAGAATGAGCCAGAAAGTTTTCCTAAGCATGCCAAAAGTTGCAGATCATAAATTGTTTCCTTAAACCTTATCCTGGGAGCTGAGCTTTCTCTCTCATTCCTAGGACCATGGAAGGCATATTTTGGCTCATATGGATTACTATTTTAGCTCAGGAAGACGTGGATTTCATCCTTTACCATACAGAGCCACCACCCCCACTCTAATCAAGAAGTTCACAATCATTACAAGCAGGAAGAAAGGGGTCAGGGGGTAGGATTTAAGTATGAAAGGGAGAGATGCTCATACTTCGATAATAAATATGCAGGACAGGTGACTCCTTGCCCTTGTTGTCAGTACACTTAAATATTCCTCTGGGATCCTGGATTCTTTTTCCCAAGTCCACACTTT
This sequence comes from Myrmecobius fasciatus, assembly GCA_023553655.1. Classification (NCBI taxonomy): domain Eukaryota; kingdom Metazoa; phylum Chordata; class Mammalia; order Dasyuromorphia; family Myrmecobiidae; genus Myrmecobius; species Myrmecobius fasciatus. The sequence continues at coordinate 216,982 of JAJPUD010002427.1, forward strand.
TGTTGCTTGGGTAATCATCTGATGATTTCTCCAAGGATATCCATGAGAATTCTGTTCCATTACATTTCAGAAAGATCTTGTCCTCTGATTCCACCACTGATATGAATAACGATTTGGCTAGGGAACCAAAAATTACAATTATAGGCCTTCAGGCCAAGGCCAAGAAGCAAAGTGGGGAGGGAGAATGGGGAAAGGGAAGAAAGCAGGGAAGAAACTATTCTTCATTTCCACCACTCCTGTTAATGAGTCAACAGGTAGTTAATATTGTAGTCATCATGTGTTTTCTATAAATCCAAGGAAAAGAAGAGACACACAGATTTTATTCTCCAAGGAGGTCAAAGTCTAACACATATCAATTAGAGAAAGGCTAAACCAATGATGGTGTTTGAATGTGATGGAATACCATTGTGCTGTAAGAAATTATGAAAGGGATGGTTTCTGAAAAACCTAGGAAGAAACTTCCATAAATTGATGCAAAGTAAAATATGAATAGAAATAGGAGGATAATTCACACAATAATGAAAATGGTTTTTAAATGAATAGCTTTGAGTTATTTAAAACTTTTTATAAAAACAGCAATGAGCCATGATGCTAGAGGCATCTCCAGATGGCAAATGCTGCTGGCCCCTTGACAGACAGGCAATAAATTCAGCGCAGACTGAGACACACATTTCTGGGCATAACAAATGTGGGATCCATTTTGGTTGACTATGTATGTGTGAGAAGGAAAGGAAGGAAAGAAGGAAGGAAGAAGCAGGGAAGAAAGAGAAAGAAGGGAGGGATGGAAAGAAAGAAAGAAAGAAAGAAAGAAAGAAAGAAAGAAAGAAAGAA
>JAJPUD010002427.1:222812-255198 GCA_023553655.1 Myrmecobius fasciatus
TTTGTAAGGGTCAATGCTGAGGAACTACCCATGTGTATGTTATGCAAGGCTAGAAACTGGAAACCAAATGGATGCTCATAAATTAGAGAATGGCTGAATAAATTTTGGCATATGAATGTTATGGGATATTATTGTTCTATGAGAAAAGACCAGCAGGACGATTTCAGAGAAGCCTGGAGAGACTTGCATGAACTGATGCTGAGTGAAACGAGCAGGATCAGGAGATCATTATTCACGGCAACAACAATATTACATGATGATCAATTCTGAGGTCCATGGGTCTCTGCAACAAAGAATTGTCTCAAACGAGTTCCAATTGTTCAGTGAAGAAAGCCATATATACCCAGAGAGAGGGATGTGAAATGTGGACCACAACATAACATTTTCATACTCTCGATTGATGTTTGCTTACATTGTGTTTTCTTTATCTGATTTTTCTTTCTTGTAGATACTATTTTTCTTGCACAACAATGATAAGTGTGGAAATATGTATACATATATTCGATTTGTCAAGTATTTTAACATAATTAACATGTAGTGGATATCCTGCCATCTAGAAGAAGGGTGGGGAGTGGGGGGGGGAAATTTGCAACAGAAAGATTTGTAAGGGTTAATGTTGAAGAATTACCCATACATATGTTTTGCAAAGAAAAAAAAAAGAAAAAAAATCTTTGTTATAAAGAATGGATCCCTGAAAGAGACAGAAGAGGCAATATTGAAAATATAAAAATAATATATATATATCAGTGAAAAAAATCTTTTTAAAAATAAATTATTTAAGAAAAGGGATCATGTTCCTCTGATAGCAGCTTAATTTAGCCTTTAACCCTGCTTGATAAATACTTGTTGAATTAAACTGAATTGAGTTTCCATGAGTTAGACCCTAGATTTTCAGGGACAGGAAGCATGAAGGGAAAGAGGTAAAAATTCAGTGAGACATTTTTCCAGTCTAAAACAACTTAGGAGGTTGACACAAGAGTTCTGTGACACAGAGATGGGACAACAGATGGAGGCAGGATCCAGTTCAAAGTATACTGAGGCAATACCAGCAATAGACTTTGGAGACAATTGCTACATGGCAGCATCAGCAGCCTAGAAAGAGATTAAGTTCTAGATCCTAGTTCCAGGATGGAAAGGAGCACTTGTTATCAGTCATAAGGGAGCAGGGGTTCTGATCACAGTTCAAAGGAAGTATAATCACAAACTAATGTTTGTGATTACAAAAGAGCAAGGGACCTAGTCACATTCCTGAACCAAGAGGAGTGCTAGTACTTGTATCTGCAGAGGACCGTAAGCTCTTCCTGTATAAACAAGAGTTTAGACCAAAACAGTCATGACCCCATCTCTCCCTGGATCACACCAACTTAGAAGCACCAGAAATTTGCAGATCCCAGAACTAGCTCTGAAAACAGCATGAAAAAGCCTGAAGTTTGGAATATTATTTCCCCATCCTCAAGATAAGCAGAATGAAACTCTAAGATAAAATTCAAAGTCAAGAAAGAGACTGAAAAAAATGAGCAAATAACAACAAAATAAATATTAAAAGCTATTTCAGTGGCAGGGAAAATCAAGACATAAACTCAGAAGAAGATGACAACGCGCAAACAGCTATAAACAAGGCCTCAAAGAAAAATGCTAATTGGATCCAAGCCCAAAATGAATTCTTAGAAGAATTAAATTAGAAATGGTGAAGGAAAAATTAGGGGAAAAATAAGAATGAGACAAGAAAATTATGAAAAGAGAAATAACAACTTGGTAAAAGAGGAACATACATACACACACACATACATATACACACACATGAATGCTGAAGAAAATAACACTTTAAAAAACAGAATTGGCTTAATAGTAAAAAGAGGCACAAAATTTCACTGAAGAAAATAAATCCTTAAGAGGCAAAATAGGGGAAAATGGAAAAAGTCTATACAAAAATTCACCGAAGAAAAGAACTTAAAAGCAGAACTGATCAAATGGAAAAAGAGGTACAAAAGCTCAGTAAAGAAAATAATTCCTTCAAAATTAGAATTGTATAAGTGAAAACTAATGATTTCATGAGACATCAAGAAACAATAAAACAAAGTCCAAAGAATTTTTTTAAAAAGCAGAAAAAATTATCTCATTAAAATTAACAACTGACCAGGAAATAAATTAAGGAGAGATAATTTAAGAATTATTGGGCTTTTTGAAAGTCATGATCAAAGAAAGGGCCTAGACATTATATTTCAAGAAATTATCAGGGAAAACTTCCCTAATATCCCAGAATCTGGAGGTAAAATAGAAATTGAAAAAAATCCAACAATCTCTAAAAGAGATTCTAAAATAAAAAATTTCAGGAATATTATAGGTAAATTCCAGAACTTTCAGATCAAGCAGAAAATATTGCAAGCAGCTAGAAGGAAATCATTAAAAATGTGGAGTCAAAGTCAGGATCACACAATATTTAACAACTTTCATATTAAAGGAGTATAAGGACTAGAATATGATATTCAGAAAGGCAAAGGAGCTAAGACTACAACCAAGAATCACCTCCTCAGCAAAACTGAGTATAATCTTTCAAAATATTTTTAGAAATGTTTAATGAAACAGAAGATTTTCAAGTGTTTCTGATGAAAAGATCAGAGCTGAATAGAAAATTTGACATTTGAATACAAGACTTAAGACAAGAATAACCATAAGAGACTCAGCAAAGTTAAACTGTTTACATTCCTATATAGGAAGATACATTACTCTTAAGAACTTTATCATTCTTAGGACAGTTAGAAAGAGTCTACTACATATATAGAGGGAATGAATCAGTCAATTATGTTGGAATGATCTCCAAAAAAATGAAGAGGTGAGATACAAAAGAAGAAGGGAGAGGCAGGATGGGGAAATTTTTCTCACATAAAAAGAGGTTTGCAAGAAAGCTTTTATAATAGAAGGGGAAATGAGGGTAGGCGTGATGGGCAATGCTTGAACCTCACTCTCATCTCATCTTAGTTGTGTATATCAATCCATCTTATTCAATAGAAAGGAAGAGGATAAGAGAGATGAGGAAGGGGAAGATTAAAGAGAGGGAAGAATAAAGGAAGTAATGGTCAGAATCAAAACAGACTTTTGAGGAGAGAGATAGAGAGAAGGATAAACAGAAGAAAATAGAATGGAGATAAATATACAGAAATTATAACTGTGAATGAGAATGGGAGGAGCTGACACATAAAAAAGGAATAGATACAGAAACAGATCAGAAACCAGAATCCAAAAACATGCTGTTTACCAAAAAAAAAAAAAAAAAAAAACACACACAATTGAAACAGACACATACAAAGTTAAAATAAAGGGCTGGAGCAGAATTTATGCTTCAGCTGAAGTAAAAAAAAAAAAAAACGGCAGACAAAGCAAAAACAAAAATAGACCTAATTAAAAGAGATAATCAGGGAAACCACATTTTGCTGAAATATAACAGACAATGAAGTAATATCAAAATTTGTTACAGCAAATTTTTCTATTGAAGGCCTAATTTCTCAAATATATAAAGAATTGAGTCAAATTTATCAAAGGAAAATAAGAGGCATTCCCTAACTGAAAAATGGTTAGAGCATATGAATACACAGTTTTCAGAAGAAATCAAAGTTATTTATAGTCATATGAACAAATGCTCTAAATCACTATTGAATAGAAAAATGCAAATTAAAACAACCACCTTACACCTATCAGAAATAATAAATGCTGGGAGGGGATGAGGAAAAATATAATAAACTGTGAGTTTTGAGTGTGAATTGTACACTGGCTCATTCTGGAGAACAATTTGGAACTATGCCCAAAGGATGATAAAACTGTACATACCTTTTGACTCTGCAATCACTACTAGGTCTATACCCCAAAGAGATCACAGAAAAAGAAAAATGATCTATATGTACAAAAATATTTGCAGCTACTCTTTTTGTTGTGACCAAAAGTTGAAAATTGAGGGGATTCTCATCAATTGAGGAATGACTGAACAAGTTGTGGCAGATGACTGTGATAGAGTGCTATTGCCTAATAAGAAATGAAGATGGGGGTGGTTTCAAATAAAATCTGGCAAGATCTATATGAACTGACACAAAGTAAAGTGAGAAAAACTGGGATATCATTGGACACAGTAATAGCAATCATTTATTGATGAGCCACTATGAAGTCTTGTTACATTAGCAGACAGAGACAGTGGAAGAGAGCTACATGGAAAGAGAGAGAAAGACACTGAGAATATCCAGTGACACTAAAGAAATTAAACTAACCACTCTGTTCAGCCTTATCTGAACTATTCTTGATACAAATATTAAAAGACAGCTAGTATTTGTTTGCTCCGTAATGGGGCGTCCAGTTACTTTTGTGTACTTCAGGTAAAATCCAAGAGGGAGACTGGAGGGTGGACAAAGGAAAATCATTTATTAAATAAATGTCTATTATTATGTTTCAGAGCAACTAGGTGGCATATTGAGTTAGGAAGTCTCATCATCCTGAGTTCAAATGGGGCCTCAAATCCTAGCTGTGTGACCCTGGGCAAAGTCACTTAACTCTGTTTGCCTCAGTTACTTCATTTGTAAAACGAGCTGGAAAAAGAAATAATAAATCACTGCACTATCTTTAACAAGAAAACCCCAAATGGAGTCATGAAGAGTTGAACATTACTGAAATGACTAATTAGCAACTATGTGCCAGGAACTATGTTAAATGTTTTACAAATATTATTTTATTTGATCCTCACAACTGCAAGGTAGGTGCTATTATTATTCCTATTGCATAGTTTCCTCAGTTACTAAGTCTCTGCAGCTGAATTCAAATTCAGGTCTTCTGATTCTGAGCTCAGTGTTCTATCCCCTGTACTACCTAACTGCCTCTAGCAGGGACTCCCCCAATCCCCTCAAATCTGTGTGCTATCCAGAACTAGTCTTTTGCTTAGACTGAACTGGTTGCCTTGGACTCTAATATCTAGACCAAAGAAAAGACAAGAGATGGTGATAAGAAGAATGTATATTTTATAACTTTTTTTTTACTTAAGTGAATATTCCACTAGTAGTTTGTCTCCTATCATTAAATTTTGTAGTTAGGTCAACTTAGTGTAAGGCTTTGTCTCTTTCTCTGCCAAATGAAAATCATGGGCAAGATGACCTCTATGGTACCTCCTAATTCTAAACCTACAATTTTAGGGAAATCTATGTCTTTTGAACACCTCAAATCTGATGCAAATATTCTGTCCTTATTTTATGTTGATTTGTATTAGATTCAAGTCACAGTGTGGTATTTTCTGACTATAATCTAGGAACTAAGGAAATAAAAGGGCATCATCTATATGATAATTTTTAAAAAGCTATGCTTCTTGAATTCTTCAAGTCTTGATTTAGAGATGCTAAAGACACAAAGATCTTTTCAGATTTCTAAAGCATTCCTGACCCTTCAGAGAACCTGTTATCCCTTCTACATTGTGATTTCCCTATCACAGTTCCAATATATGATGAGTTGGCAGAAGAAATTAAATGGGACAAGGGGTTGATGTTAAAAAAAATTGTCCATACATATGTTTTGAAAATAAAAAGCTTTAACAAAAAAGAAATGTGAAATTTTTGAAAGTTTTGCAGAAGCAACAGGAAACACACAAAAGTCAGCATATAACACAAAAAGTTCAGAAACTCAGAAATGCATGAAATATATGTATAGTACTATCCAATATCAACATATTTTTTAATCTTTTAATACCATAATAATTCAGACTTCTCTGCTAGGAAAGGATGATAAAAAACTTTTATGCAGATTTTCCAGATTACAGGGGTGCTGCACTACTAACCCCAACAATGTGGAAATGATAACTATACTTCACATGAAAACTTCAACTACACTAGGGTAGTTAGTCGGCTCTTGATTTGTCCCAACCTTCTAAATTATTAGCTTGGTAATACAAGACCCCACCACCACATATACACTTACACACTCAACACTGAAAACAGCTTAAATAATAGTCACTTTCCAGAAAACAGTAGATATCTGGCTGGGAGCCAAGTCACAGAGAAAAGAGGAAGATGGAAAATCTGACTATCCCTTGTCTTTGTGCTCCTGTGCAACATTTCAGAGGGCCAGAGGCATTCTCCATCTTGCCCAGGCTTGGGAAGCAAAAAATATGAATGAAGGAATTGACTTCTCTCTTAATTCCTTATTCTGAGCATCATGTTAATCCAAGCTAATGATTTAACATTGGCCTATATAATTGTAGAATCTTGGAACTGGAAGGGAGCTTAGAGATTATTATTGTCCAACGGTTCTTTTTTGTGTCCTGAATTCCTGGGGCAGCCTAATAAACCCTGTGGACTCCTCAGAATGTTTTAAAATCCATAAAATTCATTCAATTACAAAGGAAACGAGTAATATTAAATATAGTTATCAAACTATTTTTTTGAAATCCACAAACCCCAGATCTAGTCCAATCTTTTCATTTTACAGATATAAGATAATACTTTTACACCATCTTCACAGGGCTGTTGTGAGTGTCAAATGAGACAATGTGCTTTGTCAGCTTTAGAATAGTATTTAAAATGTAAATTATTATTAATAAGCCCAAGATGAGGACGGTAGAATCCTCTAAAGTGATGGTGTCAGACTCAAAACAGAAACAGATCCATGAAGTCACATATTGACTTAAAAAAAACAAAAAGAAACATTAGCTATGTTGTATTTTGGTTTACTTTGTTAAACATTTCCCAATTCTATTTTAATCTGGTTTAGGCTGTACCAGGGAGTTTAAGGGTGGCTTGGCTAGTCCATGCCAGTTTGACATTTCTGCATATCTGAGGTTCCTGGCTTTGGCCAAACTGGGACAAAGATCCCACAAGGGAAGGGGAAGGAAGTAAAGCACTGATGCTTCTTAGACTCTGCCCTTGCTATCTCCTTCCCTCACTCCTAGAAAAACTCCAGAAAAACTGAGGCTCTAAATATGGAAAAAAGAAATTTCCAAGGACCCCTTTGTCTCAAGCTGGGATGAAGATGCCTTATCCTAAGAGGTGGCTTCTCCCCTAAGTTCCCTCTCCTGTCTCACACATCCTGGAGACCTTACCCTGAAGAAGAATGATGGTCAGAATCAGGCCACAGAGACACAAGTCCCACTTCATATTCCACCTGTGGACCGCCTGGAGAACCATGCAACCATCTGCCTTGATGAAAGCCCACTCACTCTCTTCTTGAACTCCTCAAATCTTCTAGAAAAAGTGAGAAGTACTGAGCAGAACCCAAGTCTACAATCACTTCTTTGAAATGTGAGTGATGAGAGATCACCAGAGGGCTCAGGGTTGGTGGGGGGAGGGAAGGACAGGAAGAAAGCAGGTGCAAACTGATCTTTCTTTCAGTGCAGGGAGGCTTTAGATGCTGGGTAAAGGGAGGAAACAGGGTAAAGAAATATGCTAGAACTCTCTAAGAGTAGTGTGGAGTGTTTAAAGCAAGGGAGAGTAATAGTATTGTAAAGACTCTGAGACTGAAGTCTTCTCTTACATGAAGTAATAGGAAAAAATGAAAATTAAATAATTATCATTATTTATACTCAGTAAACATTTATTAAGTACCTACTGGATATGACATTAAGAGATGGAGATACAAAGAGAGGTTAAAGACAATCCCTACATTAAAGGAGCTCACAATCTAATGAGGGGAGACAGCATGCAAACAACTATGTACAACCAAATTATAAAGAGAAAAAAATTGGAGGTAATTAAGGAAGAGAAAAAACCAGAATTAAGAGAGATGGGGAAAGGCTTTCTGTAGAAAGTAGGATTTTAGTTGAGACTTAAATGAAGTCAGGGAAACCAAGAGGTGGAGTTAAGGAAGGAGAGCATTGAAGTCATAAAACAGTCAATGAAAATGCCAGGAATTTTGAATGTGAGGAAAGCAAGCAGAAATTGTGGAAGGGAACAAGGTATAAGAATACTGGAAAGGTAAGTGGATCCAAGTTGTGAAGGACTTTAAACTCTAAAAAGAAGTTATTATATTTGTACCTAAAGGTTACAGATTTTTATTGTTGTCATTCAGTCATTTCAGTCATAATGGCTTTATGAGTGATGAGAAGGTAAGGGATGAAGAAGCTGTGGAGCTGAAAGTCTAATGATAATTTTTAAAAACAAGTTTATATAGCATTTTTAGGCTTACAGAGTGGTTTCCTTTTTTGTTTGTTCTTATTGTTTTCTTTATTTTTCTGGTTATACACATACATTAATTTAAAAAAAATACACATTTCTTTTTGAATCAATCTTTATGTTGGGAGAGAAAAATCATAACAAAAGGAAAAAGCCACAAGAGAAAAAAAGAAGAAAAAGGGGAAAAAAGGGAACATAGCATGTGTTGATTTACATTCATTCTCCTTAGTTCTCTCTCTCTCTGGATGCAAATTGCACTAAGTGGTTTCCTATAATTTAAGTAGAACAAGTATTATTATTATCCCCTTTTGACAAATGAGAAAATTGAAAGGTTTTAGTGGATTACCTATTATCACCTTGCTAATGAGTGTCTGGTTCTAAGCAGGGCTCTTGATTTCAGGTCTCCCATTTTGTCCTTCTATTGTTTTTTTCTGACCATCTTGTAAGTGTGCTTGGCTTGTGTGAGTTCTCCATAATTTTTTTTTACATGCATACATTTGGCATTTAAATAATGTGGCCAGCTGTGCTCTCTGCAGTAGAGTTGAAATGCTTGGCAGTTTAGTTCAAGAAAGGACCTCGGTGTCTGGTATCTTATTGAACCAGGTGATCTTCAGAATCTTCCTAAAACAATTCAAATGGAAGCAATTCAATTTCCTGGGTTGGCACTGATGCGCTATCAGGTTTCACAGACATAAAACAAGGAGGTCAGCACAATGGCTCTGTAGACCTTCAGTTTGGTAATCAGTCTAATACCTCTTCTCTCCTACACTTTCCTTCAGAGCCTTCCCCACACTGAGCTAGCTCTGGCAACATATGTGTTGATCTCATTATCCATGTGTACATCCCTGGAAAGAATATTGCCAAGGCCCTTTTTGTAGTGGCTAGAAACTGGAAACCAAATGGATGCTCATAAATTAGAGAATGGCTGAATAAATTTTGGCATATGAATGTTATGGGATATTATTGTTCTATGAGAAAAGACCAGCAGGACGATTTCAGAGAAGCCTGGAGAGACTTGCATGAACTGATGCTGAGTGAAACGAGCAGGATCAGGAGATCATTATTCACGGCAACAACAATATTACATGATGATCAATTCTGAGGTCCATGGGTCTCTGCAACAAAGAATTGTCTCAAACGAGTTCCAATTGTTCAGTGAAGAAAGCCATATATACCCAGAGAGAGGGATGTGAAATATGGACCACAACATAACATTTCCATGATCTCTATTGAGGATTGCTTGCATTGTGTTTCCTTTTTCTGATTTTTTTTGTTCATGTAGATACGATTGTTCTTGCACAGCAAGATAAGTATGTAAATATGTATACATATACTCGACTTGTCAAGTATTTTAATATAATTAACATGTAGTGGACTTCCTGCCATCTAGGGGAGGGGAGGGGACTGGGGGTAAAATTTGTAATGGAAAGCTTTGTAAGGGTCAATGCTGAGGAACTACCCATGTGTATGTTATGCAAATAAAAAGCTTTAATAAAAATAATAATAATAATAATATTGCCAAGGTGAGAGAACTTATCCACAGCATTCAAAACTTCACTATTTATTGTAACTGATGATTCCACATATGAATGATATGGTGCTAGCTGATGGAGGGCCTGTGTTTTCTTGTTTACTGCTGGCCAAAATTAACACAAGCAACAGAGATTTGATCTATACTTCATTGCATTTAGAATTGATTGTATGCCAGCTGTGTGACCCTGGGTGGGTCACTTAACCTCAATTGCCTCAGCAAAAAGCAAAAAAAAAAAAAAGAATTGATTGTATGACCTGGCATAGGACCACCCAGCATGATGTGCCCTCCTCAGAGAAGGTGCTGTGCACTGTGAGCAAAGCAGAATTAAATTAGCCCAAAGGAAATGTGAAATATGCAAAATTAGAGAAGGAAGCCCAAGGTTCACATGGACTTTTGGTGTCTGACCTGTGGTGGAGCAGTCCAAGTTCATACTGGTCTGATCAGCCACAGTCGGAACTAGACTCTAACACAGTGATGTCATTTTGGTTCTCTTCAAGAAGGAAGGACAACCAACAACCTCCCATTTTACCACTATAACCAACTGTCATGAAACTTGCATATCTCCCCAAGGGAAGAGGCCAAAGGCACTCTTGGAGACTCCAGGGCACTCTCAGAGATATCCAGGGCACTCTTGCAAGGCACTCTCGGAGACATCCAGGGCACCCCCAAATCCAACCATCCCAGGGCCCATCTCTCCCCACAAAAACAGAGCTTCTCAGATAGGAGTCCACATTCTCCTCCCCCCTACGCTGGCCCCACCCCACACTCCTTCCATTTCATCGAACCCTAGTCTCTGCCTGAGAGCACCAAGTAAGAACAGCTTTTCTTTACTACCTTCCTTTCTAGCCCCTACCCCGGAGGCTGTAGCTGAGGACTCCAACTCCTTCACACCACACCACAAGGCCCAGCGAGCTAAAGGTGGAGCCAGACTGGATCCGGCTTAGCAGGACACCCCAGCTGCTACCACAGGAAAAGCACCCCAGCAGAACATGAAGTGGAACTGGTGTCTGGCTGACCTGATCTTGGCCATCCTCCTCCTCCAGGGTAAGGACATTAAAATGGGTGCAAAAAGGAGGAGAGGGGTCTTGGGGGAGAGACAATTTGGATCCTCATCACAGCTTGGTCCCTTGGAGGGGTACTGGTGGGTTTGTGTGGCATGTGATCCCAGGGGGGAATAGGGAGGATAGGACCTGAAGAACAACATTCTCTCAGGAGACTTGTTGGGTCGTGGTACTCTCTCTGTCTGACAGTCGGAGTTCTCAGATGCACTAAAAAGACAACTCTGCAGTCTCCATCTTGGGCTTGAAACTTATGCCGCAGCCCAAGCTGTGGGGTCAGGGGCCCAAAAGGAAACAAAGAAGAAGTCCTGAATCCAAGGTTGGAACTGGAATTAAACCTGAGCATGGTTTAATCAAGGCCCTTGGATTTGAAGCTCATCTATACCTCTAGCAAGCTAAGGGATCTTCATCTTTCTTACTTAGCCTTGGGATTGACTACCAGACTCCAAAATGGTCTCCCAGCTTTTTTGTGTCCCCTCTCTCAAATCCACCCTTCACACAACTAAATCATTTAGCTGGTGAAAAAGGTTGGCAATGTCACTTCCCCTCCTCTCTTGACTCTTAAGATAAAATACAAAATCCTCAGCTCAGAATTGAAAGCCTTCCACAATTTGGCTCCTTTCTGTTCTACCTTTCCAACCTTATTTCACATGATTCCACTCCTTATGCTCTTTGTTTCAGCAAAAAAAAAAAAGCCCACTTTATTCTCCCTTGCTGTTCCAATGCCTGCTTTCATGTCTATGAATCCTCCCTGCCTGGAATGTACTCCTTCCCCTGCCCTACTTCTAGGGAACCCTGGCTTCCTTCAGAGCTCAGATCATGGACATCCTCTTACAGGAAACCTTTCCTAATACTCTCTTCCTCTTCAAGTATTTTTATCACTACATATTTTATCTAACCAATCCTCCTCCTCCCCTCTAGTAAAATATGAGCTCCTTGAGATTAGGAACTATTTGTTGTTATATCTTTGTAATCCCCAGCAGAGCCAATACCTGGTGCATAGTAGGTGCCTAATGTTTGTTCATTTGGATTGGAAGCCATTAGACTAATTGGTGTTGTTATGTAAAAACATCCACTTCTAACAGCCTACACTTCCTATATCTGCCTTGCTTAGTAGGCAGAGCTCAACTGAGCACTGGGTATCTAGGTTCAGGAACCTCGATGCAGGGATGAAATAAAACAAGCCATTTTAGCTTTTAACTGTAGGAGACTGAGTGAAAGGAAAAGAAAGGATAAGGGATCTCTGCTCCTCCTTGTGGAGTCCAAGAAGAAATAGCCTAGTTCTATTCTGCTTCCCTCTCTTCCCTCTATGGGTCACACTATCCATATTAGATTTAGGGCCAGAGGCTAGAATTAGAGTTTGCTCTTTCTTGGAAGGTGATCCTTCCTAATGTCAGATGTTTCTAGTGCCATGTCTATACTCTATCTCTGAGACATGTCTATGCCATACAGATAATAATGCAAAGCTGTAACTCTAACAGATACCTATAATTTCCACTTGAAATAGATTTCTGAGAAACCATATGAATATATGTTCTTGTGACACATTGGACCTCACCTATATACTTATCACATGTTATTTCATATTCTATTTATTTGTATATATGCCATGTCACTTTAATTGACTGAAAGTTCTCTGAAAAGATGGTTTGCCATCTGAACTTTGTATCTCCCCCAGTGGTAAGTGCTTAATAAGTGTTAGATGGAATTTAAATGAATTCTGAAAAGTATTTTGATCTTTGAGCCGATATATGCCTGTCAACCCCAATCAGGGTTTCAGGAGATGAAAATTTGGACTGTATAAATGCTCCTGAATCCAACTTGGCAACTGAAGTCCAAAGTTAGGCTCAGTGCCTCCCATTGTCCTTGTTTAAGGTTTGGACCACCTCAGGACTATCAGACAGTCTATATTTATCTATATTTCTTTTTTCCTCTTCAAATAATCATATACCATCACTGCACATTTTATCTTGTCAATCTTCCTCCTTCTTTCTAGTAGAATATGAGCTCCTTGAGACTAGGAACTATTTGTTGTTATATATTTGTAATCTATATTTCATCCAGGCCTTCCCCAAATGATTTTAGCCCCACTGTCTTTCTATTTCTTTCTTTCTGCAGGTGTCATGGCCCAGACAAATCAAGGTAGGAGAAATGTCTTATTTGTGTCCTTACATGTTGTAGACAAGATCAGACAGTGGAAAGAATGCTAGTTCAGGAGTCAGACTAGTCCAGTTCAAATCCCACCTCTGACAATTCTGTCCTATATGGCCCTGCACAAGTCCCTTAATTTCTCAGGATCTTTCCTTACCTGTAAAATGAAGAGGTTGAACTAGATTACCTCTAAGGTCCCTTCCATTTTTATGTCTATGATTTAGGAAATGATAATAAAATGAGTGGTGAAACTTGCTCATCCTATGTTCCTCAGTTTCCAATAATCAGGCTGAGGCTGTGTGATATATTCTGTGAATTCACCTGCTCTTTGTGTGATATGGGCTAGTGGGAAGTAAGGAGGAGGCAAGAGAAAGGGAGAAATGGAAAAAGAAACTATTAAAATGGGACTCTAGCATTTTCTAACCATCTTCTCTTGAAAATGGTTATCACATCCTTTAGGAAGGGAAAATGTTTTAAAGGTGAATAAATCACAAACATATCACTTTTCATAAATAAGGAAAAAAGACAGTGGACTTGGATGACAATCGACAAGATGGAAGTGTACTACTAACCTGCAACTTTCAAGGGACGGAAAATGTCCAGTGGATTGCAGGGGAAATGGTCCTACATGAAACTAAGAAAACATTGAACTTGGGAAGTATTTTCAAAGACCCCCAAAATGTATATTGGTGTAGAAACTCAACATCTGAAGAACATTCCCTCCGACTTCATGTGTATTACCGAAGTATGTAATCTTCTTCCTGATTTTCCTTTTTATAAGAATAAGTGAGAAGGTCACATTGGTCTGGAGAGTTGGAGGCTGGGTAGAGCTGAGTGATTAAACCTGAGATGCAATACTAGTAATCAGTAGCCTATCTAACCCTATTATCCTCTGGCCCTACTTTGGGGATATTCCCTTCTTGAGATGGGACAGCTCAGCTGTTTCTGTAAGCTGAGGAACAGAGGGAGGTTTTATGGGAACACAGGTAAGGGGACTATTGACCAAGAGCAAAAAATTTTAGCCGGTCTCCTCCACAGAGATCTTAAAAGTGATATACAGCCTATGGGGAACATTAAGAGACAATCAGTGCATTGTCTAATGATTTTTGCAGGTAGTTTCTAATTCTCTACAATAGGACAACCCTGCAGGGATATCCTAGGCATGACCCTTCTGCCTATGAAGAAACAAAAGTTACCAAAGAGAATGTTTTTCGATATATTTTAAAGGTATTTGTCTTTTTCCTTCCTCACAGTGTGCCAAAACTGTATTAAACTGGATGGAGCCACTCTATCAGGCTTTATCTTAGCTGAAATCGTCACTGTTTTCTTCCTTGCTGTTGGTATCTACTTCATCACAAGACAAGATGAAGTTTGGCAGTCAAGAGGTAAGGGACTGTTTCCCTAGGATAAAGCCAATCCCTGCCTTTCAGAGAAGGATTAAGTACTTGGAGGTACTCACATATGCGTAGTTTGATGCAGAGATTTGGGTGGGCCGGGTTAGGAGTGATTTTTGTCTTTGTAGGACAAGAAAGTGCAATATCCCCAGGCTTGTTTGCCTTTCCTAGGGTCTGACTCCCAGTGACTGTCCCTCTGTCTTTTTTTGTGTAGCTTCGGACAAACAGATTCTGCTGACTAATGATCAGCTTTACCAGGTGAGTAATGGGAGATGGCAGGGCCTCTGGTTAGACTAGTTGGGAACAAAGCCTTTAAATTTTAAAGCAAGTGACTCAGAAGGATCAGTTCAGAGCAGGAAATGCTTAAGACATAGGAAGAATTTGAGTTCCCTTCCCATCTCTACCTCTTCTCCCCCATCTCCCAGATGAAGGAATGCTGAGATAAAGAGAAATTTAGGTCAAGGCCCAGAGAAGAAAATTTAAAACAGTGACATGTGAGGCATGCCAAAAATCTGAGGAGTTTTAAGTTGTAATAAATTTTGAAAAGCTTTTAAATGCTTTAAGACTTTAGGAACCCATCATATATACAGAGAGAGAGAGAGAGAGAGAGGCTCACCAACCTTGTGTTCCCTCCCTCCCTCAGTTCTAGACAGTGCTTTGCACAGAGTAGACACTTGGCGAGTGAATAAATGAATGAATGAGAGAATGGAGGAAAGAAGTTACTGATTTTGTTCTTCCTTCTCAGCCACTCAAAGACAGAGAAGATGACCAATATAGCCACCTTGAAGGGAGTCGTCCCTGAAAGAAGTGAACTCCCAGACTCCATCTGATGGTGTCTCCTACTTTCTAAAACCCTTACCTCTGCAATTCTGACTGCTTTTAAATAAGTTTCCCCCTTTCCAACATGACTATAACTATCCACCCCTCCGGGTCTCCACTGATGGGGCTCCACTCAGCCTAGCACATGCTGTGTGATTGGATTGATTGGGACAGCCCTCTTCCTAAGGTGTCAAGGCCAATGTGCATTTTCATGGTGTTTGTTGTTAAAGGCATTTCAGAAACACCTTCACTATGAGCCTGCAAATTCTTCTCCAGCTGTGCCTGGAGTATTCTAGGCCTGGAATAAATATGCATTATTCGATTGTTTAGAAACCCTCTGCTCCAGAAGGCAAGGCCTGAGCATGCTAAAGCATTCTGGTTTCTGTTTGTGTTCTCAATTGGGACAACTCAAAGCAGGGAGACTTTCAGACATTAAGGCCAATCTCTGAATGAGGTTCCACGGCACTTAGAGGCCTGAGGGATGATGTGGGGAGGGGGGGGGGGAAAGAGAGAGAAAGAGAGGGAAGGAGAGAGGAGGGAGGGAAATGGAGAGAGAAAGGGAAAGAGGGAGAGAAAGAGAGAAGGGAGAGAGAGAGAAAGGGGAGAGAGAGAAAGGGAAGGGGAGAGACAGAGAGGGAGAGGGAAGGGGAGAGAGAGGGAGAGAGAAAGGGGAGGAGACAGGCAGAGAGAGAGAGAGAGAGAGAGAGAGAGAGAGAAGAGAAGAGAAAGAAAGGAAAAGGGGGGTGGGTAGAGATTCTGTCATATCCAAGACTGATTGGGCATGGCAGCTCCCTTAACAGGTTCCCTCCACAAAAGGTTGCCTTGATCTGTGTCTCATACCTGCCACCTGCTGGTAAGTCATTGTCTAAAAAAGAAAGATGGAAGGGAAAGGTTCTCACATATGGAATGAGTGCATTAAACTTTTTCATAGTGTTCTAGAATAACTCATAATTACACGGCACTCCAAGGTTTATAAAACACTTTCTAGAGAAGGCCTTGTATGGTCCTCACAACCATCCTTTCAAGCCATTTAATAATAAAAAAAATGAAGCTCAGAGAATTCACTTCATAAGATCACAGAACTAGAAATAGATGTGATCTCAGCAGCCTCATTTTCCTTATAAAAAACTGAGACTCCTAACATTATACACAGCAACAAGACTATACAATGATCAATTTTGATAGACATGGTTCTCTTCAACAATGATGTGATTCAAACCAGTTGTTCTGCGATGAAGATAGTCATATACATCAAGAGAGAGACCTGTGGGAACTGAGAGTGAACCATAACACAGCATTTTAACGCTTTCTGTGAATATTTCCATGCATTGTGTTTTCCTTCTTAGGTTGTTTTTTTCTTCTTCTCTTTCTAGATCTGATGTTTCTTGTGCAGTAAGATAACTGTATAGATACGTATACATGTATTTTATTTGTCATATAATTTATCCTATTTAGCATGTATTAGATTAACTGTCATCTAGGGGTGGGGGTGGGGGGCAGGAGGGGAAAAGCTTGGGAAAAAAAAAGTTTTTTTAAAGGTCAATGTTGAAAGGTCATTCATATGTTTTGTAAATAAAAAGCTTTATATCAAAAAAAAAAAAAAAAAACTGAGACTCCTGGAGGTAAAGTGATATATTTCCCCAAATTCACATAGATAGAGACTCATGGCCAGTGATCTTTAGAATCTTAGAACTATAGGTGAAAGCAATATTGAAAGTAATCTGATTCAACCATGCATTTTACATATAAGGATACTTGGGCCCAGAAAGATTGTTTAACAAACTGGATGAAGGATGGAATGGAGAATCTATTAAATATATACTTTGTGCAAGGCACTATATTAGACATTAGGGACAGAATGAAAGAGAATGAAAAACAGTCTATTGGAAAATATATACCATTGAAGCAAATAAACAATCAGAATACAATTTGAGGCAAGTCAAAACATTAAAAAATCGATTCACAGCTATATTTTGAAGCTTCCTGGAGGTAGCTCTATCTAGGAGCAAAATGTCTCAGATCTTCTGAGCAAAGGAAACATATGCAAAAGTTACTGCTACAATATGATTTTTCCTGCACAAAAAATGATGCAATAACTATACATATATTTGATTTCTTAAGTATTCTAATATAATTATCATGTAGTGGATATCCTGCCATCTAGGGGAGGGGTGGGGAGCAGGGGGGAAAAATTTGTAACAGAAAGCTTTGTAAGGGTTAATGTTTAGGAATTACCCATACATATGTTTTGCAAATAAAAAGTATTAATAAAAAAAAGTTACTGCTACAGCTTCAATGCTAAAAGTTCAAGAGGAGAAGGGTTTAAGAACCCAAGACATTACTTTCTGCTATGAATTTTCTTAGGGACAGGGAGTGCTTCTAAACTTTAATGTATATCCCAATACACAGAATCATGAAAGGCTTACTGTAAAAGGTAGTATCTCAGCTTTATCCTGAAGGAAGCTAAGGTTTATTATAGTGAGAGGCAGACTAGAGAAAGTGATTTGCCCATTATCCTATAGTTATTAAGTGGCAAATTAGGGACTTTGTCTCAGGTATCCTAACTCTAAATTTGTGCTCTCCCCACTATACTCCTGCTGCCTCTTAATAACAAGAGTTCACATGTATTTAGTACTCAAAGACCTTCAATTGTTTCTTTTAAATCTCTTGTTGGATTATTATCCATATGTAGCTCCTATCTACAAGTATATGCCAAAGTCCTTCTCTCTTCGAGTTAATTTGTACATGTACATGTACACACATACGACCTGATATACAGTAAATGTTTAATAAATGTCTTTCCATTCTATTCCATATGATTCCCAGATCTGTTGTGTCCTAGTATCTTTTTTAAATTCCAGCTCCAACATCATTATCAAAACTATTATTAATCATTTTGAACTATGTGTGCCAAATGCATCTCAAACTCAAAATATCCTAGCATTGCCAGGGCTAGAGTCAGGAAGACCTGAGTTTAAATATGATGACATTGACTAGCTGTATGACTCTGCATAAGACACTGAATCTCTGTCTGCTTCATTTTCCCCATCTATAAAATTAGGGATAATAATCATACCTACCTCCGAGGGAAGTTGTAAGGATCCAATGAGGTATTTGTAAAGCACTCAGAACCTGGTACATAGTAGATGCAATATAAATGTTATTTATTTGTAATATTATTATCTTCATTTCCTAATATCTTATCCCATCCATCTATTCAGTTAACAAGTATTATCAATTTTACCTCAATAACATCTGCCATATCCATCCCTTTCTCTCAATTCACATACCCATCACCTTAGTTCAGTCCTTCAAAACTCCTGTCCAGATTATTAAGCAACTCTTGAACTAGTCCTTGCCTAAAGCCTCTTCCCTCTCCAATTCATCTTCCATATAGCTGCAAAAACAACATTGCCTTAATTAAAAAAAAAAAAGCAACATTACCAAAGCACAGTTCAACCATGTTATTCCCCTGTTTCATAAGCTACAGTGGCTCTCTGTTTGGCATTTTACCTCTTCACAATTGAGCTCTAACTCATCTTTCCAGGCTGATTTCACATAATTCCCTTTTCCTCTCTCTGATGCAGCCAAAGTGGCCTTTTTACTGTTCTTCACACCTGATTTCCACCTGTATGCTTGGAATTTTCTCTCTTCACCTCTGTCTTTTAGAATCTAACTTTCTCCCAAGCTTGGTTCTAGAGTTATCTTCTTCTATATGAGACCTTTCCTGTTCTAGTCACACCCCATTCCATTACTTTTATTTACTTTGTATATATCATATATCTACTTATATGTACCTATAGAATATAAGCTCCTTGAAGGGAATTATCATTAATTTTTTCTTTGTATCTAAAGTGCTTAAATACTGTTTTATTGGGGGGGGGTGTTGGTGGGGTTTTTTTTTATTTTTGGTGAGGCAACCAGGGTTAAGTGACATGCCCAGTGCTATATAGTTAGTAACTGTCAAATGTCTGAGGTCATATTTTAACTCAAATCCTCCTGACTCTAGGGCATTGCTCTATTTGTTGCACCACCTAGCTGCCTTTAAAATATTACTTAGAACAGTATCACATAGGAAGTATGAGACTAGTTGAGAAAGGTCAATGGGTATAGTCTTATTATACCATTTAATGGATGATGAAAAAGACACAGAAAAGTTTGACTTACATAATATTCCAGGATTAACTCTACTCTTTCCAAGTCCAATGCTTGTCCTAGCTCACTTACCCAGAACTGGCTGATTTATATAGGTTTTTTATAAAACATGGCATATGTCTAGCATGCAACAGGTATATATTTTTGAGAGCCCATTCAGTTTATGTATTGGGATACACATTAATGATTAGAAACAATCCCAATCCTTAAGAAAACTTAAGGCAAAAAGTAATGTCTTAGATTCTTGCACCCTTCCACTCCTGGCCTTGTGGCACTGAATTTGTGGCAATTCTTCTTCTTTTTTTTTTTTTTTATTAAAGCTTTTTATTTGTATAACATATGTATGGGTAGTTCCCCAACATTGATCTTTACAAAGCTTTCCATTACAAATTTTACCCCCAGTTCCCTCCCCTCCCCTAGATGGCAGGAAGTCCACTACATGTTAATAATGTTGAAATGCTTGAGAAGTTATGCAAGAAAAATCCTATCTACAAGAAAAAAAAAAGAATCAGAGAAAGGCAACACAATGCAAGCAAATGTCAATAGAGATCATGAAAATGTTACATTGTGGTCCATATTTCATTTCCCTCTCTCTGGGTGTATGTGGTTTTCTTCAGTGAACAATTGGAACTGGGTTGAGACAATTCTTTGTTGCAGAAAGCCATGTCCATCAGAATTGATCATCATATAGTCTTGTTGCTGTGTATAATGATCTCCTGGTTCTGCTCATTTCACTCAGCATCAGTTCATGCAAGTCCCTCCAGGCCTCTCTGAAATCATCATGCTGGTCGTTTCTTACAGAACAATAATATTCCATAAAATTCATATACCATAATTTACTCAGCCACTCTCCAATTGATGGGCATCCCTTCAGTTTCCAGTTTCTAGCCACTACCAAAAGGGCTGTGTGGCAATTCTTCTTGCCTATGTCTCCTTTGTACCTTCCTTGGTTCAGGGCCTGTCACCTGGCCAGCTGTAATAATCTCCTAACTATTTTTTCTGCCTCCAGTCTCCCAGTCTTCTGTTATGCAACTTCTGAAATAATCTTTCTAATTAACAGGTCTACTTTGTCATCCTCCTTCATAATACCCTCATTGGGCCCTAAGGCACAAAGGATAAGATAGAGGTAATTTAACAAGGTCCTATACAGTGAAGATCCTACCTGCCTTTCCAGTCTTATCTCAGTCTATACTCCTTGATATAGGCTCCTTCCCCATTCCCACCCCACCCCATTTTGGACTAGTTTCCCAGTGTTGGAACTCTCAGTAAGCAAGCTCCTTCTACTACTAATGCAAACTGGTAGCTGCTCTTCAATTTAGAGGATTAACTAAAGGATTGAGACTTAAGTGATTTCCCCAGGGTAATCCTGCCAGAGCAGCTAGGAAGTACAGTGAATGGTGCAAGACCTAGAGTCAGGAACACTCATCTTTGTGAGTTCAAATCTAGCTTTAGACATTTCCTAGCTATGGGGCCCTGGACAAGTCACTTAATCCTGTTTGCCTCAATTTCCTCATATTAAAAAATGAAACAGCAAACCACTCCAGTATCTTTCCCAAATAGAATCAAGGATCACTGAAAAATAACTCAGCAACAACAAGACTGCCAGTCTGGGTCAGAGGTGCAATTTGAATTCAGCTCTTGCTGACTCCTGCTCTCCACCTACCACACTACACAGCCTCTCCACACACTATATTCTAGTTGAGGCTATCAAAGAGACTGATCCCTCTCCTCTCTTGCTTCTAAGTATTCACATTGTCTGTTACCCTCACCTAGAAAAATACTCTTTTTTTCAAGACTAAGTTACTACTTCCTTCATGAAGTCTTCCCTGATTCTTCCAGCTCCCAAGTTCCTTTTCCTTCCTCAGATTTCTCATAAGCACTTTGTCTAAAACATTATGTAAGTGTTCACAACTATTTTTATTACTAAACTGCTTTTTACATTTTTTTTGCCCTTTTTGCATCCTAGCTTAAATCAGATTTATTTGTGTATTATCCCTCTAAATTAGAAAATAATCAAACTGTGAGCTTACATAGACTGGGCTTAATCTTAAAGTATGACCCTCAAAATTACTTTCTCTGGCTCATTTTGTTCCCATGTAGTCATCTTATAGCTCATGTATCTGTTTCCAAAAAAACAGATAAAACATTTCAAGGTAATAGTGTATTCATTAGGTATAAGATGGCCTTCATTCTGTCCTACAGAAAATATATAAAATACGCAAAGGATTCAGAGAAACCCATAAACAATTGATATTTTCCTTCCTGATTCAATGAATTCCACCTTCTACTCAGTACTTAATCAGTACCTCCTTAATCAGGAACTTACAGCACCACCCTGTGGTTTGAACTCCTCTGGAAAAATAAATAAATAAATAAATAAATAAATAAATAAATAAATGAATGAATGAATGAATGAATGAATGAATGAATGAATGAATGAATGAATGAATGAATGAATGAATGAATGAATGAATGAATGAATAAATAAATAAATAAATAAACAAACAAACAAATAAATAAATAAACAAACAGACAGACAGACAGACAGACAAACAAATAAATAAATAAATAAACAAACAAACAAACAAATAAATAAATAAATAAATAAACAAACAAACAAACAAACAAACAAGTTACTAGGGAAGCCATCACTTTCCTTTTCCTATGTATGAGTCAGAGTCAACACCAGGCATCTGTTCAACAAGGCTGCCAGAATACAATACCCTCACATTTTTATATCAGAAAAATCTAAAATTCACACCAGTCCAAATAATGATAATAACAGGTGTCTCACTTGATCAGTGTATGGATTCTGATGACAGAAGTGTAAATAGTAATTGTTTCTGTTTAGGCTGGAAACTCTGAGGATCTTTCCCTCCCAGATTGATCTTTTTTTGACTAGGTAAAAAAGACCATTCTTGGCTTCATTTTTACCTAGCCTTAATTAATAAAAGGGTGTTGCCTTGGGCTCAGTGAGGCAACACTGCATCAGAGACCATCTCCAGTCATCCTGATCTTGCCACTGCACCAAGTTGGCTCTAGAGGGGAAAGTGAGGCAGATGATCTTGCCCAGCCCTCCCTCACTTAAAAATCCAATTCACTTACAAGTCATGGCATCACCTCCCTGATGTCATAGTCCCCTCCGAGAACCAAGGACAAACAACATAGGTTGTACAGTCAGTACCAAACATCTGTCCAACAAGGCTATTCTGAATGGAACATCCACAAACCTAATTGAGCAAAACCTAAAGTTCATACTGGCCCAAGTAATGATCAAATAATCCCTTTGGAACTATAGTGACTTCTATCCCAGAACTGCACAAAAAGTAAGACAGAATCCCATAAGCAATAGGAAATGGGAGTTGTCAACAAAGCCAGCACTAGCACAGGAAAACAAGCCGATGGCCTCCCAATGCAACTAGAGATGAACCAAAGACACATGTAACCTGCATTATTCAGTATTCCAAGATAGTAAAAGGGTAGAGCTAACCTGATCAAAGTCCCAAACTGGTCACATATCCCTAGAGTGGTCAGAAATCCCAGCTGGGACTTTGGAAGTTACCAAGAGTGGCAGCAACATTCATATTGTGATACAGTAGATGTATCTATTCTGAATCTTCTGGGGGGAAAAAAAATCTTCCAAAGGAAAATCCCAGGAATGTCACAGCCAAAATCTAGAATTCCCACATGCAAGGAAAAAAAATACTGCAAGCATCCAGAAAGCAGCAATAAGGTAACAAAGTGCCACAGATAGGATCATACAAGACCTGACTACTACTAAAAACAAGGGTAGTTATAGTAATATTATATTCAAAAGGCATAAGAAAAAGACCCACCAAGAATAATACTGAAAAGAAGACTAAAATATAGTGCTGAGAAAAATGAATCTTTGAGGGATAAGATGTTGGTCAGAAGGTAGTACAAATAGATTAGACCTGAAGCCAGGAAAACCTGAGGCCAAATTCTGCATCAGACACTCACTAGCTGTATCATCTTAGGCAAGTCAATTAATCCCCTAACTCAGTTTCTTCCATTATAAAATGTGAATAGTAATAGCAGCAACCTCCCGGTATTGTAATCAAATTATATACTAGTACAACACTTAGCATAGTGCCTGCTGGCACAAAATAAGGGCACACAATAAAATTACATAAATGCCAGTTGCTATTATTATTTTTCTGTTAAAAAGCTTAACATTGAGTAGTAACTTTGAAATACCAAGAGAAACCTAGAAAACTTGCATTGATTTGAACAACTAGAAGGGTATGTATGACCACATAAATCTAACATCTTAACAGGGAAAGAATAAATTAATCCTTCAGAACCTTAACGTCTTCAAAGGATATTGTAAGGATTTTCTTGGCAGTTTTTTGGTTTGTGTTTTTTAATTGATTCCCAGGGCCTGGGAAGGGGATTGGCTCAGTTTAGAGGATTTCAAGAGAGCAAAGAAAAGGGAAGATAAAAGAAGCAAAACACTAATAAAGAAAGGAGGAAGGGATAGAATTTGTTTCTCATAAATGGGGTATAAGAAAAGTACAAAAGGAGAGGGGGGGAGCTTGTATCAGATGAAATTTACTCTTCTCTGAAATGGACAAAAGATAATACACAAGTTTGGTATAAAGCTAGAAGAGTTAGAGATCATTTTGCCCAACTCCCTCATTTTACAGATAAGGATCTGAGACCTAAGGAACCTAAATGATTTGTTCAAGATCAAGTTGTACAGCCAGGACCAGAATCAGAGGTGTGCTTGAGTCACTACAGGCAAACCTTATTGTTCAATTTTCAGTGTATTTACACCTTGGAAATCAATAAAAACTAAAAACTAGGACTTTATTTCATTGTCTAGGTGAAAAAAACTTATAGAAAAAATGTTAACAAATCAAATTTTAGAAGAATGGTGTGTAATATTTTGGGTTTCGTTTTTGTTTTTTTCTGAAGAAGCAATTGTCAAACATCTGCCATTAGAGCTCTGATTGGAATTTCAAGTTATCCAATTCTCTTGGCACTAGTTATCCACATGATGTCTAATAGTAATAAAAGGAATTCCCAGTTATCATTTAACATTCAACAAGCCTTTGATAATTGAGTGCTTTTCGTTACCTTACATTTACATTACAGAATGTCTTAAGGGGAAAAAAAACATTTCGATGAGTCGAGTTTTTGTATACTAATATATCATATAAATTTTTATTCTCATTATTCTACAACAAAGGCATCCTGGGGATGCTTGGATTTGGGGTTAGAGGAATCCTGTGCACGGCTAGATGAAAGAAGGCTGGATTTGGAGTAAGAAAACATGGATTGCAATCCTGGCTCTACTATAGGGTGACATCGGACAAAGCCCGTCTCTTCTCCGTTTGGAGGGCCTCTTCAGTAAAATGAGGGGTTGGACTAAGTGACTGCAAAGCCCCTCCCAGCTCTTAAACTAAAATCCTGTGTTTTAGCAGGGCTGGCATCACAAGGACACGTGGCGTGCCAGGCCAAGCCCATTGTTTGGCTTTTCTTTTCTTCTCCCCGCCCCTAACGTGCAGAAAGGAATGGTAAAAGTGCTGATTCCATTGGATGGCATAAGGGTTCCTCTTTCATTTGCCATCCGCCCACCCCCAACATCATCCCTATATCTAGCCCCGCCAGAGCCGCCCACTCCTCCACGGGACGTATTTCCGGCGCCTTGGTGTGACGTAAAGGAGTATGGGCCCCCAGCCGATGACGTCAGCTCCGGTTGCCGGGGCTGAGTCGGAAGTGTTGAAAGCCCTTGGCCTCGGAGAGTTCCCGGTGCTGCCGCCGCTGGCACCCTCAGGCCCCGGTAAGAAGGAGTGCGTCCGGTGAAGGAGGCGGCGGCGCAGGGACCCTCCGGCAGGATTCATCCCGACCCCCGAGGCCGGGACCCAGCTGCCAGACGGCTTCCCTCCCCCCCGAGTTCCCTGTGCTGGGCTCGGGACCCCTCCTTCCTGCACCCCCTCGTATTCGGCTTCGATACCCCTCCTGAAGCCTCCCTCCCCTTTATTTGGGAGGCCTCTGGAGGAGAGTCGTGGGTGGGAGCCCTGGAGTCGCACTCTCCTTTGACACCCCTCCTTTGACACTCTTTAGGGCGTGCCATGCGTGGAGGGTCGGGGCAGGGGGACGGGCGACGGATCTTGAGTCCGACCCAGGCTTGTCTGTGAGACCCTGGGTCTCTAGTGGAGGAGATAGTCGCAGGACTAAGGGTTTGGAGGAGACGCGGGGCGGTCAGCTCCAAGAAAGCGGCTTCGAATCCCGCTTCTGCCGAGTCCTTGTCCTGCGATTTCTCCACGGCTGTCCTCGAGTGAAAGTTTGTAAGTTCACTGGGCATTGCGTGCCCCCTGGCTTCCACTCCGCCGGGTCTCCAGAGCCTGCGTGGAACCGGCTGTTAGGTGTGCTCTTGATGATCAGGGCTGCAGACTGCGTGGCCGCAACGCTGCCCAGCTTTTACACGCTGGGTCCTTTGCCAGCTGGATGCAATTGACAGGTTCTGGTGAGAAAGTCAGTTCACAGACTCACTTCGCCTCTCCACTTTCGTATTCTCTCCTCCCAGCTCCCAGCCCCCAAGTCGGGTTTGGTTGATTATATGACCACTCAACTCTTGGCCCCAAGTGGATCCCATTTGAAACACAGTTGGATTTTCAAGAAGGAATGACACTGCTTATTTTACTCTAATGAGGCATGTAAAATCTAGGGTAAATTGTTCTCAGACATCTTTTGGAAAGAGAGATGGATAGCCTAAAGCGGCTGATAGACTAAATGACTTAATGGAAAGAGGCCCTGGATTTGAAATCTGAAGATGTGGGTTCTGATCCTCATTCTGTGTGACCTTAGCATGGTGCCTCAGTTTTCGGTTTCCTTCTTTGCCAGTTAACAAGAATTTGCCTAGAGGTCCTAGAGGACCAACACCCAAAGTCCCTCTGGGTTCTAAATCCTTTAACCCTAAATTAGGCTCTTCTCTCCCCTGGGTTCTTCCCTCACAGGGTTATTGTAATGTAAAACACTTTGTAAACCTTAAAGCACTACATAAAGGGGGATTATTTTTCTAAAAAGGTTATTTATTGATGTGGGCACAATTGGAATGAAGGTAGATTTCTGTGAACACTTGTAAGGTAGATGAGTTTATGGGTGTGACTTGGCAAGACCTCATTTTAGTCTTGGCTTTTTACAAGTAGTCCACTTGTTCTTTTCTATTTAGACAAGCATAGATGTCAAAAAAAATTTGTAAAATATTCACAAAAGCTTGCCCTTTGATATTTGGCAGTAGTCCATACCATAAAATAGTACAACATTTGGTATAAAAAGTGATAGTTCTTATATTTTGTGGGGACAGAGATACTTGGGTGAATCTAGCCAGAAGGGACAAAAACATTTGAAATATCACTTGAGACCTAGATACTGGGAGTTTTTCCAGGTAATTGTTTGCATCCATCCGAAAGAAATGTATTATTTAGGGAAAAAAAAAAAGCATGTTCAAAAAGAATTGAGTTCAAAAGTTTCTTAAGGATTTGTATTCTTATTTGTATCCCTAATGCTTAGCACAGTGTCTGCAAATAGTAGATGCTTAAGTTTACTGTATCATCTATTGCAGATGTAAATGGAAAAAAAAAAGTTTCTTCAGAAACTTTTTTTAAAATAAGAATTTTGTTTCTTTGGTTAACCTCTAATCATTTATTTATGCATTTTTGTTCTTAGAGAAACACTTTTTCTCTATTTAGTATATTCTCTTTTAAAATCATTGAGCAAATACAGTAAACATTTGTTAAGATTTTTCGATGTGCCTCTAACGAAGACATTGAATTAGATAATAATCGTGATAATACAGTAGTTTGAGTTTGTTCACTATCATATATATGTTATCTCATTTGACCCTCATAACTACATTGTTAGGTAGGTACTGTAAGCTTCAAACCTAGATACTCTTGACTCCAAGCTTATTGCTATTAATAATAATGGCTAAGATTTATGTAGCTGTAAGGTTTGCAAAACACTTAACTCATTTGATCTTCATAACAGCCCTGAGAGGCAGGTTATTTCCATTTTACAGATGAGGAAACTGAGGCAATCAGGAGTTAAGTGACTTATGATCACCCAGGTTGCGTCTAAGGCAGAATTTGAACCCAATACTTCATCTACTTTACCACCTAACTGTGTTTCACAATACTACCCTTAGCAAAAATTCTTACTTAACTCACTGACTTTAGGGTTCCATGACTTTGGGTGGGGGGAAAAAATCACATCTATATATCTTCACTAACCTCTACCTAAAATTTAACACTTTTTCAGTGGTAAATATAGACACCTGTTTTGATGTAATGTTAGGGTCCACTGGACTGCCACAAAAAATTTTACTCTTCAACACAACAGAATGAGGAATAGGCCTGCTTGTACTTTGGAGAAGTAGCTCAGGCATTGGAAAGATGGCTACACTTGAAGAAAAATTCTGGTGCTGCAGATTATCACCTCTGTGACCTTAGACAAGTCACTTAAGCAGGAGGCCCAGATTTCCTTGTCTTTAAAATTAGGGGTTTGGACTGTGTGATCCTGAATTCCCTTTCTCCCTCTAGCTCTACAATCCTGTGATCCAAAGTAGCTTAAAGTCTAATAAGAGAATAAGATGCCCATACAGATAACTAGAATACATACAATTATATAATTATATTTTAAGTGTGTTAAAGAATTGGAAAGCAAAGTTCAAGGGATTGATGGGTAAGCTTAGATCCTCTTGACTCCAAGATTAGTGTAAATGTGAAGGGTTTGCTTCAGAAGGAATTGAGCTTTAAAGGGTGTGATGAAAGTATTAACTGGCAAAAGGAATAATGTGAACATTGATAGAGAGTTAGAAAAGGGTTAATGAAGGAGGAAGTGGTGGTAAGGCTAGCCCAAGTTTGGTTAGAGCATATTCCAGTGTTCGAGACAATAGTATAAGATAAAGCTAAAAAGGTTAAAAAAAAAAAAGACCAAATTGCTCAAGACTCCAAATGCAGGCAAAGAAATTAAATCTTACTTGGTAAATATTAGGGACCTGCTCAAGTGTGGTGGTTTTTGCCAAGGAATAACATAACCAGATATATGTTTTTGTTGTTGTTTTTTAATTCTGTGGCAATGATGTGAAGAATGGGTGTGAAGGAAAGATTCAACATGGGAAGATGTATAAAGAGGCTATTTCAACACAGTCTAATGAAGTAGGGAGGTAATGTACTAGGGTGGGCATAGCTTGGAATAAAGAAGAGCAAGCATGCTTCAGATACATCAATCAGTAGTTAGAATCAATACAATTTGTAAATGACTGCTTTTGAAAAGAGAGAGAAGGATATGTGGAATTTGAGATACAGTAAGGAGTGAAAAGGAATGTCAGACAAATAGAATAACCATGAGGATTCTGTCAAAAGATTCTGGGGATAGGAGTGTGGGAAATTGAATGAATTACATGATAGCTTACACAGGAATCATGATGTCAAAAAGAGCAATCAATTATAGAAAATAAGCTTGATTTTGGACATGTTATATTTGAAGTGCAAGGATCAATCTTCTCTAGTTGTAGAAGAGCACTACTGCCAATCTTAGGGTTTGTGGAAAAGATGAGCTAATGAAAAAAAAAAAAACTAGATTAAAAACCATTTCATTTTCTGGGGCACTAGGAGTTTGTATCTTCTCCCTTCCATGGAAGATTCTGGAATACCAAAATTAGTTCTATCCCCATTTTTTAAAAATGTTGAGATAACATAACGAGTGAGTGGAAGAGTTGAACCTTGACTTGATCTTGTTCTGTATCCAGTGACCTTGCTACTACCAGGCTGCTTCTCAGCCTTTGTGCTAGAGAAGACTATCAGTACATTAGTCATAAGGATGCTCAAATAGAGCTAATTTCAAAAAGGAGATTAAGGTTTTTGAGATTGTTACCTCTTTTGTATTTTGCAGAAACACTAAATGAACTTCTTTGAAATGAACATGGAATCCTTGATAGCCTAGAGGTTTTGTTTTTATGTTCATAATAATAGCTAATGTTGCTGTAGCATTGTAAGATTTGCAAAATATACATATTATTTCATTGGAGCCTTACAAAGATCCCATTGTGATATGAATTTTATTTGTTTGTTTATTTATTTATTTGTTTGGTCTTGGCATTTGATCTTATTGTTGTAAGGGAGTTTCGGTGAAGAAACCCCTTTCAATTCAGATTGGTAACTGTTCTCCAACTTACAACCTTAGTAGAGTATTGTCCAGAGCACTGAAGAGTTAAGTTTTCCCTGGATCTTTCTAGGGATAGGAGCAACAGGCATTATCTCCATTTTACAGTTCAGTTTCAAAGAAAACAAGACATTTGCCCATGCTAGTAATTGTCAGGTGAAATTTGAACCTAGGTTTCTAAGGATTCTCTGAATCCTGTACTCCACCATGATAGGCAACATTCAATTCATTTTCCTTCTATCTGGAGCATGGCAAATATAGCATCCCATAGGCTTCCAAATCTGAGTGCCATATAATATTTGAGAAAGCTATTAAGATAATTTCCAAGAATTTCTTTGTGCCTCAAGCAGAGTAGCCTGTCTATTAGTTTTGAATTTGTCAAAAAATTAATTGATATTACATGTAGGAGGGAAACACTTTATTTGCCTCTCAGCGAATTGCCACTTATTCATTGTAGTTATATAGTTCATTTCAGTTTTCCTGTTAATTTATCTCATCTCTTCATGAGCTACTAAACTTGTTTAAATTGTATGCAACTATGTATAACATTCCACTTACCTGATACAATTGAACCCAGCACCATGCTGAAAAGAAATGTAAGATGTCTGCCTAAGTTGATCATGCTATTCCTAATGATATGTGTAGGGTATTCAGGACTGGCATCTCAATGTGGGGACTTGCCCAGCCCTTTTCAGGGCCACTCATCCACTCACTGGTGTCTGCCTTCACTCAGCTCTTACCTGTGGCTCTAAGAAGCTATAGCATGTGCAGCAGCCACACCTCACTAAACCCATTTTAGCAGCTGAGCTAAACTAGATTGAGCCTGACTCACAAGCCTCAAACCCATTGATGAGTTTGGGGGATGTGTGTTCTAAGCATGTGAAAGCTTCCCTCAGGAGAATGGGAGGATAAGAACAATTTGTTCCAACAGCCATGAAAGCAGTATTGTGGAGCACCTAGAACTTGGTCTGATCTTGAAGACTCAAAGGTCATCCAACTGCATCCTAAGCCATCCCCAGTCATCCTAACTTTGTCTTGCCATTGGACTTCAGTGACTCTGGAAGAGTGAGGCTTTGTGCAACTTTGCCTCACTTGAACCCACTTCACACACATCAAGACATGACCCATGAGGTCAATGGTTCTCTTCAAAAACAAATGAATAACAAACACCTGCTCCTGATTGGCTGGCAGCTCAATTGCAGAAAACAGGGGTATAGCTCAGCAAAGCAACTAGTAGAATTGCTATTAAATGAGAAACTATTATTAGACTCCTACTCCTGGAGATGAGGATAAGCCTTCATATGTCATTAGTATTTTATGATTCTGTGAATAATCCTGTCTTATCTCAACAAAATGAAAAATATAACTATTAAACAGTGTTAGACTTGGAGTTAGGAAACCTGAGTTTACTTTCTAGCTTTATAACCATGAGCATGTTCTTTGCCTGTAAAATGGAAATATATTTAATATCTAGTGATTGTTAAGAAACCTATAGCAAAAATTAAAAAATTATAGAAAAACTATGTTATACATAGGGATTGTTAGGAAAGTATAAACTGAAAGCATTTTATAAATACAAATTGTTATTGTAAATGCTCCCCTGACCTTCCTTAACCCCTTTGAGACTTTTGTCCTTGAGTAGGTTCATCAGCTTTTTTGTTGTTGTTAACAGTTGATATCTGCCATTTCTTTCACTTCTCTCTCCTTTCTGGGCATATGACTGGTTCAGGTTCTGCTGAAATTTTAGATGCCCAATTGTCGATCAAGTTGTGACACTAGGTCCACTTGATGACTTCAGAACAGGAAAATCAGCAAAATCCTCTCAAATGCAAACTCACTAAATAATCCCAAATTACCAATCAGTTTCGGATTATGTAATGGACCTCCTGAAGTTGAGTTTATTTATTTATGTTTTTCTTAAATGTAATAATGATCCAAACAGTGGGTCTAGAAGACCATTAAATAGTTAAGCCTAGGAGCATGACTAAGAAATAGTAGTTCTTTAATTTTTATTGGGTCTACATCTTAACCTGTATACATAAGAATTGCCATCCTAAGATCGTGGTTATCATCCCCAGCTCCAGCTCTAGCATCCGTTGCCCTCCCTATAACTTTGAGCAAATGCTATATTGTCGTCATTACTGTAAATGAGTAAGAAGCAGCTCATTCAGACCAATAAGGGGAGTTAATAATTTCTTTTTTCTTTTTTTTTTCTTTTAACCGGATCTTTCTTTTTAATCTGGCCTTTCCCTTTTCAAAAAAGGAGTGGCAAATGCATCTTCTTCCTGATCTCATTTTAGTCTTTCATTTTAGCTACCTCCAAGCTCAGTCACTTCCTCCAGTAGGTAAATTTGTAGCTATTTTGCTTCCAAATACCTTAAACCTTGAGACACTAATCAGTCTTGCCTCCAGAATCCTTTCAAAATATATGTTAAAGAAAAAGGAAAGGGGGGAAAAAAAGTCAATGGGAACATAAGAGCTGTTATGTGGCTGGCCTGCTCCTGACACCTGCCCTTTCTATAGCCCCTCCCCCAGGTCTGGATGGAGTCTACTTTAAAGTGAAATGACAGACCAGGACAATAACAACAACATCTCCAGTAACCCCTTTGCTGCTCTCTTCAGTTCCCTGGCCGATGCCAAGCACTTTGCAGCAATCCAGAAGGAACAGCTGAAGCAGCAATCTGGTAAGTATATGAGCCAACAGCAGCCGACAAGTTGACCCAGAATGGGGACTTTTCCAAATCCAGTGTGCCTGGAAGCCAAAATTAGAAATGGAATTGGAGTTTGTAGCAGATAAGTTTTTTTCACAAAGGAAAAGAGCCAGGGTTAACAGGTGGCTCCAAAGGGACAGATGCTCGTTGTGGACCTAGAGCTGTCAAGCTGTCACTTTTTCTAGTACTGTCAAAAAGCACCTCACAAAAACATCCCAAATTATCTTTTTAACATGATCAG
>JAJPUD010002427.1:258484-306328 GCA_023553655.1 Myrmecobius fasciatus
TTTTGTTTGTGCCCCTGGAGGCTGTAGGAAGCTACTGCATTAATTAGACAAAATGAGGAAGTGACTTGATTGGAACTACCCTTTTGAAAGATCACTTTAGCAACTGGATAGAGGGTGGATTAGAGGGGAGTTAGACTTGGGGCCAGCAGACCCATGTAGACAACTGCTTAAGTCCAGGCTTGAGGTGATAAAGGCTTACACCAGTGGGGATGGGAGTGGGGGGAACAGGGGGAGTATGTTCAAGAGATATTGCAGAGATGAAATATTCAGACCTTGGCAATAAATTGGGTATGGGTAAAGGGTGAGAGAGCATGAGGAATCCAGGATGACTCATAGGTTGTGAGCCTGGGGAACCAGGAAAATCTTCTCAAAAATCAGAGGAAAGATAAAAGGTAGGGAGTGTTTAGTGGGAAAGATAATGAATTACGTTTTAAATATATTGTTTAAGGTGTCTACTGGATATACTAGTTTGAGATGTCTGAAAGGCAGTTAAAGATAAAAGATTGAGAGATTGGGACGGAAAATATAAATTTGAGAATCATCAGCATAGAGTTGTTAATTAAATCCATGGGAACTTATCTGAAAGAAAAGGAGAGGTCTAGGAGCTTGAGAAAGAAGAAAAGGCCATTGGTTTTGGCAACTAAAAGATCATTAGTAACTTTAGAGAGAACAATTTTGATGGAATAATTAGCTAGATTGTAAGAGGTTAAGAAGAGAGTAGGCCAGCTAGGTGGTACAATGGAAAGAGTGCTGAACCTGGAGTCAGGAACACCTGAGTCCAAATCTGGCCTCAGGAACTTATTAGCTGTGTGACCCTGGACAAGTCTCTTAAGCCTGTTTGCCTCAGTTTCCTCATCTGTAAAATGAGCCGAGGAAGGAAGTGACAAACCACTCCTATATCATAACCCAAATAAAGTCACAGAGTCAGAAATAACTGCAATAACAAGAAAAAAGAAGAGAGTAAAAGGCCAAAAAGTGTAAATATCTATTGTAGAAGGCCCCTTCAAGACAATTGTTATATATATTCTGTATGTGAGTATGTATATATAACATTATGTATTACATAATGTAAAAATAATACTATATAACTATTGTTAGGAATAAAAGAGTCAAGTAAAGGTTTTTCAGGATGGGGGAAACATGGGCATATTTGTAGGCTATAAGAAATAAAGCCAGAAGAGAGGGAGAGGTTGGAGGGGGGAAAAAAAAAAGTGAAAAAGGGGATGACAGAGCAGAGAATCTGTTGGAGGAAGTGAGATGAAATGGGATCTCTTGAACAAGTAGAAGGCTTAGCTGGGGAATTCTTCCTTTCTTAGCATTGATTGTCTCCAGCATTAGAGCTTTAATTGTTTGCAACTTTTTGTAATTTTTTGTTGTTGTTCTCATTAGGCCCTCTTTACCAGATTGCTGCTTCAGGATCCAAGCAACCACTTGATTAACATGACCTGCTCCACCACATTAAACCTCTCTGCAGATCGAGATGCAGGGGAAAAGCACATTCTTTGCTACCTTTATTCCTGTTTCCTAAGAGCAAAAGAGGAGGTAGGGGGATGAATGTTGTGTTTTGTTTTCCTTTGTTTTGTTTGTGAGATAATTGAGGTTAACTGACTTGCCAAGAGTCATATAGCTAGTAAGTGTCAAGTGTCTGAGACTGGATTTGAACTCAGGTCCTCCTGACTCTACAGCCAGTGCTACCTAGCTGCCCCAGGGAATGATTGAGCCCATATTTCTTACAATGTATTTTATCTTTTCCTCAAATGGCAGCATTTCTACATTTTTGGAATGTTCATTTTCAAAGGTCTTCTGTGTGTAATATGAAGGCCCTCATGCCTTCTGCACTGTGAATTTAGAAAAAATATTCATTTACAGTAATTATAGGAGAGATCCAGTATCTATATTTTCATTTTCTGAGAATGGCACCATCCTTCTCCCAGTCAACCAGACTTAAAACTTCTGTGATCTCTGACTTCTCCCCCTTCTAATTTTCCACATCAAGAAAATTACTGTCTGGTCTTTTCTACCTTTTTTATATTTCTTGCATCCATTCCTACTGTTACCACTCTATTCTAGGCCCTCATTATCTCTAACTTGGATTGTTTCAATCATGCTTTAGAACACCAAAGTACCAGAAAATCTTCAACTTTGTTCTTACCTCCTTCAATTTCTACCTCTCATCATATGACATGCCTCCATAAAGAACACTTCATATCACCACCTTTTACATTAATAATTTCTCTATTAGGGGATAAAGTCTATATATTTTGCCTGGAATTTAAGGTCCTTGATAATCTAATCCTAAAAGTTTTTGTCTCCCATTACTGTCATTTAAAAAGTTACTTAAGTAACTTACCAAATTGGACTTAACTGTTAAATGTTGTCTGAACACAGCATGTGGTTTTCTGCCTCTCTACTTTTGTTCACTGTTCTTTCCACTTAAAATCTCCTCTTCTCTAATTCTCTTCCTACTGCTAAATTCATCTGTCCAAATCCTTCCTGTCCTGTAAAAGCCTTATGTAAATGCCATTTCCTCCATGAATCCTGTTCTCATTTTTCTGCTCTGAACTCCCAAGCTACTCTGTATCTCTTATTGCACTTTCAAAATTTACTTAAAGCTAAATTTTTACATGTTTTTCTTTTTCTATATTTTTTTAATAAAATCTAAATTCTATAAAACTTCTATACAATGAATGTTATGGAATATAATTGTTCTATAAGAAATGACCAGCTAGGGGCAGCTAGGTGGCGCAGTGGTTAGAGCACCAGCCCTGAAGTCAGGAGGACCTGAGTTCAAATGTGGTCTCAGACACTTCCTAGCTGTGTGACCCTGGGCAAGTCACTTAACCCCAATTGCCTCAGCAAAAAAAAAAAAAGAAAAGAAATGACCAGCAAGATGATTTCAGAGAGATCTGGAGAAACTTACATGAATTGATGTTAAGTGAAATGAGCAGAACCAGGATTGTACACAGCAACAACAAGATTATATGAAGATCAATTCTGATGTATGTGGCTGTTTTCAACAATAAAATGATTGAGGCCAGACCCAATGATCTTATGATAAAGAGAGCCATCTATACCCAGAGATAGGACTATGGGAACTGAGTGTGGATCACAATATAGCATTTTTTTAAAAAAAAAAATTTTTAAGCTTTTTATTTGCAGAACATATGCATGGGTAATTTTTCATCATTGACTCTTGCAAAGCTTTCTGTTTTAAACTTTTTCCCACCTTCTCCCCTAGATGGCAGGAAGTCTAATACATGTTAATTATGTTAAAATACTTGACAAATCGAATATGTGTATACATATTTATACAGTTATCTTCTGTATCTATAAGAAAAAAAAATCTGAAAAGGAAAATATAATGTAAGCAAACATCAATAGAAAGCTTGAAAATGCTATGTTGTGGTCCACCTTCAGATCCCATAGGCCTCTCCCTGGGTGTATATGGCTTTCTTCATCACTGAACACCTGGAACTGGATTGAAACATCTCATACAACATAGCATTTTCATTCTTTTTGTTGTTTGCTTGCATTTTGTTTCTTTGTCATTTTTTTTTCCTTTTTGATCTTATTTTTCTTGTGCAGCATAATTGTATAAATATGCATATATATTTTTTAAAAAACAAAACTTCTATACAAATTCACTCCAGGTCAAAGTGTCTCAGTTTCTTTTCTCTCCCTTCAGATTACCAAAGTACCAGAAAACCTGTTGCCCTTTGCTGTGAGGTGTAGGAATTTAACTATATCTAATACCCGAACTGTCCTCCTCACCCCAGAGATTTATGTTGACCAGAATGTCTATGATCAGCTGGTAGACCTTTTATTGGAAGCAATTCGAGGGGCCCGTAAGTATGAAAGAAAGATCTAGCAACTTAACCTTTGGGTATTTAGAAATATTAGTCACTTCATGGTCCAGTTGCCATTTTTGACTCTGGTCAAAGTGAAACAAGTGCAAAGTTTTTAAAAATGAATAAATTGTCTCCCTTCCACTGGAGCTTTGTAGCTGTCAGTTGAATCCATCTTGAATCCATCAGATTGATTTATTCATAACACCTAGATGAGGTAATCACACTGATTGGGAAGAAGAGGAAAAGAAGAAAAAAAAGAAGCATGGGATACTTTGGGAAAGTAAGGCTTGGGTAGAATGCCAAAATGAGAGGTTTGAAATTGGCTATGGATAATATCTTGGATCTTAGTGGTCAAGTGGATCTAGCATAATGATACTTGTGTTTAAAAAAAAAAAAGTACAAAAAGAAACAAGAATACTTTGGATTTAAATGCTCTTTATATGCCTTTCACGTCTGCTGTTTCAATCGATAATGGACATTTATGTAGTGCTTTAAGTTAAATAGTGCAAGCATCATTATCCTACATTTATACCTAATAAATTCATAGATTTAGAGGTGAAAGGAATGGAACACCATCAAAACCTGTCATTTTACAGAAGAGAAAACTGAGGCCTAGGGAGGTTAAGTGGCTTACCCAGAGTTACACAAATAGGTGGGATGTGAACACAGGTCCTCTGACTCCAGAACCAGTTTTTGTTAGATCATTCTGTCTCCAAGATCAAAGGCTAGCAAATGTCATTTATAAGGAAGTGGGATTTTGGATCAGTATGAAGAAATTTCTGATAATTAGAGAAGGGTCTCAAAAAACCAACCAGTCAATTGTATTAAGTGCCTATTATGTGCCAAGCACTTGTTAAAATCTGGGCATTATATAAAATCTGGGCATTATATATATATATATATATACAAGGGCTGACCAATCCTTACTTATAAAAAGACTTATAGTCTAATGGTGGAAACAAGTATATACAGAAAATTTTTAAGACAATAAACACAAAATACAATGCAGTTTAGAAAGAAAGGCAGGACCCCAAGTAGTTGATGTGAGGAATCTAGAAAACCTTTATTTAGAAGATGGCCTTTGAATTGTATCTTAAAGGAAGAGGGTGTGGCTGATATAAAAGCCCAGGAATGGGAGATAGAATGCTTTGTGTGAAGAACCAAGAGAATACTGCTTACCTGTGTCACAGAATGAAGGATGGGGAGCAGTGTTCAGTGAGACTGGACAAATAAGTTAGAGTCAGATCGTGAAGGTCTTTAGTTTTTATTTTATCCTAAATATACCATAAAGCCATTGGCACTGGAGAGTCCATCCTATACATTAACTGGAGTGAGAAGAGAGTTGAAGCAGGAAAGCCACTTAGGAGACTTTTGCAGTGATTGAGTATTTATGATGTGTTAAGTGCTTAAACAGTTTTGTTTAAGTGGTAGCTGTGTGAATGGAGAGAAATGTGGAAATGTCAAAATCTGACGATTGGATTTTGGTAGGGTGAAAAAGAATGAGGAGTTCTGGATAATCTCAATTATAAACCTGTAAGATAATGGTACCTTTATCAGAAATAGAAAAATCTGGAAGAGTTTTAGTGGGCAGATAATGAGTTCAGTTTTGGATGTATTGAGATGTCTATGGGACTAAATCCAGTATGAAGTGTTCCTTAGACAATTGGGAATATAGAATTAATGCTCAAGGGAAAGACAGTTCATGAGTCTTTCTCATAAAGACAATTAAGTATATGAGAATGGCCTGCTTTATTAGGAGGACTTATCAAGTGAGATTTGAAACCATGTCCTCTGACTCTAGAGCAAGCAAGCAAGCTAGCTCTGAATTTTCCCACTGTACCCTGCTGCTTGTTGTTTAGCATACTGGATCCTAGATCCCTGGCCTTTAGCACAGTGTTTTACATTTAGTAAATATTTAATCAGTGCACTTTCATTAGCCACTATATGATTTGGCTACAATCACACATGAGTAAATATCTGAGAGAGGATTCATGTCTTAATATCCCCACTCCACATCCAGCAATCTTTCCATTATATATACCCTGCTGCCTCTCTTTCCAAGGAAGCCATATGCAATTGACTAGTTTTAAGAGTATAAGTACAAATGTGAAAAAGAGTAAAGTACCAGATTTATTTAGCCATCTTAAGTTTCTCTGACCCACTTTTTCTTCCCATTTTCTTATATTCATTATTAGATTTTGAAGATGTAACTGAGTTCCTTGAAGAGGTCATTGAAGCCTTGACAGTGGATCAGGAAGTTCGGACATTTCAAGAAGTCATGGTTCCAGTATTTGACATTTTGTTGAGCAGAATAAAAGACTTAGATCTCTGTCAAATTTTGCTATACACATATCTAGATATGCTTCTCTATTTCACAAGGCAGAAGGATATTGCGAAAGTAAGTCCACAAATTTGAAAAGGTTCTTTTAGGACCTGTTGTGCAAAAGATCCAATATTCCCCAATTCTGAGATGATTTTCAGGTGACTTACCTCAATGTAATTATCATTAAACTTGAATTAAAACAAAACAAAACAAAAAAAAACCATGAATTAGTTTCCTCATCCTCTTTAGAGTCTTAGATCTTGATACAACAATTCAATCATTCCTGTATAAAGAGATCAGTTGAGCTCATTTCCACTTCCCTACAGGTTTTTGTAGAGTACATACAGCCCAAGGACCCTAGCAATGGACAGATGTACCAGAAGACCTTACTGGGAGTAATTCTGAGTATTTCCTGCTTGTTAAAGACTCCAGGGGTGGTAGAGAACCACGGCTACTTCTTGAATCCATCCCGATCCAGTCCTCAGGAGATCAAAGTGCAGGAGGCCAACATCCATCAGGTGGAACTTCTCACTTGGATACAAGGCTCCAAGCCTTAAGGAAAACAAAGGGTCTTCTGAAAATAGTTGTAAATAAGGTGGTTTGAGCTCCTTTTGGGAGCAAATAATTTTCATTGATCATTATAGAGGTAATTGGTATTCTATAGTAACTGTTGAAAGAAATAGCATTCCTATTGAAGTTCAGGGAAAGCAAAAAATATAACTGGGGTAGTGCTTGAGAATAGGCTACTACAAGTCCAGTAATTAATTCTCTTTACCCCTTGCTGCTATGCCATCTACTTCAAATTCTTCCTAAGCCCTAATTATTACCCATTTATAAGAGAAACCCTTAAATCCTCTCAGCTGAGTATCCCAAGATAAGCCAAACATTTGCCTTAACAACTCATACTCTTCTCCATAGGCTAGTTAGCCTTCTTAGAATTCAATTTAGTTAGACACCTAGAGATCTGATATAATAAGTAGGGCAGTTTTAAGCCTCCTCTATCCCCATCCCCATCAATATAACTTTCTCCAAGGCTATAAAGCCTTTGATATTCAGTACCTTATCAAGATATCTCTTATCATGGAGGGTCCAGAAGTTGCTTAAGAAATCTGAAGTGGAGAACAAAGGGAAAGATTGGCATGTTAGAAATGAACTGACATAGTATTTAAATATAAATGTTAGGAGTATAAAGAACTTTTTTTTTCTTTTTTTAAACAGTTCATGGCTCAGTTCCACGAAAAGATTTACCAGATGCTGAAGAACTTACTCCAGCTCTCTCCAGACACCAAGCATTGGATCTTGTCCTGGCTTGGCAACTGCCTGTATGCCAACACAGGCCGCACCAAGATTTGGGCCAATCAAATGCCAGAAATCTTCTTCCAGATGTATGCCTCAGATGCCTTCTTCCTGAATCTGGGTGCTGCCCTCCTGAAGCTGTGCCAGCCATTTTGCAAACCTAAATCCCCAAGGTTGCTCACCTTTAACCCTACCTATTGTGCCCTCAAAGAGTTGAATGATGAAGAGAGGAGGATAAAGAATGTGCATATGAAAGGTAAAACAGAAAAGGTTTGTCAAATCTGTGTTGTATATG
Source organism: Myrmecobius fasciatus (assembly GCA_023553655.1). NCBI lineage: Eukaryota > Metazoa > Chordata > Mammalia > Dasyuromorphia > Myrmecobiidae > Myrmecobius > Myrmecobius fasciatus. The sequence continues at coordinate 266,247 of JAJPUD010002427.1, forward strand.
TTGTCCTATGTTTCTTCTCTTAAATTTGCACTTTTCTGTCTTAATCTCTTTTTAAAGGAAAAGAGGTGAGGTAGAGATGAGAGATTTAAGAAAAGTAACCATAAAATAAACGGAAGGGCTTTACTACATATGGTAATTGTCAGTTGAACTCTTGATTCTATCTAGAGTCCCTTTTCTCTGGTGTTAGCATCTGAGAGCAGTGTTACAGACAGCTAATTTTGTCCCTTTTTTTTTTCTTTTTAAAGGTTTGGATAAAGAGACCTGTTTGATCCCTAAAGAGAGTGACCAGGAGTTAGAGTTTGCCCAAAACTATAACCTGGTAACCGAGAACCTGGTCCTGACACAGTATACTTTGCATGTGGGATTTCACAGGTTTGTAACTCTTCTGTTGTGTGATATAATCACTATTCATAACCAAAATTGTCTTAAGAATCTCAGAGGCATAGTCTCATTCAAGTCTTCAGAGTCACCAAAAAACAAAACCAAATACTGAATGTATTTGTTCCTTATTTGAGAGAATCTGTAAAAATTGTAGTCATGCCAGTCTCGGTCTGCAAAATGTTCATTAGCCAAAGAATCAGCAATTTTAAGTTTTACTCTTAATCCTTTTTACCATACTCTTCTGAGGAAGAATGATTTACAATAATTAATCAAACATTTATTAAATATTCCAATCACTGTGCAAGGCTTTGGGAATACAAGACAATAGGCAGCTTACATTCCATCAGAATAAATATATACAGAATAAATACAAGATAAGTGACATAGTTGTGGATCCCCCTGAATTCAAATCCATCCTCAGACACTGACTAGCTGTGATACTTCTGTTTCCTTCAGTTTCTCAGCTGTAAAATGGAGATAATAATTGTGCCTCTCTCTCAGGGTTGTTGAGAGCATCTAAGGAGATAGCATTTGTAAAGAGCTTAGCACAGTGCCTGGCACATAATACCTTCTTTAGAATTGTTTATTCCCTTCCCTCATTCTTTCCTTCTTCCTCCCCTGGTAATTGAGAATCAGGAAAGGCTTCATTGCACAACATGATCTATGAGCTGAGTTTTTTTTGTTTTGTTTTGTTTTGGGGTTTTTTTTTTTTTTTGAGTGAATAAGAATTTTAATAAATTTTGTAAAGTCCTGTCAGCATGTGAGCCCTGGAGTTTCTCTTTAGTACTGATGATTTATTCAATAAACTTTGTGGCCGATTTTCTTTAAAATGTTCTTTGTCTCCTGCTAGAGAGTCTTCAGAATTATATTTTGTGGAATTTATTTATTCCCCCCCCTTTTTTTTTAAATTTTATTTTATTTGCAAAACAGATGTATGGGCAATTCTTCTACATAGCTTTCTGTTACAGATTTTTTCCCCCAACTCCCCACCCGTCCCCTAGATGACAGGATATCCACTACATGTTAATTATGTTAAAATAGTTGGCAAATCGAATATTTGTATACATATTTCCAAACTTATCATTGTTTTGCAAGAAAAATTGTATCTACACAAAAGACATATCAGATAAAGGAAACACAATGTAAGCAAACTTCAATCAAGAGTATGAGGATGTTATATTGTGGTCCACATTTCGCATCCCTCTCTCTGGGTGTATATGGCTTTCTTCAGTGAACAATTGGAAAGGGTTTGAAACATTTCATTGTTGAAGAGAGTGATGTCCATCAGAACTGATCATCATATAGTATTGTTGTTGCCGTGTATGATGATCTCCCGGTTCTGCTCACTTCACTCAGCATCAGTTCATGCAAGTCTTTCCAGGCCTCTCTGAAATCATCCTGCTGGTCGTTTCTCACAGAATAATAATATTCCATAATATTCACATACCATAATTGATTCAGCCACTCTCCAATTGAAGGGCATCTATTCAGTTTCCAATTTCTAGCCACTACAAAAAGGGCTGCCACAAACATTCTTGCACAGTTAGGGCCCTTTCCTTCCTTTATGATTTCTTTGGGATATAAGCCCAATAGAAATGCTGCTGGGTCAGAGGGTATGCACAGTTTGATAACTTTTTGAGCATAGTTCCAAATTGCTATGAGCTGAGTTTTAAAAGAAGCAAAGGATTCTATGAGTCAGAGAGTAGAAAAGCAATAGTGTATTTTAGGCATGGAAGATGGACAGCCTAAAGACAAAGAACTATGATGGGTTGCTATGCATGAGGTACAGAGAAGTTCAGTTTGGCTAGATTGCAGAGTTCAGGAAAGGGGAGCAGTATACAAAGAGACTGGTATGGTAGATTAGGGCCAGGCTAAAAGGGCTTTAAAAGCCAAACAAAGGAGTTTCTGTTTTATCCTAGAGGCAATAGGGAGGTAGTGATGCTTGAGCAAGAGAGTGACATGGGTCTACCTTCACTTAAAGAAACTCATTTTGGCAGCTCTCCAGAGCTAAAGAAGTCCTTTAAAGGAGTCCATCAGATGGTGAGGGCTAAAACTAAAATAGTGATTATTTTGAGTACTGAGAATAGAACAGATGAGAGAATTGTGGAAGAGATAGAAAAAGCAAGATTTAACTACTAATTGGATATGTGGAGTGAGGGAATTTGAGGGGTGGAAGATGGTATTGACATTACTTAACCTGGAAGGAGGGTTGTGCCCTTGACAGAAATAGGGAACTTCATTAGAGGTGGGTTTTGGCAGGGAGAAGGGAATGAGTTAATGTTGGACTTCTGAAATACCCATAGACATCTATTTGAAATTTTCAATAGATAGTTGGTGCTACAGAATTCTCTTTATATATTCCTTTTTGTTCTTCAGTCCTTGATAGCCTTGTTAATAATAAAGGGCCAGGATGCTGCATAGGAGTGGGAATAGGAAAAATTTTGAGCAATATGTATTATGAGATATTCAGCTCCAAAAAAGATTCCCCCAAATGTATACTTTACATTAAGAACTAGGAACTTTTTAGAATGTGGATTTTGATGACAGGAAGACTGGGGTTCTGAAGACATAAGAGCAGATGAATTGCTTATATTCTGCCCAATAATATTTCATAGGATAATTTTTCTTATTGGATTATTACATAAGGAAGAAAAATACCAACACCCTAACTATACAATTCTCAGAAATTGTGACTTTTACCTCCTATATGGTTTAAGACTATTATACAAAGCTAGATGGGATAAGTATTTATGAAATACCCACTATATGCCAAGCAATATACTAAGCATTTTATATAGACATTATCCCCCAACAATCCTTTAAGGTAGGTATTGCTATTATTTCCTTTTTACAGTTACAGAAACTGAGACAAACATAGGTTAAGTGAGTTGCTAAGTGTCAGAGTTGTTCAGTCACAGAGTATCTGTGGCTGGATTTGAACTTGAGTCTACTGGACCCCAGATCTAGCCCTATACTGTGCTATCTAGATGCCTCTTCACAAGTTCAACAAGACCAGCCCAATATATCAGCAGAGTCTGACAGTATATTCAGTGTTCCTTATCTACTTGTAGTACCTCACTTCTATAAAGAAAGGTGGGAAAAAAATAAATAAATAAATGATTTTTAAAATTTAAAAAAAAAAAAGGTGGGAAATACATTTTCTCCTCTTATAGGGGCCTAGCATAATCTTTATAATTATACACGGTAGAGTTTGAGGGTTTTTTTTGTTTCCATTTGCATTGTTATAGTGTTTTTTACATATATCTCACACATATTATTTTTCTGATATTACATTAATTCATTTATTTTCTCATGCTTCTTTGTAGTCTTATTCATTATCAATAACATACCCATTACATTCACATACTAGGATTCATTTAGCCATTGCCCACTGGATAAATAACTACTTTGTTCCTGTTTCTTTGCTACTATTAAAAATGCTGACAGAAATATTTTGAGAACTATGTCACCTTTCCATATTGTACTTCCTTGAGATAAATGCTGAGCAATGGGATCTTTGAGTCAAAAGACATTACTGTTTTAGACACTTTTTAAAGCAGGATAGCAGGTAGCTTTCCACTTTTTTTTTTTTTTCTAATTTAAAAAACTAGTAGATTGTGATCTACATACAACTTAACTAAAGAAGATTTTCAAATCCATTCAGCAGATGTTTATTATATATGTTATGTGTAGGATGACATAGAGATGACTTTCAAGATTATGAATGTTACAGTTAAATCAAGATTCCTATTTGGTTCTGATTTGCTGTTATTATGCCTCAGCTGGGTTTGAGGCTTTGACTTTTCTCTATTCCCCTTCCCTCCCCACCCCCCTTCCACCTGCCATCTCCATCACCCATTCAGCAAGCATTTTTGGATGCCTGATGTACCCTGGGTAATCTGTCACAGACCTGCCTCCTTTCACCCTCCCAGACTCATTCTGTCCTGTCTCCCCTGGGGCAGGTTGCATGACCAGATGGTAAAAATCAACCAGAGCTTGCATCGGCTGCAAGTGGCCTGGCGAGAGGCTCAGCAAAGTGCCAGCCCCACAGCGGACAGCCTTCGAGAGCAGTTTGAGCGCTTGATGACTGTCTATCTCTCCACCAAGACTGCCATGACAGAGCCACAGATGCTACAAAACTGCCTCAATTTGCAGGTGTCCATGGCCGTTCTTCTGGTTCAGCTAGCCATTGGCAACCAAGGCACAGAGCCAGTAGATCTGACTTTCCCTTTGCCAGATCAGTACAGCTCTTTGGCTTACGTGCCAGGTGAGTTGATTCTTCCTTAGGAGCTTCCTGTTTATAACTGGCAGATCTGAACTGAGTCATGCCAGAAGTTTAAGCTTCAGATTAACTTCCTTTGGTGTTATTGTCAATCTTTTTTCAGAGAAACAACTTTTAATGTATATATGACATATAATGGTAAAAATATGAAAATAACTCATTGGTATGGAAGTCAGAAAACATTCTGCTAAGGATTAATAGAATTTCCAAAGCAATCAGTTTTATTTAGATACAGTGTTCTTCCAAAGCTTCTACCTACGTAAGGATTTCCTCAGTGATAATTTTTACATTGCTGACTTTATACAGGAGGAGCCAATGATACTTTTTCTGATGTGAAATAAATATCTTCAATCTTATAACTACATTCTACATTGTTATCTATAGAAATATCACCTGTGGTCTTTCTCCTAAATAAGATATTCTTTATTCATTTATTCAACAATTCATTGCCAACTTTACTAATCAATTAAGTGCCTTGCTTGTAAAATGTACCATGCCAGGTGCTAGAGGAAATAAAAAATAAGATAACCCCTACCTTTTAAGGAATTATTGTGTAGTAGTTATGATCAAACAAGTATATAACACAAATTATAATGTTTATATATAAAAGGAACACAAAATCCTGTAAAGGCAGATGAGAGAAAGATCACTTTCTTCTGTTGGAGATCACAGAAAGTTTCATGGAAAGGGTGCTGTTTGATCTAGGCCTTAAAGGGAGGATAAGATGTTAATAGGCAGTGGTAAAGAAAAAGACATTCCAAGTATAGGTGAAAGACTTTAAGGAGATTACTTTTGTTAAAAGGATAGCTATTAATCCTGTTTAGCTATACAAGCAAATATCATGTGAGGAAGCTACACCCAAAAATGTTGTTGTCCTCATATATATCATGAGGAATGTCATCAATCATCAGAATTATAAGTGTTTTTTTTCTACCTAATAGTTTAATTATCCATATCAGAAACTCCTTAAACATCCATTTAAATATTTTTAAGAACCAGCAGTTAACCTTAGGAGCCAAAGAGAAACACTTGCATAATATGTCACTTTGCTAAGCTCTGTAATCATTGCTTCAATGTGCTTAAACCTTATACCAACACTAGTCAACTACATGTGGATATAGAAATTGACTTAGTAAATATAGAAAATTTCTCATGTAGCCCTGTACCTTGACTAGAATTGACTTTTCCAATAAATTTTCATAAATCAATTGAAAGTCTCAGTAATTTAAGCTCTACCATAATTGTTGCTAAGTGGGAGAGGATCAGATATTGACTCAGGTTCTTAACCCATCAAGAAAGGCCAGTGAACATTTACATTTGCAGAATTCTTTGCGGATAACCTGGGAGATTTTCTTATTTTCCTACGGCGATTTGCTGACGACATCCTGGAGACATCAGCTGATTCTCTGGAGCAAGTTCTTCATTTTGTCACCATTTTTACTGGGAGCGTAGAGAGGTAATGTGCTAATTTGATTTCTGTCACTATGTAGAGCTATAGAATATCCAGAGTGCTTTCAAAACAAGCTTAAATCATAAGGGGATGCCTTGAGCACTTATGTTAACATTAATGACTCACCTGACCTTCCTTGGGGGTAGCTAAGAATTCCACACTTGAGAGACATAATAAGCAAAGGATTTTGTCCCCAGAGGGTTTGGCCTGCAGTTGAGGTTCAGATGAGATTTCAGCTATTAATCCCTTGTTAAAGCTGAAACAACATCATGTCAAAGCTAACCAGTTATAGCTAATGACTTGTAAGTAACTGCAAACAATAATAGCAAAAATGAAGCTTGGTCTTGCCAGTCCTAGATTTAGATACAAATTCTACCATACTACCTTTAATGTAAAATTGTGATAACAGCATTTGCATCTATCTATCTTCACATAAGGGGAAAAAGTGCTTTGCAAAACTGTTGTTGCTGTTAGTTAGGTGTGCTTTGCTGTCTCTAGTCTATTCCAGTCTTCCCCTTCAGAGATTTTCTAACCAATTTCTATCAAAAATAGTAAGTTTGACTAGCAGACTACTTATCTCTCTGGATTAAGTGTAATAGGAAATAGGCCCTGAATGTATGTTCATATGAATGAAGATATGCCCAGTTGGCCTTCATTTTCCTAATTTCTAAAATAGAAAACTAGAAGTCATTGCCTAGCTTTTATAGATCTGAGTGGACTTAATGAGACATCATCAGAAACCAAGTGATTAAGCACCTACTATGTGCTAGGCACTAAGAATGATACAAATGATATATAAGTCTTGGTCTCAACCATCGTGAAACTAAGTACTAAATTATGTGATAGGGTCTAGAAATTCCATGTTGAGTCTAGGGTAAAATACAAAGTTCTCAGTTTGGGATTTAAATTCCACCACATTTTGACACTGGCCAACCTTTCCAGATTTATTTCATGCATTTTATTTTCCAGTGAAACTCACCTGCCTGCTAAACTGTTACCAAACTCAGTATTTCATCTCTTCCCTGTGCTTTTCTGGTCTGGCTTCCATATCTGGAATGGATTCCTCATCCCCAGTCTTAAGAATCCTTAACTTTCTTCAAAGCTCAGTCAAGTGAAGCTCCTTCCTAAAGCTATTCCCCAATGCCCTAGTTGCTGGTGTTCTTTCTCTCCTCAAATCATCTTAAGTCTTAATACAATATATAAGTATTCCAGATTATCATGGAAACTTCCTGAGGATAAGAATTGTTGATTTTTAGTGCCTAGTTCATAGCAGGAGGCACTGAATAAATATTTGTGGAATTTAAAGAGAAAGATCAGCATTTAAAGTTCTGTATTACATATAATTGTGACACTGAGGGATCTCCAGCCTTCAGAGAGTACCACTTGAGATGTCTTCTCACAAATCATATTTTGCCCAGCATTGCTCCAGAAAACGATCAGTTTTAAGCTATATAGACATACCTTGTTGTTAAAACTGCAGTTAGAAAAGAGTATGGATGGTGCGATGCCATCCTAATTGATCTGTATGTTGAAATAACCAGTCACCCCTTTGACAGCCAGTTCTCCCTGCCCTTGTGATCCCATCTCCTGAACACCTTGCAGAATGAAGAACCCCCATCTAAGGGCCAAACTGGCAGAGGTGCTAGAAGCAGTCATGCCGCACCTGGACCAAGCCCCAAACCCCCTGGTTTCCAGCGTGTTCCATCGTAAGCGCGTGTTCTGCGGCTACCCTTATGCAGCCCAGCTTGCGGAGGCACTCATCAAAGTCTTTGTAGACATTGAGTTTACAGGTAAGCACTTGTGAATGGCCCCAAAACTGAGACACTGACAACCTGGCAGATGTCTTGTAGAAAAGAAGGAAGTACTAGGGCACCAGACTTGATCAAATCAGAGTCAGTTAGACCCATTGGTCTATCTGATTAGTGCACACAGATCCTTCTTTTCCCTTATCTGGGTAAAATTGCAAAACAGTAAGAATAAAGATAATTTATTAACTGAGATACTTTAATCTTAACCAGCCTTTCTGCCTACTGGGCTTCAAATACTATCAACTAGTATTTGCTTTCTTGCTTAGCAGTGAAGCCCCTTAGTTGTGACCAAATAGTGTGCCAATAGTAACTCATCCAAATAGTGACATGCCTTGTTATCATTTAAGCCCTATACCAAGGGAGCTCCTTCTTAGCAGTGATCACCTCATTATGTCAAAGGCATTATGAGCATCAGGTTATCTGTTCCTGAGGCTGATACAGTCATGCTCTGACTTCCTGTCTTTGAATGTTATCAGGAACCAGTTGGTCTCACAGTTGAGAGATGGAGTTCCAAAAATATGGGCACTGAATTGAACTAGATACAGATGTAAAATTTGGGGAAAGCTAGAAGTACCTGACTGATTATTCTTTGTTCTGTTGCCTTTTTCCAGGAGACCCCCATCAGTTTGAGCAAAAATTTAACTACCGCCGTCCCATGTATCCTATCTTAAAGTACATGTGGGGAACAGATGCCTATAGAGAAAGCATAAAGGTAAGCTAGTTAATGGTTAAATCGGTGTCCTTACATTAAAAAAAAAAAAAAAAAAAACTCCCAAGGAGCCATAGTCTCATTCTAACATGTCTGTCTTTTGGGATGGGGTTTGCAGGGTCTAGCCGATTATGCCTCTGAAAATTTGGAGGCCATGAATCCCCCTCTCTTTCTCCGCTTCCTTAACCTGTTAATGAATGATGCTATCTTCCTATTGGATGAAGCCATACAGGTAAGAAGTTGGTTTGATAATCTCCATTTGTTATCAAATTTTCTAATCAAAATAGAGTAACTTCATGTTTCTTTAATAAAAGCAGGATCATTTTCTGACACTGAGCTTGAAAGGAACCAGATAATATCATCACATCTGATATGGGTCATTTTCAATCTACCAAATAGTTTCCCCCTAGTGGTCAAGCTCAAGAGGTATTGAATTCAACCAGATAGGGGTGACATGCTTTAAGCAAAGAGATTAAAAGGTACCCTGTTAAATCTGGGCAAAAAGATATTGGTAGAATTAACTCATGAAGCCAGTTCTGTAAAATGAGAGAGCTTGACTTAGGATAGATTTTTGTGTGGGAAATCCCAAACTGTAAATATTTTTCATCTCCCAAATCTTGATTAGTAATGATGGGGTGGATTCATAACATTATTGTTGCAAAGTTGTATTTTAGGTTTAAACATTGTTGATATATTTCAACCCCTTGGATATGATTAACCACACCTAATGGAACAGCTTATTTCTACTATAAAAAGCAGCCTTCATCCACTGAGCAAAACCTCCTCTCCCCATGTTAGGAGCAGGGGAGGACAATTTCCCAAAGGGAAGGGAACTGGTTAGACCTGGGGGACAGCCTGTTAGGTTCATGGTGACCCCTTGTTAATTAGCCACTTATATGGAAACACCAAAGATCTTGTCTTATGTTTTTTTCAAGATGATATTTTCAGGTTCTTTATAAATTCATGAGACTAAGAAAATAGATTATATTATGTGCAGATCTCCCTCTTAACAAAAGCCACTGTGATACAAAGGCAAAACAGATAGAACTTGCATGCAGCTGTTTGTCCTACTGTTTGGTACAAGAATTTTAATAGAAACAGGCTTCTAAATAAGCATATGTTCCTTTTTACAAATTTGATAGAGCTTTCTTGATGACAAGAAGCATCTTGGTTATTTGTCTTCTGATTGCGAGGGGGGAAAAAAAATGATGTGGACTCAGCAGGCCATGGGCAAACCAGCATCCTTTTCTATAACATCAATTTCCTCAGCTGTAAAATGAAGGGATTGGACTAGATGATCTCTATTACAGCTCCAGATCTATGATCTCTAATTCCTCATGCTTGCCTAGTTGACCTAAGTATTTCATTTTTACTTCATACATAATCCTACAGAAGTTTAGAGTTTAGAGGACCTTCTTGTCCCCCCTATTTGAATTCTTTATTTATATTTGCCTTAGAAGTAGTCATCCAGCCTCCTTATGAACACCCCCCAATGGTGGGAAAATTTGCTCTCTGTAAAATGAGAGTAGTAATAATAGTACCTACCACTAGGTTTGTTGTGAGAATTCAGTGAAATAATACTTGTAAGTCTCTTAGCACTGGACCTGCCACTATATAAATATTAACTATTAACATCAGCTCCTAAAGTCACCTGTTTAATTTGTCAAGAACTATAGTTAGGAAATTTCTTTATATAGGGCTGAAATCTATATTACTTCAAGTTTTTCCTATTACTCAAGCCTCATGATGAGATATAGAGGGTGTCCCAAAATTTTTAGTGCAATTTTATACTTCGGTAACTTAAATAACTTAAAAGTTTTAAGTTTAAAGATACTCTCTAGAGTGCCATTTTTCTTAGTGGTCTTGACATACTGAGTAGTTGTTGTTATTGTAGTTTTTTTCAACTCAGTTTCATTTTAAGCACATCTTTGAAGTATTTTTCCCTCTGGCATGCAAACTGCCATATTTGTTGAACTTAAAGATATTTAATTGAAAAATCATGATTCATCCCACTAATTGTTTCTACTTTCTCTAGTATTTAAGCAAGATAAAAATTCAGCAGATTGAGAGGGACCAGGGTGAATGGGACAATTTGTCTCCAGAGGCCCGTCGAGAAAAGGAGGCCAGTCTGCAAATGTTTGGGCAGCTGGCTCGATTCCACAACATCATGTCTAATGAAACCATTGGTACCTTGGCCTTTCTGACATCAGGTAAGAACAGAAAAATCTGTGCTTCTGAAAATTAGTGGGGGCAGCACCGAACTTTGGGGAACTATAGTCAGCTATGAGACAGCAGTCTCATTGGCAATATCTTTGATTCTAAGATTAGCCAGTGAGTCACTGAAGAACATTTATATCAGGCTTTTTGGGCAAATGATTTGATCAAGCTTCATTTAATTCAAGGTCTATTTTAATTTTATTGGAATTGGTGTTGGATATAAAGAGCTTGAGTCCTCCTTTAGGTTAGAATAAATACATAAATCTCTAAGGAATTCGATATGGAATATAAAATATCTCTTCTTCACTACAACCTCACCTCTATGGAGAGATAGGTATTTTATCTATCCTGTCCTCAGTTTGTAGAGAATTTCTATAGTTTGACTTCTTAGGGTACCATCCATTTATGTTCCAGAGATCAAGTCCCTCTTTGTACACCCCTTCCTGGCTGAACGAATCATCTCCATGCTAAACTACTTCCTGCAGCATCTGGTTGGTCCTAAGATGGGAGCCTTAAAAGTCAAGGATTTCAGTGAATTTGACTTCAAACCTCAGCAGCTTGTTTCAGACATCTGCAACATCTACTTAAATCTTGGGTACATGAAAGTGGATCTTTTCAGTTAAGAAAGAAGGCTGATATTATTTTTTTTACAATGTAATTGTGGTTGTGGGGTGGCAGACTGGTCATATTCTGAAGATATGAATGTAATGAAGGAGTTTTACTGTCTTTAAAAGCATGTTTTCAGAATGTAATTTTTACCATAATGAGATTTAGTATGATCTGATGTGTGGAACATTCTTTAGGGTGATATTATGCCCACAATGTGTAGAGAGAAATTTGAAAGCTTCTGGATTGAAAATAAAAATATAATTTTAAAGCCCATAGGAAAAAACTCACTAGGCTTTTTACTCAGAATGTTGAATGCAATTTTCCATTGTCAAATGTACAATCATGACTTATAGGCAATAGACCTTTTCTGAATCGCAGCATACATCTCCTTTATTTGACATTCTCTTCCATATTGTCTCTTTCTGATGCTGGCCATCCAGCGAAGAGGAGAATTTCTGTGCCACTGTGCCCAAGGATGGGCGATCTTATTCCCCAATGCTCTTTGCTCAGACAGTCCGAGTACTGAAGAAAATAAACAAGCCTGGAAATATGATTGTGGCTTTTAGCAACCTGGCAGAAAAGATCAAGGTAAACTAAAGAAACACCACTGTGTGGCTGCTTACATCTTGTACTAAAACCTGCCTAACCCCTTCCACTATTGTGTCCCCCAGAAAAAGTTGCTTTGAGGAAATATAAGGAAGGTGTGTGAAAAGAGCTTTATCATAGGTTAATCATTGATTTCACATACCTCTTCCTATTAATTTCATTTGTTTCATGTACTTAGGTTAAAACTTTTATTGATTTTTAAGACCCAGCTACAGGAAGAAAAGAATATAAAAATAATTCATTTTTCTTCTCAGGAAGGATTTATAGGGAGAAGGGTGGGAAGTGGCTTAAGGAAGTCTCAAACAAGTACTATTGAGATATAACTCCCCCACCCAGGTGTGTTTTCCTGCCATTAATTCATTCCCTATAGAACTAGTTAATTTTCTTGGCTGATTTACCTTGTTATATTTTTGCATTGTTTAAAGCTAAAATAGTTCACTGTTTGCATAAAGCAAGGCTCCATTAGCAAATATCCTATTTCACAAAAGGTAAAACTGAAATAGAAATAATTAAGGGATATGAACCTGTGCAATGAAGAAGCTGGACCTCAGCTATTCTTATACCAATATCCAATGCATTATCTTTTTAGAGACATTATTTCTTGTCCTTAGTTGAGCTACTTATTCAGTGAGTGAGGCATTCTTTCTGATTAGAACCTGAAGAATTAATTTGCTGGGGTGGTAAAGAAATATGATAATAAAGTCATGTTTAAACTCACATGACAGTTTAGTCTCATGCTTATGCTGGTTGACTATTCACAGCCATATTTCCCTATGTAAAATTTGACTGCACTTGTGGTTTCTCTACCTAAAACCAGAAATAGCTTTTCACACTCAGTCTACAAAGGAGATTCTGTAACTATGCAAATGACAACCTTATCTGAATTTTGAGCAGGTGGAGGAAAAGAAAACATTCTTTTCTATTGTGTTATTTGAGCTTCTCATAACAACATTTGAAACTTGTTTCAAGTTAACAGAAGCCAAAATGAATTTTAGTCTGGGGGCAAAATCAGTCATCTTGCTTGTGTTTGTTCAGATGCCCATGATACCTTAGTGAAAAAATAAACATTAGACTTAACTTGTCAGTGCTAAAAGTAGTTCATAATTTGAGTGTTCAGGCATAGCCATTGAGCCTTCATTGAGCCTTCCATAAAAAGTGGCTCTGGAAATACAGCACTAACCACATGGTTTATTGTTTTCAGTCTCTTGCAGATCTTCAACAACAGGAAGAAGAGACCTATGCAGATGCCTGTGATGAGTTTCTAGATCCCATCATGAGCACACTAATGTCAGACCCTGTGATGCTGCCATCTTCCAGAGTCACTGTGGATAGATCCACAATAGCCAGGCATCTACTCAGGTATTCATAGTAACCTCTATAACCACTTTTAAATTGTTACTTAAGAATCCTGACCATTGCTGTTTTTACAGCACAGCAGGCAGAATTAGGGACTAAGAGGATCCCTTATCCTTATAAGTTGGTCCTGTCTTTGGTAGAAGGTATTTTTTAATCTTAAAAGAATAATACATATAAGGGATGATTTGATGGAGAGTAGAAGAAAGTCAGTGGGAAGTAAGAAAGTTATAAAAACAAAGAAATGAACATCAGTAAAATTGTTTTTAAAGGCAGATGATAAGGGCAGTGTGAAGTCAAGAAGACCTGAGTTCGTCACGCATCTAACATATACACAGTCACTTAAATTCTAAGTCTATAAGGTGCAGGATAGTTATTGTCAATCTTCATATTATGATAGGCTTGGAATAAAGAGAGAAAACTTAATATTCCACAAAAATTATTATAAGCCTTCCCTTCTTTCAGAAAATTCTATTCTCTAGTTGGCCAATATGACTCAGTAATAATGCAGATCAATAAGATATTTACAAGGTCTCTCCTGTAGTGGATATCCTGCCATCTAGGGGAGGGGTGGGGAGTAGGGGGGGGGAAATTTGTAACAGAAAGCTTTGTAAGGGTTAATGTTTAGGAATTACCCATACATATGTTTTGCAAATAAAAAGTATTAATAAAAAAAAAAAAAACAAGGTCTCCTCATTTTAGGATCATTAGTCACATAGTTTTAAGAACCTGTCGAATTGAAACCACTAATAGCTCCATACAAATAGTTTGGATATAGGTGCCTCTAATAGTCAGATTCAGCTGGAAAACAACAACAACAGAAAGCCTCAGATCTAAAGTTTAAATACTGAAAGATGAGGTTTAAATCTTCTATTATCAACTAAATATTATTTGGGCAATAATATTTGAGAAAAGAGAAGGGAAGACAAAGGGAAGAAATTACTTATATAATACCTACTTTGTGCTAGGCACTATGCTGAGTGCTTTATAAATACTGTCTTATTTGACCCACACAACAACCCTGGGAGAGATAGGTACTATTGCTAACCCTATCTTACAGTTTAGGAGACTGAGACAGAGAGGCTAGTGTCCGAAGACGGATTTGAACTCAAGTCTCCCTGACTCCGGGATCAGCATTTTATCCATTGCTCTACAATTTGAATATATTTTTTTCAGAGGCTAATTTATCCTGGAAGGCTCCTTCTGGATGGTGCAGTGCATAGAGTGCTGGACCCCCTAGTCAGGGAGACCTGAGTTCAAATTTAGCCTCAGACATTTACTACCTGGATGACCTTTGGCAAGTGAACTAAGCTTTGTGTATCTTAGTTTCTCATCTCTAAAATGTAAATAGCACTCACTGCCCATGGTTATAAGGACAAAATGAGATATTTGTTAAGGACTTTACAAACTTTAAAATACTATGTAAATATGCTAGCTATTTTAGAACAAAAGGTTATTTGTGTGTGTGTGTAGTGGTCCCTTTTGGAATTCTAATGAAGCCTGTGATCCTTTCTCAAAATACTTTTAAAATGTATAAAATATATAATTTTTTCCCATCAAAATTCATGAATCCCAGATCAAGAATCCCAGATTAAGAACCCCTGCAAAACAGTCTCTAATTTTCTTAATCCCAGCCCTTTCCAAACAGAAAATGAGTGTTTCAGAGAGTAGGTTGATTTGTATTCTCAAACTCAATCACTGTTTCCTGCTTAATAGAAAGGAAGGGTCTCTATTTAACATTGCTTGTCTCAATTTCCTGCACTATTAGATATCCTTATAGTAAATTTCTCTCTCTTCCTTTTCTTTATCCCAGTGATCAGACTGATCCCTTTAACCGTAGCCCCCTAACTATGGACCAGATCCGGCCAAACACAGAACTGAAAGAGAAAATCCAGCGGTGGCTTGCAGAGAGGAAATTACAGAAAGAACAACTTGAGTAAATACTGTGAATTTAACAAAACAAAAGCTAGCTCCAAGAATGTGGATAAATAATATAGTCTATTAGTCTCTGTTTTCCCCACTTCCTCCCCCCCCAACCCCTTTTTCTTATACCTGTTTCCCATCCTCTTTTCTTTTTCATTTTCCACCCTTCCCTTTCCCTCTTCCTCTTCTTTCCCCCTCCCTCCTCAGTCTCTCTTCCCTGTATTCTCTCTCTTCCCTTTCTTTCTCTCAAATGGAGAATTGCTGTTGCACAGATAATGGTAGCTCAAATCTGTGCTTACCCCGGCTTGCTGATAATCATGCTTTGTTAGAAAGTCTCCAACTTTCATCTTTTTGTTTCCTCTTCCTCTTTTCTCCCTTCAACTTAGACTAATATCAGGTTTACTAAAGCTTCCTGGTGGTCTCAATATGGGAGAGACTAATTCTTTACTGTGTTTCTCTTAAGTACTGGCTACTTACCATGTAAATTGCTCATTATTTTTGCTATTCAGTGATATAAAGGACTTGACGTCACATATTTCAGTGGTATCGCCAAAAAAAAATTTGGCCAGGTCCCCATCAGATTCCATAAGCTGGACTTCAGCCTTTCTCCTTGTTATAGCTCTGTGATGTTGATACTTTTGTTAGATTTAACAAAATTTAATGTGAATAAAATGCCTTCATATTTGTATAGGCTTTTTAAAAGATGATGCACAGAATAGAAAGAGGTTATCTTATGCAATTTCTGTCAGAAGCCATGAATTGTGTGGTCTTGGTGTTCATTATTTTGGAATGGTACCCAGGGATACCATCTTATCCAAACACTCCCCTGTGGGGAGCCCTTTCCAATTATAAGATTTAACACTATGATATTTTTATGAAGATGAGTGGAACATAGCAGCAGCTTTGACACTTCTAGTCTGTATATCCTGGGGTAAGAGCATTGCAGTACCTATTTAAAAGGAAGGCATATGCCTATTGATGTCTCAGGAATCTGCAAAACAAACAAACAGAAAAATTAACTGCAACAGACTTAGAATTAAGTAGGAAAAAGTGTGATAAGTTGTATTATGACTAGGGTAATATCCAGCCAACAGCTGTCTTAACACAGAATCTGTATTTCAGTATATGTATTACTTAGGTGCAGTATAAACTACATGCCAGTTTATATTGTGCCTTTTGCATGAGTACATGTGCAGTGTAGTGTATAGACACATTTGCTGACACTTTCATTCTATCTAAATAAGAGTCTTAGATTGTAAAGTATGTATATTAATGTATATTTGGGCCTGTGGTCAGAGGATCTGATAGAGGTGGTTTCAGCCCATTTCTGGATTCTCATTTAACAAAAAAGTAACTTAAGAAAAACCTTAGCCACAAACATTTTGCATATTTGCCAGTGAGTTTCAATCCTATCTTCTTTAGAATTGATGAACTGTGATGGGTAGGCAAGCCACACTTGTTGAGTTTTATAAGTTAAATTCTCCATTTATGTGCTGGAAAAGGCATCATAGTGTTTAAAACCTTTCCTTTCCTAAAGGACTGTTTTTATATGTATTATACCTGTAAACCTAGAAATTCCATAACTGAAAATTAATTTAACATGTTTAAATGTTTTTATAGGAAGTAGGGAGCATTGGTTCTTGATTTAATGTACATTAGAATGGGCCATGACCTCTTTAAATTGAATTGGTATAGGTCTCTGGGCAAATGCCCATTTAAAATAGTTCTAATAGGTTATCACTGTCTTAGTGTTTGTTTCATATAGAAAATCATAAATCAGATGGGTCAGAGAGGGTGTTGTAGATTGTGTGGTGTCCACCACATTGCCTCAGCTATGTGTGTTCCAGAATTTTCACCAATGCCATAGTATGTTTTGAGTTGCTCCAAAATTTGTTACCTTGTCATATGCTTTACTTCAAATTCATTACCCTGTAGCATTCTGAGAATGAATTGTGTACATTATCAAGCCATCTAGCTACTTGTCTTACACATACACTTGAGTGTTAAGAAAACAAAGACCAGAGGTGAACAAGGGAAATTGTAGTTAAAAGGTGAGCAATGAAACCTCCAAAGTTAGATCCTCAGCAGCTTTCTAGATAACCTCTGTGCTGCCTCTAGTATGTGTCTATTGTATTTCTTTCTCTTTGTGGCCTCTAGATTGTAAGCCTTTTTTGGCAAGCTTTTAAAAATCTACTTTATTGAAAATCTACATGTATGGCTGAAGCACTATATGTGTAATAGTGCATTAACAATGTTGCTGCTGAATATCTTTAAATTAACATCACAATCCAACAGAATGGAAGAGTCGTTTAAGGCTACCCACTGGTGGTAAAGCCATTGAACCCTGTGCCTTTCTTTCTCACAGTAAGCTGAATTAAGGGCACCAATGAAATAAATTTTTTCAAATTACCATCTTCGTATAGGCAAGGATATAACTGAAGCTCAAGAAGGTGGTTTCATTTTCTGCAAACTCTGAAGCAACTCTTTAAATTTATATTTTGAAGGGTCTTAAAAAAAGCATTGGAGCATTTGATGACAAAACAAAGACTAATCAGTTCCAGCACTGTTCATAACTTTCCAAGCGTGATATTAAAATTGAGTATTTAGTAGGTTTTATCAAGTGGTACTAGGTTGTTGTTTTTTTTTTTAAATACAGTTCTTAACGTGTGTATGAAATTGAAGAAACATTTCCATCTTTGCAGCTGGCAACTGTAATTTTTAATAGTTAAAGGTGTCAAATTGTACCAAGGCTGTTTTGCTTCATCTGTCTGTTGCTGTGCAGCCACTATCAGAGGCAAAAGCTGCTCAGGTGTTTTTGCCAGCCTGAGGCTGGTACTGCATTGTGTTGCAGTATCATGTGGGGAAGTAATCCGCAGGCTCTGGCTGATTTAAAAAAAAAAAAAAAAAAGAATCCGAAGAAGGAAAATCAATAGTTTTGCCACTGAAATAAAAATTTAAACATCAAAACTGTACGTGGAAAGGTTTCCTGATGGTTACCTCTTGTCAAGCTTTGCTTGGGGTGTTTGTGCAGAACTTGTATTTAATAAATACCCGCCTACAGCCATGGTCACTCTCCTCTTTATTTCTCACTTTTCACTGCTAGAGGGGATCCGGGCACATCGGGTGGCACGAGCCTAGGCCGGGCAAAAAGCCAGGCTCCAAGCCGGGGGGGGGGGGGGAGAGGGGAGAAGGGCCGAGGCCTTGGAGCCAGGCCACGTTGTGGTGACGGGGGTGGGGGGATGAGGGGAATGGGGTATAGGGGGAGCTGACAAAGAAATCAGGGCGACGGAGGGTGGCTATTTACGAGCCTGAGCTCTCGGCCAGTAGTCATGACGCCAGGCACGGGCACAGCGCGGCATCCAAACACGCCGACTTAGAAATCTCATCCCTTTCGTGTTGCACGTGAGGAAATATCTTCAGAGGACATGGCGATGAGCCCAAGGTCACACGGCGGGTCAGACCTGGAAGAAAGCCTGGCGTGCCCTTCTAGCTCTTTAACGTAGAACCAACCCAAGGACGAACTTCTGATTCGAACGTCCGGAAGGCAGTAAGAGAGCACCAGTCAAGCTAGGCCCGGCTTGGGGGCGGGGAGTACATGCGCACTGCAAAGTCCAAGGCTCTGTACGCAAGCGCTTTGTCTGACTTCCGTAATCCCTTCCGTCAGTTCCGAGCTTCTAACTAAGGTTGACCAAGAAACTGCCTGTTTAGGTGTTTCCTTAATATGCGTCTAAAGGCCACAGCGAAGCACACTTAATCTAAAAATATTTTTCATTCCTGTTATTATGTCTTCGGGTCCACTCTCTCTGAGGCAACTCAATTAAAAGTGTCCAGTCGTAAGTACCTTAGAGGTGAGGCGAGCTACTGGCATTCTACTTTGAGAAAGGGAGAAGGGGTCCTGGGGTTTGGGTCCTTCCGAAGGGTGACATTCAGCCGAGAGCCCGCGGCCGGAACTGAGGGTCTTGACTAGTCGTGTGCTCCTCTGCTCGCCTTTGCTATGGCCCAGATGATCCGCAACGCCATCGAGAAGGCTCCAGCCCTCATAAGCGGTGAGCGAAATCTTATTTTATCTCGTCTCCTATCCTAACCATTCTGAGTAGTCCGAGGAGCATGGAGCTAGAGGAGGAAGAGACTCTCCGGCTGCGCTCGGCCTATCCCCTTCTCCACACTGCACCACCCTCCCCCGGACTGGGCCATTTGCCTTCTCTCCCCGATCCTCTCTGGTTGCGCCCTCAATTTCTAGATGTTCTGAGAGGACCTCTAATTCAATAGTGGATAGGGGCTGAATAGGAAACTCTAGTGAGGTTCTCTCTCAATGTCCTCTTTTACGGCCAGAGCCATAGAGGGGCCTCCTCAAGCCCTTTGGTTTGGAGGCATCTTGGAGCAAAGGTGAAACTGGTTGCAGAGAGGCGAGGATCCTACTAGGAGGATCCCCTTCTCCCTGAAACTCGGCAGCTCAGTAAACCATTCAGTGCAAGTAAATGTAGGCCCGCGGTATGTTTTTGTGGTTGCAAACCCCAGGCAGCCCAAGAACCGAAGAACAATTGAACTTGGTGAAAATGAGCTTAAGAGTCGGCATATCATGGTGTAGGGGAAAGAGGGATGGCCTCAGAGTCCGAAAAGACCTGGCCCTGAATACTGCCTCTAACAATAACTTTGTGTCTTTGGACTGTTTATTTAAATCTTTGTTTCCAATTAAGCAGTTATAATAGTTCTTTGTCCTAAGTATCTTAGGGTTGTTGTGAGTAAAGTGATGTTTGTTAAACCTTAAGGCCTTATATAAACGTGAATTAATACCATCCAAATTGGCTAAGTGATAGAAATTTCTGCTGGAATCCAAACACTTATTGATACTTAGTCTGATAACTTTAAAATTATTCGTATTGGTTTTGCAGGGGTCATTGTCAAAAAAGTACTCATGCATATGTTTTGTAAATAAAAAGCGTTAATTGTTTTTAAAATAAAATAATTCATATTATCCTGTATTCTAGATGAACTACCATTTAATCAACAAGCATTTTTTGAGTGCCTACTGTGGAAAGACCATTCTTTTATAATCAAGCTTCAGTTCTTGGAGTGACTTCCATTGTATCACACGTTCTACTCATGTTAAGTTCCTAGTTTGTGCTAGGAACTCCTAGAAGCCCTGTTTCCTTCCTGCTCCATAGGATCTAACAGTTAAGGTGATTTTGTGACATCCTTATTTTAAATAAGGCCTGAGTGGTTACATAGCTAATAAGTGTTACAGCCAGAATTGACTGTCTAGTGTCTAGAACTCTTTCCATTATAGAAAATATAAGCAGGAAATGTGAACTTCCTTAATTTAAAAAATTCATACTATTGAACTCTATGCCTGGCACAGTTTAATTCTTTTACATTATTTCCACCACCACTACCCCTACTTAGTGATTGACTAATCCTGTTTTTTGTCCTTTTTTCCACACTTGCAAATATCACAGAAAACAATCTCTTTATTAATAAAATATTTTTAAAGATAAAGTTTCTCTACATTTTGCCAGTGAAACAACCATGTTTTGAAATGTGGCTTAACATATAACTCGTGTCTAGATGTCACATTTCCTCATTCAAAAATGGGGCTACCAAAATAGGAAATAAGTCTTATCTGTATTGGAGTATCTATTTAGTGGATTACCAATGAGCATTCCTTTTGGGATCTAGGATGCATTTTACTTCCCCCCAAGAACCAGCTGTTCAGTATGTGTTCAAGGAGTACATAGTGGTTTTAATCTTAATCCAAACAAAATAGAAGACTAAAGATAGTTTTTTTAAAAATCATTGAACATCTCAAATAAGTCACAAATAAATCTTAGCATTATTAGCAGCATGACTTCCTTCCATTAGCATGGTTGAGAGAGGTGCCTTTTTATTTTTAGAAGTTACAGAAAAAGGATCAGTAATAAAATAATGAATCCAATTCAGTCTAACAAACTAATCCAATGTGCATATATGAGAGTTAAATGTCTGCTGGTTGTATTATTTTAACTTGGTCTTGGTGGAGCTCGTACATATATTCATAACTAGTATTATATAGTATTAAGAAATCTGTGAATATATACATAAAGCATCTGATTTTGTCAGTGTGGGCACTTTTTTTACATTGGGTAAATTACAACTCATACACTTAGAAGATCTCACCACTTGTGATAAGCCTTTCTAGATTTAATTAGATTGTTCCTCAGATAGTAATGTAGTAGTCTATAACTGGCTTGTTCTCTGCCTTTTCAGTTTAGTAACATTTGCCAGAGTTTGTGCTTCTCTAACATAGGCCTTAAGAGCCTCAGCTTCACCTCCATGCTCAATAAGGAATCAAAGTAGAAAATACTCGTGCATCCCTCCCCCCCCAAATTTTTTAATGGAATGGAAAAACATACCCAGGTGTCAGGTAACTTAGTCTTTAGTTAGCCACTAATGAACTCTGTAGTCTTAGGGACATTGCCTCTTGTTAAATGAAAGGTTTTAATTAACAAGCAAACATTAAGCCCTACTGTTGTGTCTGACAATATGCTAAGTAATGATTAAATAATTTCTAAAGACCCTACCAGCCTTAAATTTGGTGTCTTGGTTTGTAAAACCACTGGGAAAAACGTCATCAACTTACACTTGAACTAATTTTTAAAAACTGTTGTCCTCTCCAAACCATGCTGCTTAGTTATGCTCCTTTAATGGCCTGCATGAGGTTTTTTTCTACATTATTTCTTTTCTTTTTTTTAATTAAAGCTTTTTATTTGCAAAACATATGTATGGGTAATTTTTCAACATTGACCCTTGAAAAGCTTTCTGTTACAAATTTTTTCTCCCTAACCCCCACCCCTCCCCTAGATGGCAGGAACTCTGCTACAATTTAATTATGTTAAAAATACTTGACAAATCGAATATGTGTATGCACATTTTTAGTTATCTTGCTGTACAAGAAAAATCGGATCTACAAGAAAAAAAAATCTGAGAAGGGAAACAATGCAAACAAACTTCAATAGAGAGCATGAAAATGTTATGTTGTATTAACATGCAGTGGACTTGCTGCCATCTAGGGGAGGGGACGGGACTGGGGGTAAAATTTGTAATGGAAAGCTTTGTAAAGATCAATGCTGAGGAACTACCTATACATATGTCATACAAATAAAAAGCTTTCATAAAAAAAAAAAAAGAAAAGAAAATGTTATGTTGTGGTCCATATTCAGATCCCTCTCTGGGTGTATATGGCTTTCTTCATCACTGAACAATTGGAACTGGTTTGAAACATTTCATTGTTGAAGAGAGCCATGTCCTTCAGAATTGATCATCATATAGCCTTATTGTTGCCGTGTATGATGATCTCCTGGTTCTGCTCATTTCACTTAGCATCAGTTCATGCAAGTCTCTCCAGGCCTCTCTGAAATCATCTTGCTGGTCCTTTCTTACAGAACAATAATATTCCATATAACATTCATATACCATAATTTATTCAGCCATTCTCCAATTGATGGGCATCCTGTTCAGTTTCCAGCCACTACAAAAATGGCTACCACAAACATTTTTGCACATGTGGGTCCCTTTCCTTCCTTTAAGATCTCTTTGGGTTACAGGCCCAGTAGAAATACTGCTGGGTCAAAGGGTATGCATAGTTTGATGACTTTTTGAACATAGTTGCAAATTGCTCTCCAGAATGGTTGGATCCATTCATAGTTCCACCAACAATGTATCAGTGTCCCAGTTTTCCCACATCCCCTCCAACATTTGTCATTATCTTTTCCTGTCATCTTAGCCAATCTGACAGGTGTTTTCTAGAGATTTTGTGTCTCCTTAACTATTTACTTGTTGCATTCCTTCAATCAGGAAGGGGTATATAGATCCTAGGGTCATAAATTTAGAGCTAGAAGGGCCCTTAGAATGTCACCCAGTCCATTCCCTTCATTTTGTGGAAGAAACTGAAGCCCAAAGTGTTTTAAACATGTACCAAAGGCCACACGGGTAGTAAGTAGCAGAACTGGGATATGAACCTAGGTCTTATGACTACACACCTAGCACTCTTTCCATTTATGCCACACTGCCTTCCAGTGAATAAGTTCACAAAGAAGCTTCATACCTTGAATTTGCCATTAATTTTTCTTCTCAGCTAGATCTGATAGCAGAATTACTAACATCTGAAAAATCTGTTTTTAAACCATTTTTTTTCCTTTCCCAATCTTGGTATTCAGGTACTAATTGAAGTGAATTCCAGTAGGAAAGAGAAGAAGAGAATCAAAAAAGGGTTATAGTTTATTGTATGTTCATAATTTTATTGATTGTTTTTATTCTTGTATTAATTTTTCATTCAAAAAAGCCATGTTACTGTCATTACTGATCCAGTTCTATAATTACCTTGGCATGAGTAGTGACTTTGGTTAAATCAGACAAGGACAATTTTTTTTTTCACAAATTGTTAACATAAAATGTCTTGGGACATTTACAGCATTGTAAATGGCACATTCTTCATCCTGGCTGTTACGAGCTTTTACAGTGTTGTTTGAATTGCTTTTGAAGGAGGAGCAGCTGTGCTTTTGTTAAAGAAAGGTTTAATCCAGCACATATTGATAATAGATACTAAAAATGCATGCTAATTGGTATAATTCCTATCCAGTTATTCATGCCAAATATTGTGACAGGTTTTTAATCTGATTCCAAGTGTACTATTTTTCCTCTCTCCCCCCAACCCCTACTCCTGTCCAGTGTCTACCAGTTATAATAAAATTGCCGTAGCTTCCTTAATTTAAAGGACCAGCACGAACAAACTGCAGTTACATGGATTTGCCATTCATAGACCAGGCAACAGTACTAGTTTCTAACTAGTGAAGTCCTTGCATAATACGTTGTGCTTAAAGGCTTCCTGCTTGATTGAACTTCCCCTGTGACACAGGTGTTAGGCATCTTTAATAGCTGCTTGTTACCAGGGAGCAGCTTTGACTCTTCATACAGGGTGCACATTTGGTACAAGTAGTGAATGAATGTGATGCATGAATAAATATTTTGTGTCCAGCCCACACATCTGCTTCTTTCAGTCTCCAGTGAGTTTATCCTGGTTTGGGGTTTTTTGTTGTGTTTTTTTTTTTCCAGCTGCTGCAACTTATTCGAAGCCTCGATTGGTCACATTTTGGCAGTATGCCAAGGTTGAGCTGGTTCCTCCAACTCCAGCTGAGATCCCTAAAGCCATTGAGAATTTGAAAAAAATAATCACATCAGCTCGAACTGGTAGCTTCAAAAATCTCACAGTTAAGGTAACCATGAGCTAAATTAAAATAGATGTGCATAAAAGAAAATGTTTTCCCTTGAGATTTTTTTGGTCATTTTGATGAACACTAGTATTTTCAAATGAGACTAAATCCAAGAGGATATAGGTAGAGGGTAGCTTTACCTTAAGTGCCTTTGAAGATTTTCATCCATTAGTTTGGATACTGCCATGATAGTATCCTAATTCCTCATTGATCCCCTTCTGTAGCAAAAAACTGACATTTTGACTGGGCAGCTCTTTTCTTAATTTTACCTTGGTTTCCAAGATCCAGTTACTTACTTTTGCTGACTTGTGTGCATCTCTAGCTCTAAGACTCTGGTTCTTTCAAAAGGTATGTTTGAATGTATAAGCAGGAAGCATTGCTTTTGTGGAAGAAAATCCAGATCTGGCAAGCATATAACATGACGTATAAAGGAATATTAAATTTCATGAAGATTAAAAGCTATAAGTATTAGAGCTTAGAATTATACTTTCTTTTACTTGACCTAGGCTATAGGATTCAAAGGGAATAAATGACTGTTGAGTTGGTATACTCACATCCTAAAAAACTTGGTATTTTTTCAGACTCAAAAGTAATTGTAAATTTTAATGTTAAATAAAAGAAATCTTAGCCATCTTCCAAAGAATAGGAAAAGAAAAGTCTTTGAGTTGAGTGTGAAAAGAATATTTTTTGGTCCTTTAGAATTGTTTATGTCTACATGAGAAAGTGCTTTTGAGGAATTTATTTAACCATCTACTTTTTTTTTTCCCTGAGGCAATTGGGGTTAAGTGACTTGCCCAGGGTCACACAGGAAGTGTCTGAGGTCAGATTTGAACTCGGGTCCTCTTAACTTCAGGGCTGGTACTCTATCCACTGTGCCACCTAGCTGCCCCTAACCATCTATTTTTAAAGAAAAAGACAAGTTTGAGCAATCCTTGACTAAAATTGAACTGCTGTCAATATTTGGGGATTTTCTTGAGCCATTAGTTTTCATAACCAAGAAATGATCTCAATACTTGAATGAATTGAGTCAGTAATTCTTAAATGAGTTGACCTCGACTGAATACTATTCTTTTGGTCTTTATTGCAAAAATTCTGGTGAAGAATAGTTAGAAGAAAGGAGAAAGCATATACCTTAAATAAACTATGACTGTTTTGTTTTGTTTTTCTCTTCTCTTTCAGGAAGCTCTGCTAAATAGTTTGGTGGCCACTGAGGTGTGCATGTGGTTTTACGTTGGTGAGATCATAGGCAAGGGTGGCATCGTTGGATATGATGTTTGAAGACCAACTCTTAGCATCTGAGTGTTTTATTTATCCTTTGTATGTTCACAGAACAGATATGCCTAGACTTCTAAATAAAACGAGGAAATAATGTGGAATTTGGTGTTTTCTCTCTCATAGTATGAGATATTAGTCGGGGGTTTTGTTCCCTTGGTATTTATTTAATCCTTTCTTTCTTGGATCATCTCATCATCAACACAGATGTTTTTCAGTGCCTTTCCAACTCTGAAGACTGTAAGTTATCTGTTTAGTTTATTGTTTGATTTCTCTTTGGTATATTTACTGATTAGAATCCATTGTTGGAATATATGAGAACAAGGAATTTTAGTTTAGAACCTAGATATTTCAGGAAAAGTTATTGATAAAAAGTTTTAAACTGATTATGGTAGCAAAATTAGTGTGCAAAAAGTACTATGACATCTTTATTGTTAAAAATGATTTTTTAATAACTCTGAAAAGAATTCACATGGTTACTAGTGCCAGAAGAAAGGTTGGTGGTTTTGTTTTTATCTTCAACACAGCTTTACTCATAAGAGAATAGTAGTAGCTTACGAACAATGAACTTGTCAACATCTATTATAGTCTCATAGAGTGAATGAAATTCTTTTTAATAACTTCATTTCATTCTGGCACTAGTCTGTTATGCCACCAAATCCTCGAGTTTTATTGTGGTTTTACGAGAACTCAAGTAATAAAATGTATTCGCAGGTTGGCATCTGTTAGTTAAATGTTGATAAATTTTTTTCACCATTATCATAAGTTTTATGAAAAAACAAGTGCAACGGGCCAATATGAAAACACCTAATTTTGGCCTCTTTTTCTCATTACTTAGCAACATTATCTGAAGTTCTAAAATGAAGACTGTTTATCCTGAAACATTTGGAGTTAGTCAACTAGAACTGTTTTGAAAGTTCATGATAACTTATGATTGTAAATGGTTACAGTCTTCAGGTGATCTTAAAAAAATCTTGCTTTTTGTTCTTCGTGCCTCTCCAATTTCCTGGCATGGTTCTCTAGTGCAGCACCTACCTTAATAACTTTTTTTTTGGTTAAGTGACTTACCCAGGGTCACATAGCTAGGGCATGTTAAGTGTCTGAGACCAGATTTGAACTCAGGTTCTCCTGACTTCAGGGCTGGTGCTCTATCTACTGCGCCACCTAGCTGCCCCTGTAAGACACTTTCTAAATCTTAAATTGCTTTATAAAATATTGACTATTATCTCTTTGTAGCTTATATTAATAGCATTGAGATGCTAATGTTTGGCCTCATTTTTTATTTGTTAGAAAACAGGAATCAGGAAACTAATACCTGTTGTTTGACTATAGGCAAGTCACCATCTCTAAGCCCTAGTTCTAGTAAAATAAAGATTACTAGCACATAATTTCATAATATTGTAAAATGCAAAGATTGCTATTATCTTAGTACATAAGTATATAGCACCCATGGTCACTTCTAAATGTATATCTTGTATTGAGTACTATACTTGCTATTGTGATGCTAAAGGTGATGTTATCACCTGTTTTGTTTTTCTGCAATATTTGCAACTGAAATCCTTCACACACACACACACACTTTATAATTAATAAATATACAATTTAGAAAGAGCATGACATTAAATGACAATCTATTCTAATGAATAGGGAGATGACCTCAATCAGGAAGAAACCAGGGTTCAAGTCCTGTTTCTCTTACTGATAAATATATATATATATACATAGATAGATATACATATATATATATTTATAAATAGAATTAATAAATATAAATCACATGTATATTTATATATGTATGTGGTGGCTCCTCCATCAGAATGTGAGTTCCTTGAGAGCAGTGATTACTGTGTTGTATTTATGGCACTTAAAATACTTTGTACATCAGAAGGCTTAATAAATATTTTATCACTCATTCAAAAGACTGCCTTTCTAAAATGATAGGCAAGGAAATGATATGTCAGAACTTAATCCAGGAAGTTGTTTTGCTGAAACAAATACTGCTGTCTTTACCTACAACTTCAATAAACATGAGGTCAAGACTTAAACCATAGCTTTCCAAATGATGCAGGGTGAGAATGACAAAAAATTTCTTAAAGCTAACTGTATGGTCACACCAATAAACCCTCAAATATTTACTACATTGCTGTTTCTTTTGTCACTGAATAGTCCAGCTGGCCCATGGCTAGTGACAATCTTAGATTTGGGGAGTTATTTCAGTTATATTTGTTAAAATAGAACAGGTAGATTAATATTTCTTATGGAGAAGCTGCTTGTCTAGTCCATGCCTTCCTTCAGTTGGCAATTATGCTTTCTACAACTCAGAAAAAACAGTTGTGCTAGCTACAAAGAGCATGACATACTAAATATGACAATCTACTATAGTGAATAAGTAGGGAAGGTGACCTCAATCAGGAAGAGACCAGGGTTCAAGTCCTGCTTCATGTTTATGGGTTGTGTGATCCTTAATTATGCATTGTAAAACAGTGGTCAGTCAACATTAGTAGCAACCCCCTAAAGTAACAGTTACAAATCTATTAAGCTTCTCTTTCCTACTACAACTACCCCTCACTTCCCAGGCCAAAGTTCCATCAAATTCTCCCCCAACTATCTTAAAGAAACTCTTACTTCTTTGTTCTGTTTTCTCTGATAATAGCATTGAATATTGTCTCTGCTCTTTAAATGTAGATTAGTCTTTTGCTCATTATGGGTCCAACTGCCTTAGAGCCTTTTCATATTCTCTCATGTTTCTTCCCACATATATTTAGGTCTGTTTTGGTTTCCTTTTTAATTCTTTTACCTTTATCATGATCTCACAAGACTTTGGTTGGCTATGAGTTCTGGGTACGACTTTATAGCACTGCATAGCCTCCCTTTTAGTTTTTATACTGTTTATATCAACTAAACTCTGAAACCGAGGGTAATGACAGTATTTCTAACCCTTCATAGCTATAGTAAATCGGGGAATAGCAATCCCAATGGAGACACTTGGCTTGACAGTTTGTCAAACTTCAGATTGTCTTTTAGAAACTTAAATTTCCATTTAAAAAAAAAAGGCTAATAATCACTGACAATTTTTTAATAAAAAATAAGGTAACAACATGCCATAATCAGTGTTTGGGTCTGGATTGATAAACAGGCAGCATTTAGTGGCAAACTGCCAGAGAGTCTGCCAAGAGACCTGGGAGGAAGGGGGAGAGACTCATTTCCTGAAGGCCCAGAGGTGCTGCAGAGCTGATGTCATCTGTGTCACTCCTGCATCTCTGTCTTTGACAAATAGATTTGGATCACTGTTAAGCAACCTTCCTATCAAGCAATGCTAGTGCTAGGCTGATTTGCATCAATTACATTAGGACTACAAAAGCCAATTGCAGCCTAAAAAGATATTTCCTGAGGTGTTTAATCAAAGGTTAAAAATCCTAAGGTTGCCTTAGGACTAACTAGTTGCCCTGAATCCTTTCTTGAGAATAAAGGCATTCTGTTAAGAATGTGCTTTAGGGCTCATATCTTCTGTGTGTATAAAAGGAAACAGGTTTTGGGGTTGTAACCTCACACTATTCTTTGCAAGTTAGTTTTTTCTGTTGAGCCTTATGGGGACATTTCTGTTAGAATTATGGAAATAAGTTAGACAACAGTCGGCTTCAGATTTAAATGGATTCTAGTATCATCAAATCTAATGTCAATTAAAACACCATTCTGTGGTTTTGAAGAGTAAGCCTATTGTTTTCCCTAAGGAAGAACACATTTTTACCTTAATGTCATGGCATTCTGGGTGCAGATAGGGTTGGGAGGGAAATAAAAAACTAAAGATCATACTATCAGATGAAATTCTGTGGCATGGTAAGATACTGCAAAAGCAGGTGCCAAATTCTGTAAGATACAAAAAATTAAGAATGAATAGCTCAAAATATGGGTAAAGAAACAAAAAAAAAAAAGAAACTTTGAAATAAGCTAAAAATGGTCACTAGTGATACCTTGAACCTAGTTTACCCTGAGCTGTTAACTATCTGCTAGATAAATTATCTGACTCGGCAAGCATTCATTAAGTACCTACTATGTTCTAGGGATAAAAATAACAAAAATACATTCTAGTAGGGGAAATACAACAGGTTCACAGATAAGCAAAGATAGCATATATATATTGAAAATAAGTACATAGTGATTAGAGGTAAGGGATATTAATACTTAGGGGGAATGAGGAAAGATCTTTTGAAAGTTGCAGCAACTTGGACTGAATGGTACTAGCAGTGCTTTGCTCAAGTGGCATAGATGAGGGCATGGAGGACATTCCATGCAAAAATATGGGAATGGGAGATGGAATATCTTGCATGGGAAGCAGAAAGCATCTTGGTTTGATTGGATTGTAGGATATCAAAGGCAAAGTATATAATCAGACTAGAGAAATAAGATTAGGCCAAAAGATTTTAAATGCTAAACAATTGTATTTTAAAGACCACAGGAACCATTGAAGACTGATATGCAAAGGACTGATGGTCAGACCTGTACTTTAGGAATATCAATTTTGCAGTTAGGGAGTGGAGAGAGAAGACTGGAAGCAAGGATAGTATTTCAACAGTTCAGGTTTTGTGATCCTGAACTAAGCTGATGTGTATGTGACTGTTGTTGAGATGCATATAGGCGAAAGAGATAACCAGGGGGCCAAATCAGCAAGACTTGGTAACTGATTGAAATGAGTGAGGGAGACTAAATGAATGGGTGAATGAAAATGGGAAACCAAATAGAAAAACAAGACAGGCCCTGTTTTCAAGGGATACAGGTTTTAATAAAGTAGGCAGCATATTTAGCAAATTCAAGATGTTAGTCAGATGGGAAATATAACAGCAAAGCCAATGGTAAAGCATCTCCTTTGATGTCATTTCCATTAATAGAACCCTTTTGGTTTCTGATGTTGGACCATAGGCAATGCCAAAGTCTTTGGTAGGAGAACTTTTTTTTTCCAGGTCTTCAGTAACAGGCTGCTGAGGTGAGAGGGGTTGCAGCACCTGCAGAATAGGTTGCCAAGTGCCATATCCATAAGGCTTTACTTCCTTAGACTGTAGCTGCCTGAGCCCAGACTGAAAGCAGAGCTGATGGTGTAAGGGACATATTATTTCCAAGGTTCTTAGGGTTACCAGGCTTATGGTAGCAACCGTTACTGCGGATTAGTTTCCTATTGCTTCCCAGATTAAATTAAAAATCCTGTTTAATATTCAAAGCCCTTCATAGCCTAGACCCACCCGTTGCCTATCTCCATTTCTAGTCTTCTTACACCTTACTCCCTATCTCATTCTCTTCAATCTAGTGACACTGATTTCCTTGCCATTCCTCAAAATTCCATCTCTCAGCTCTGAGTATTTTCTCTGGCTGTCCCCATTCCTGAAATGTTCTCCCTTTTCATGTATGTCTACTAACTTCCCTGGCTTCCTTCAAGACCTAACTAAAATCCTGTCTCCTATTCTCTATTTGTTTTTTTTGTTTGTTTGTTTGTTTTGTTTGTTTGGTTTTTTTTTTTTTTATTAAAGCTTTTTATTTGTATAACATATGTATGGGTAGTTCCCCAGCATTGATCTTTACAAAGCTTTCCATTACAAATTTTACCCCCAGTCCCCTCCCCTCCCCTAGATGGCAGGAAGTCCACTACATGTTAATAATGTTGAAATACTTGCCTGTCTCCTATTCTCAAATCGTTTTAATTCTAGTGCCTTCCTACTTTTAATTATTTTCTATTTTTGGTATGTATTTGTTGTGTTTTGATTAGATTGTGAGCTTCTTGAGGGCAGGAATTATCACCTCTTTTTGTATCCTTAGTGTATAGCACAGTGCCTAGC
The DNA here is from genome assembly GCA_023553655.1 of Myrmecobius fasciatus. NCBI lineage: Eukaryota > Metazoa > Chordata > Mammalia > Dasyuromorphia > Myrmecobiidae > Myrmecobius > Myrmecobius fasciatus. The sequence goes on from JAJPUD010002427.1 coordinate 297,927, forward strand.
ACATAGTAGAATCTTAATGTTTATTGACTGACACATTAGGTGGTGGCAGGGATGGTAGAGCCCTTTCTCCACATGGTTTGCTTCCCTTGATGGCAGCAAGGGCTGATCTGGAAGTAGAATTGATGATTTGATGGGGTGGTAGCGTATACTCCGATTCATGTTGTTCCTTGGGATCATGGTTCTAGGTTGTGTTTACCTGAGTCTGAGGAAAGGTGGTGATTGAGTTGGTTTGAGTCACCTGGCTCACACCTTCTGTCTCCTTAAGAAAATCTTCCTTCTTCAGCTAAGTTGACTAACCTGCCCTATTGGTGGTGATTGTTGGAGGTAGGTATGGGGGATCTTTTCTACACAAGAGTTCTTCCCTTTATGATAGCCACCAAGGCTTGAATAAAAGCAGAGTTTGTGGTGTAAGGGGCCTGCTGTTCCTGGGGTTCTAAAGAAGAGGCAAGAATGACTTCTATGTCATCTTCTGAGTGACTACTTGGGGGTTGTATAACTATTTAGTCAATGCCACCAAAAAATGTTTCCAAAACAATTCCTTTTTCCCCCCTCAAAAATATGTCCCTTCCTGTTATTTTGCAAGAATTAAACCAAATGCATTTTATTACTTATTTATGCCCAAGTTACCCAGAAAGGTAAAATGATAACTATTTTTTTGCCTTGGAGTCCAAATTCTATCACCACCAAAGATTACTGGGATTTGAAGTAATTTGTACTCTTGATTTGTGTGCTCACCTGTGCCAGGTTCTGGACACCACACCCTAATATTTCTAAAGAATATGAGTGGTTTTGAATCAAAAAAGAACCAAACTTTGTTCTTAAAGGCAAAGAGAGAAATTCTTCAGAGATATCCAGCAATGGAAGAGATGCGGTGATCACAATGTCCACCTGTCTCCTATCTGAATCTTGCTTAGCAGCAACCTTTTTGAGCCTTGGTAGTTGATTATTTTCTTTTCTTTTCTTTTTTTTAACAATAGCTGGCTTTTAGGTTTACAAAATGCTTTATATCTCATTTGATCCTGATAATAATCCTTAAAGTATGTGTGAAGAAAATAAGGTTTAGAAGATCAAATGACTTAATTCATGATCATTGTACTTTGGAAAAAGGAGTCTGATAGATTATGTCTGCCCCAATCATGAATTCCAAGTTGGGCTTTAATCAGAAGCACCTATACAAGACCCTAGTCCTTCCAATAAAATACCTGGCTCTCTTCAGCATCCCTGAGTTACGAGTGATGACAAACCCAGGAGTTCCCCTAGAACTAGTGAATGCCTAATGTAATGGTTCTGTAAGTCCGGGGGGATCTCATGCTTGAGGCTCTTTGTGATGGCTTTCTTAACTCCTTGTCCTGCTTTTGAGGTGTCTGCCAATGCCCTAATTTGTCAGGTGAGGACTTCCTTAATTTATAGGTAATATGTGTGTGAGTGGAGGAAAGCAAAAGAGTATTGTGCTGCTTTCTGATGCCAAATTTTCCTAATTAGGTACTCAGCCTTGTGTAACCTCCAAAGTGAGTTTAGCCTCAAAAGTGTGCTGAGTAAAAGGACTGCTCACTTTTTTTGGTTTTGTTTTGTGTTTTTTGTGGGGTTTTTTTGCTTGTTTATTTTTTTAATCTATTTTTTTATTAAAGCTTTATATTTGCAAAACATATGCATAGGTAATTTTTCAACACTGACCCTTTCAAAGCTTTCTGTTACAAATTTTTCCCTCTTTCTCCCTACTCCCTCCCCTAGATGGCAGGAAGTCTAATACAAGTTAATTATGTTAAAATACTTGACAAATTGAATACGAGTATACATATTTATACAGTTATCTTGCTGTACAAGAAAAATCAGATTTACAAGAAAAAAAAAAACCTAAGAAGGAAAACAAAATGCAAGCAAACATCAATAGACAGTGTGAAAATGCTATGTTATGGTCCACCCTCAGATCCCACAGGCCTCTCCCTGGGTATATATGGTTTTCTTCATCACTGAACTATTGGAGCTGGTTTGAAACATCTCATTGTTGAAGAGAACCATGTCCATCAGAATAGATCATCATATAGTGTTCTTGTTGCCGTGTAAAATGATCTCCTGGTTCTGTTCACTTCACTCAGCATCAGTTCATGCAAGTTTCTCCAGGCCTCTCTGAAATCATCCTGCTGGTCGTTTCTTATAGAACAATAATATTCCATGATATTCATATACCATAATTTATTCAGCCATTCTCCAATTGATGGACATCCACTCAGTTTCCAGTTTCTTGCCACTACAAAAAGGGCTGCCACAAACATTTTTGCACATGTGGGTCCCTTTTCCTCCTTTAAGATCTCTTTGGGTTACAGGCCCAGTAGAAACACTGCTGGGTCAAAGGGTATGCACAGCTTGATAACTTTTTGAACATAGTTCCAAATTGCTCTCCAGAATGGTTGGATCCGTTCACAGTTCCACCAACAATGTATCAGTGTCCCAGTTTTCCCACATCTCCAACATTTATCATTATCTTTTCCTGTCATCTTAGCCAATCTGACAGGTGTGTAGTGGTATCTCAGAGTTGTCTTAATTTGCATTTCTCTGATCAATAGTGATTTGGAGCACCTTTTCATATGACTAGAAATAGTTTTAATTTCATCATCTGAAAATTGTTCATATCCTTTGACCATTTATTGATTGGAGAATGGCTTGAATTCTTATAAATATGAGGCAATTCTCTACATATTTTAGAAATGAGGCCTTTATCAGAACCCTTAAATGTAAAGATGATTTCCCAATTTATTGCTTCCCTCCTAATCTTGTCTGCATTAGTTTTGTTTGTACAAAAACTTTTTAACTTAATATAATCAAAATTATCTATCTGGCTTTCAATTAAGAGTGCCAGTTCTTTGGATACAAATTCCTTCACAGATCTGAGAGGTAAATTATCCTATGTTCCTCTAATTTGCTTATAATATCACTCTTTATGTCTAAATCATGAACCCATTTAGATCTTATCTTGGTATGTGGTGTTAGGTGTAGGTCAAGCCCTAATTTCTTCCATACTAATTTCCAATTTTCCCAGCAGTTTTTGTCAAATAGTGAGTTCTTATCCCAAAAACTGAGGTCTTTGGATTTGTGAAACATTAGATTGCTGTAATTATTGCTTATTTTTTCCTGTGATTCTATCCTATTCCACTGATTGACTGCTCTGTTTCTTAGCCAATACCAAATGGTTTTGATGACTGCTGCTTTATAATATAGTTTTAGATCTGGTACAGCAAGGCCACCTTCATCTGCCTTTTTTTTTTCATTAATTCCCTTGCAAATCTTGACCTTTTGTTCTTCCGAATGAACTATTTTTTCTAAATCTGTAAAATAATTTCTTGTGAGTTTGATTGATATGGCAATAAATAAGTAGATTAATTTAGGTAGCATTGTCATTTTTATTATATTCACTCGGCCTACCCATGAGGACTGCTCACTTTCAACATTGACCAATTTGTCAAATTCTCCACTGAAGACCCTCCCAATAAAGGTATATCTAAACCATTCCTACCTAAATTAAATGTGAGATAAGATTTTAAATCCTGGTTTCCCCTGATTTAACAGCAGCTTGTCTCTTCTCAAACAGAATTGCAATAATTTGGAGTTTTTATTTGAGCCACTGCTTCTATTCCCTCCCTTTCCAGATACACACACACACACACACACATACACTTTATATTTTTTGTTGTTAACTGCTCATCCACATGGACTTGAAACCAATTAAGTTTTAGTTCTTAATGCAAAATGCAACCAAGTGGAACCATTAGCGTCTTACCATAGATTTCTTAGATTGAATGAGAAGAGTTAGAAGAAATGGTGGAATAAAGGACTGAACTAAATCTAACCACATCCTTTTTATTCTGGTATACTTGGGTTATTGCACTGATAAATTGTAATTGGGGGACAGGAAGGGTCTTTATATTTTTATTCAGAAATGTGTCTAGATTCTAACCCATATATGGGATATTTTAGCTCAGTGTCATCAGAAACAACCAATACTTCATAATATAATTTGTATTACAACTTTTTCGATTGTGATTTTTTTAAATAAAGGAGTACCCATTAATAATGGAGATGCACCTGAATGAAAATAATGTTGAGGAGTTGGAGAGTAGTGACATTTTGAACCATTGGAATTCCTTTGATTTTAAATATCCCACTAACAGCCAAGTTTGCCACTGACTATTTGGCTTACTGATCTACCTTTAATCTTTTTTGGATAAATTGTCAATATCAGGAGTTTGGAAATTCTGACTTATGGGACATATAAAGAAATGCAGTTACTTACCCAGGTTTTTCTTCTTCAGAGACAAAGAAGTATTGTGCACTAGGTCTTTTTTTTTTTTTTTTTTTTTAATACTTTGGGCATGCATTCTAAGATAAAGAGCATGTCTTCCTATGTCTAGAACTAGCCAAATGCTATGTGAGAGCATATCATCACCATTCTTTGGGAGATGTCAATACAGAACCATCATTCAATTGACTATGCAAAAGGTTATTAATTTTGAGGTTTTCTACATTTGATATGTAGAAAAAGAATCACTAAATGCTTACCAAAATTCAAGTGACCATGCATATATTCCTCAAAGAAACTACATTCTTCCTTCCACCACTGATACTCTCCTATCCATAAATTCACACTATTTGGGGACCTTTTGTACTTAGTACTGGAAGAACCTAATATCCCAGACCAAATCTTGTCCACCTGATTAAGGAGCAAGTTCCTGGAATTAAGATTTAAGCCTTGGTTATAATTAATTCTGACTTCTCACCATCCTACCCTGACCATGACCTTAATCCTCATCTGGATTTTCTATTCTATAAGGAAGATTTTTTTCTTTCTCAGATCAAAGAAATTTGAACCAGATTATCCTAAGTGAAAATCTTGATATCATTGGACATGGAAAGTACCAAATCAATTTTAGACCATTTTAGATTATTAAATCTAACACTGTCCCTTTCTTTGTATATACTTAAATCCTGAATTATTGAATGTGACCTCAGAATAGAATAGCAGCATCTCATCAATCAGAAAAACAAGTCTTGATTTTTTATTATTATTATTATTATTATTTTCCTGAAATAAAATGCTTCTGATTTAGAGCAATCCCAGAGAAAATTGAATGGGTTGTCCTGGCAGATATTAATTTACCTATCACTTAAAGTGGCTTAACTGAGGCTATATAACAAATAATCAAAGTTGCTGTAGAGGGATTCTAGCATAGGATTGAAGGTTGAACTAGATAATGCTTAAGATGACTTGCAACTCAGATTCTTTGAAACTCTCTCTCTCTCTCCCTCCCATTCTCTCTCTTCTTTCTTTCTCTCTCTCGGTCTCTGTCTCTGTCTCTGTCTCTGTCTGTCTGTCTCTCTCTCTGTCTGTCTCTCTCCCCTTTTCACTCCCTTCATCCCCTCTTTTTCTTACTCTTCCTTTTCCTACCTATATATTTATCTCTTCCGTCCTCTTTTTTACTAAATCACGGGCAGACAAAATGTTCTCTATTCCAAGGAGTTTATAGTATGTGAATATACCATAGGCAGAAAGAATCGGAAAAGGTGATCAATTGGTAAAAGATTTTGCTTTCATCTCCTCATTTCCCAAATATTTCTCAATATGAATTTCTTGTTTTCTATCTCAGATTGTTCTGCCATTATTTTTTATCTCAGGTAATTTGATCTTAGTTTCCTTTGTTCCAAAAGTAAATGGTTGGGGTTTTTTTTGTTGTTGTTGTTTTGTTTTTTTAAATAGTGAATGAAGATAGTTATGTAATAATGTTTCTATTTTCCAAGATCTCCAGAAGGGTTATAGCATATTTTGACAGTGAGGTATTTGAACATGTTCCAAAAGCTAAGAAGATTGAATTTTAAAGCACAATAAGATTATAATAATATTAGGCAGAATATTTTAAAACTTTTCCTCTTTTAACCTTTCATGTTTTTTTGCACCTTTACATTGAGAGGGCAGAAAAGACCAGAATTTCATCTTCCAGGTATTACTTCACTCCATATAGTTATTAGAATAACTCAAATATCAGGATCTCAAATGAATTTTTTATCTCATTGGTGTGGGATCTTTGTACAGGAATGCTTATTGAAATCTATCTATGCCTGCCCATTGTGATGAAATTATGAGAAGATACGGACAAGAGTTCCACAAAGTCTTAACATTCTCAGGTTTTCCCTTGAGTCTTCCTGCACAGACATCAGTGAATCTCGGGGCTGTCCATTGATTATCCCTGATTCTATCTGTTCAGTCCATCTTTTCCGATCATACACATCTTTGATGACAGCATTTATCCCCAGTTCTTCATTCCTTATGTCTTGCAACTGCCCACATCTACTGTGCATTGATCTGAAAGGAGGAAGGGTGGCAATCCCCAGTTATAAGAATGTTGCTATAGGAACTCCAGTGGAGGAGAAAGATAAATTAACTTTATTTTGCAACTTTAGTCCAAATGAGCCATTTGAAATCATTAATATTTTCTTTATTACCTCCCAGTTTTCTAGTTTTATTTCTACCTTCAGAATTAGTCCTGTACAAAAAATATGAAGTTAATGAAATTTGGCTCTAGTACCCTTTCTCTCCTTCCTTCAGAACCTATCTTTCTAACTTCTGTTGCTTGCTGCTTCCTCCACTTGCACGTTCTAAAAATCATCCTTCCTTATCCAAATATCCTTTGCCTTGCAACACCTTGGTCTCCAAGGAGAGGAGAAAGTAGTTAATAAAGTAATTCACACTAAGGTGTTAGTTGCTGAAGGGCATAATGTTTATCCCCTTTTCACCTCTCAAGGGTATTTGCATTTTAACTCTGATGGGGAGAATTCTGGGTCGGGGAAAGTTCCCTTTAAATCCTTTCACTAAAGCAACTGCCTATCCTTCTTGAATGAAAATGAACAGGCCCTGCCAATAATCTTTAATTTCTTTGTCTGGGATGCTTTTGTGACTGAGAACCCCAATCCCAAAGCTGAAACCATCATCCTTTACCCTAATTATGTTCACAGGATCATGGATTTGGAACTGAAAAGGTCATCTTGTCCAAACACCACCACCTCATTTTAGAGATGAGGAAATTGAGACCCGCAGTCTATTTCAACTTGTCCCAGATCACTCAGTTAATATGTGACAGGGCTGGGATATCAATCCACGTCCCCCTACTACAAATCCAATTATTCTTTTCTTTTTCTTTTGTTTTTCCTGCTCTAGCTCCTCATCATTATCTTCCAGGTTTCCAGGTTCACTTCTCTGACTTTTCAATGTTCCTTGGAGTCATCCTTAATATTTTCATTCACCCCACCCTCCCCATATTCAATCAAAAGATGTTTTAAATCTGCCTCCACAATCTCACATTCTTCCCCTTTCTCTGCTTCTCTTTCAATACCTTGTTACAGGATTATTGCAATAAAATTCTAATTAGTTTCCCTGCCTCCAGGGATCCTGGGTCCCCACCTTAGAACTATTCTTTTCCTTGATGGTATCAAATCCAAATAGAATAGTTCACTGCAGGCTGCATATTGATTCAGAAATGAAAATTAACTTTTTATCAGTGTTTTATTATGTTTTTAAAATCTATTTTAAAAACATTTTCCAATTCCATTTTAATCTAGTTCAGGCACTAAAAAATGTAAGGGCCACTTGGGGATTGCATTGGACATGTTAGCGCCACACAACTATTAAATGGATATTTCTAAAGCACTGGTGTAACCATACCACTCCCCCTTTTCAGAGCTCTCTAACACCTTTAGATCAAATACAAACTCCAGATTGGCGTAATTGAAAGCCCTTCATTCTCTAGCCCTTCTCATCTTTCCAGATTGATTTCAGATGATATTCCTCTTTACATCCTATACTCCAGCCATACTGGTCTACTTGCTCCCAGGTCCCTACCCAATATCTCCCCTCCACATCTCTTTAAATAGGCTATCTATCCCTTTTGCCTGTTCACTTCTGGCTCCTGGAGCCTTTAACTCAAAAAACTCTTCCACAGGCTTCAAAAACCTATTCTTTTTTCTCCTTGGACCCTGTGACTCCCTCATATACCTGTTTAGTTTTCATATTTAAATGTTTCCCTAGGTTTCTGGATCTGGGTATGACCTCCTGCAAACCTCTCCTAATCTCCCCAGTCAGGAGGACTTTTTCCCTTCCTCACTAAAACTACTTTGTGCTCGATACACATTTGGCATCTATTTGTCTTTGTACACATCATTTCTGCTCTCTTCAAACATTACCCAAAATAATGTAAGCTCCTTGAGATCAGGAATAATTTTGTTTTAATTTTTATGTCCCCATTGGCCAGTCTAGTGGTTAGCACATAGCAGATTCTTACAGATAGATAGACAGACAGACAGACAGATAGATAGATAGATAGATAGATAGATAGATAGATAGATAGATAGATAGATAG
>JAJPUD010002427.1:311732-323576 GCA_023553655.1 Myrmecobius fasciatus
GGGGGAGCGGCCTCCGCTGCCGCCTCCTCCTCCGTCTCCTCCGCCTCCTCCGCCGCCGCCGCCACCGCCGCCGCCGCCTCCTCCTCCTCCTCCTCCTCCTCCTCCTCCACAGCCGCTTCTGCAGCCCCGTCGTCGTCGTCCGCTTCGTCTGCGTCTTCGTCGTTGTCCTCAGCCTCCTCAGGGCCGGCCCTGCTCCGGGTGGGCCCGGGCTTCGACGCGGCGCTGCAGGTTTCGGCCGCCATCGGCACCAATCTGCGCCGGTTCCGGGCCGTGTTCGGGGAGAGCGGCGGGGGAGGCGGCAGCGGAGAGGTAAGGGGGCGGGGGGGCCCCCGGCCCGGGGTCCCGACCCTCTGTGGAGCCCCCAGATCCACCCTCCCCCTCCACCCCTCCTTCTGGAGGAACGAGCATCCCGAGCCGGGGACCACCCCGACCCGGGTCGGCGCCCTTCCCACGTCGGAACCCCTCCCCTCCTGTTCGAGAACAGACCCCTACTGGAGCCCTCATCGCGGGCGCTTCTCCTGCCTGGCCAAAGGGCAGGCATTACCTGTGACGATCCCCTTTTCCCCCAAAAAAGGAAGAAAAAAAAAGAAACCCAACCCTGGGCACAGACTCCCCTACCCCCTTCGGGTTTCCCATCCCGGGGCTGATCCCCTCCTCCCTTTGACCAGATTACCTCATCCTAGTAAGATTCCTCCCTCCTCCCATCCTCGAGACCTGATCCCGCCACATCCCCGCCTCTCTCCCCGGGCAGATGTTTTACTCCTGGGGCAGCTTCCCTTTAGGACATCCCTCCTGAGGAAGGCCTTCCCGGGAGCCTCGTTCCTGCCCTCACCCATGGGGGCTGCTGCCAGCGCGGAGCCCCTCATTCCTGTCCCTGCCCCTCCCATCTTTGGCATCGTTCTAAAGATCTTTTCGCCCCATTCCCCATCCAGAGCCCGGTGTTCGCAACCACTCCTCCTGCCTTTCCCCCGCCCAGGGTAGCCCAGCTCTGCCCAACCACTGCACGAGAAATGCCTTCCCGTCTCTTCTCCTGGTCCTCCACCCCTTTCCCGAAACCTGGGAAGAGAACGAGAATCCCCTCTTGGAGGACAGAATAGATTTCCGACCTTAAAGCGGTACAGATACCTTGTAAGAGAGGGAGACAACCCTATTTCAACTCCACCCTTCCTTGGCTCTAGAGAAAAGGATCAGCTAACTACGTGTAGGGAAGAGAGCCGCTGCTGTTCCCTTTCCTAACTCTGAAGAGAGCAGAGTAGCGTCCTCCCCACCCCCACTTCCCCCAGCCCCTGCAGGTTTTCCCTTTAGCTCTGGGGAAGGGGGCCCTAGGAGGGGAGGTGGGAGGGGGGCACTCAGAAGCATCCTCCCAGGGGAAGCAGCTGCTCTCCTACCCCACCCACTGCGTCTGAGAGCACGCAGTCTCCAACCCTGGCTCCCTTCCGCCCTCTGCTTCTTTTTTCAGTCATTTGATTATTGATCCATTTCTCCAGACCGATATTAAGGTTGGTTGGTTTGGAAAGTGTGGGAGAAGCAAGGTGGGGGGTGACCAGCGCAGATAAAGGGACATAGGTTGGTGGTTGCGAGAAAGCAGAGGATATGAGATAGACCTTACCAGGAAGAGTAGGCTCTTCTTCTGATGGGATTGATAATAGATGAATAGCTTGCTCTTCTCTCCCTTTTATCCTTTAGTATGTGGGTGAGAATCTCAGAATTGGGGTGCCGTTGAATACCCATTTAACTGAATAAAGAAAGTTGCCCTGGGGAAGGGAAGTTGTTTAGGTCCAGCCAGTGACATTGCTGCATTTGTTTTCCATTGGATATAGTGGGGGGAGTTTGGATTCACAGGGATGGGGAGGGGATGCTGGGAGGAGGAAGAGCAGCTGCTAGGAGTTGAAGGGAAGAAGGGTTAATGGGGTACTGTACTGTAGTACACTTGATTGAAACAGAAAGGGAAAGATAACCAGCCGTTTCCTGCGTGCTCTGCCGTTGGTGCACACAGACTATCTTCGGCAAAGCCCCCTTGTTCCCTATTGTATCCTGTACCCCTTTAGATGTACTTAGAGACCCTGGGAAGAAGGGGAGGGAGGAGAGGAGGGACCCAGGCCCCTCCTTTGCAAGAAGGAGCTGGCATTTTTAAGTTAGTTTTTTTCTCTTTTTCTCCCCCTCTTCCCAGACCCTTTCTCTCTCTCTCCCTCTTCTCCCTCTTTCCCTCCCTTTCTCTTTGAAGCGTTACTAAGGCAGCCTGGTCAAGAGACTGACAACAACCCGCCTTTTGACAGAGCCAGGAGGACATGATGGGGGCGTGTTTCTTACTATGTAGCTAGCTGCAGCGTCCCTTTTCCCTGACTCTCTTCTCTATCTCCACCTCCTTTTTACCAGCCTTCAGAAGGCAACTGCAGTCAGCAGGATTGTTTGAGACTATTTATTGGTTGCTGTAGATTACTATTTTTTTTTGAAAGGCCAATTCTGTATTTTTTAAGCTAACAACACAGATCCCATGTAGTTGGAGAACCAAAGGCCTCATACATGACAAAAAGACTGAACCGTTCAGGTTACTTGCATGGAGTTGGTGCTTAAATGTGAGTTGATTTTGCTTTTTTAAAAAAGATACAGCAGCAAAAAAAAAAAAAGACTTTAATTTACCTGCTTATTTTCAGATGAGATTTGCTTGATAATATCAATTTTAGCTCCATGTGTATTATAGTATAATAGAAAAACTTTCTTTTAAAGGCAGCTAGTTAGTCTACTTAAAAGGTGCAATAAGAAACATTTTCTTGTCTGGCATGCTTATATCTTGTGTTTAAGGGCTAACTGCATCACCAAATGTTCATATTTCAAATGTTGTTAGCGGTCAGTCATAGTTTTCCCCTAAACTGTTTAGAAAGATGCACCTGTATTCAGGGACCTAATGTTTGGGCACCACAATATTTTACTTGCTTTCTTGTGACAAACTTTAAAGTTTTAAACAGATACCAACAACTTTCTACCCATTAACAGGAGTTAATGGGAAATATTTTATTTTAATTAACAGTAATTTAGGGGGTAAATTTGATTAAGAAAAAGCAGCTACTTCAAATGAGTCTTTATGAACTGGAGGGTTCCTCCCCTTAAAACTTAGGCCTTTACAGTGATAGCTACTGTCAATGAAGATAGCAACTTGTTCCTTTAAAGCATTACTTTACAGTGGCTTCACTGAAGTGAGTGACCTTTTCCTCTAGTCATTTTTTTTTAATGTAAGTAAACTAATTCTGTGTTTATAGAATTTGATAAATCGTGGCAGTTTTGCCCTCTAAACTTCATTTGTAAAGAAAATTTTGGAACATTTTTGCAAGTCAAATCATGAAGTATTTCTTATTCTCCAGTATTCAGTTTAGCTTAGATGGTTTGTTTTTCTTTCTTTCTTTCTTTCTTTTTTTTTTAATTTCAAGGAAATGAGTACTGAGTTGTCACAATCTACTTGGATTCACTAGGAATGGGTGATATTAAATCAAGGCAATTCTAGAGTGTTTAGCTTTTCAAAAGAATTTGAACTCCATTATTCTTTTTACTTTAAGTGACTGATGTAAAAACATATCCTGTACAATTAAGATGATTAAATGAATAGAGCTTTATTGTGCCAATTGGAGCTTCAAAAAACTTACCTGCTTTTACTTCTCTTTACCAAGAGGAGCTCTGTCTTTTACTATTATAGTTCTTTTGCTTTTTCATGTTTTGATTAGGAAATAACTGGGTAACGCCTCATATTGGCATGTAAGAATTCTTGATAAATGTGTTAATAAATTTGACTTTTAAAGAATAGATATCTCTAGCCTCTTATTGTATCATTTTCTATTCAAGTGCCAGAAATTAAGGTTATGGTTTCAATAGTACCAAGAAATTTTAGAAATCTTTTTTCAATTGCAGCCTGCTTACCCTCCCCCCACCCCCAAGTCCAGTTTTATTTCATAATATATTAACTTTCTAAAGACTGTCTCATTTGAACTTAATGCTCTAACATCTGGTCATTGAAATACCATTAAAGGAAGAACAATACAGTATCTTCTGTTGGGTTAATAGTTTTGCTTTCTAGCCTTTGTTGTTAACTTCATTGATTGCTTGGGGGGGTGGGGTGTGTGGGTGTGTGTGGTTTTGTTTTTGTTTTTTGTTTTTTTTTTTTTAATTGGATCTATTGTCTTCTGAAACTCAAGGTTTATATTTCTACTTTAAGCTTTTGCTTTGGGATTTAGTTCTATGATCCAAAGAACTGCCATATTCTCTGATTTTAGATTTTTGGCATAGGGACACAGTAATGAGCATTAAAATAATTTGATATTTAGAGTTATAGGTGATGGCATCAGCTATAAGGCAAGCCAGTGATATCTTGAATAGTAACAATAAAGAAAAAAAAATCTTGGTTTTTAGTTGTCATGATGTAGTGGAGAGAGTACAAGACAGGAACTTGTTTTAGTCCTGAATTTGCCACTAAGTAGCTATGTGACTTTGGATAAGTCACTTAAGTTTTAAGATGAGGATTCCTCATCTATAAAATGAAGAGATGGGATTAGGTAAGGTCTTTGGTCATTTCCATTTTTAAAATTATAAATTCTGTTGATAATGCTGGCTATCTGGTGGAAAAAACTTTTGGCGGATTGATAAATTCAATGTATTTGTGGCTGTATGATATATGATTATAATTTATGATTTTAAATATGTAATTTAAACTTTTGGAATACCATTTTAAATTTATAGCATATAGAACCTTTTCGGCAAATTATAAATATAATATATACCTTTTGGTGATAGGTGAATTTAGTGATTTTTTTCATTTGTAATCTAGAATATGAGATGCGTGTATTATATTTTCCATGTAAAGCAACTACATACTATTGCTTTAAAGTTTTCTAAGCCTACCAATTGTTATCCCTCCTAGCCTAATAAAATGATAAAGAAGTAAAAATTATATGATTACAACATATGGCAATTTTTAACTGAATTTACATTAAAACTGAATTGCAACTCTTTTAAGTGGTGTGTTTGTTTTCAATTTGTAAGTGGCAATTTAGCTGGTGAAGAAGGGATGAAGGCTTTTGAGTTAGTGTTTAAAAAAAAAAAAGATCCAGTAGCATAAAGGTAGATAAAAACTGTTGGATGACTTGTTTTGAAGCTTCAGTAGAAACACATTAGGAGAGAGAGTAGCTTTATTGTCAGCCAAGCCTAAGTACAGATGAAGTTGAGAACACAGATAATAGGAATAAAGGAAAGAACGTTGGACTAAAAATCAGAAGTCCAGAATTTATTTTGTCACTAACTCTATCCATTAGTCACCTAATCTTTCAGTGCCTCAGTACTTGCAAAATTTTGCAAGATTAGATTAGGTGATATGTAGAGGTCTTTCCACGAAATTATATTTCTTCTTCACCCTTAAATTTGGTCACATTTTAGTTTCCTTTTCTAAATTATCTAGAAAGCTATTATCAGGAGTGGCTGCTTGGTGGTTCTGTTTGTGAAGAACGGTATAAATTTGTTGTTTAGTCCACCATTGTTACTAAAGAAATTTCTGTTGTAGGATTTTTATTAAATTTTTTGGCAGTGGGGCAATTCATTTTAAACCCCTAAGTTTGCAAATGAAGGAACTGAGGCCTATAAAGGTTAAGTGACTTGTTCAAAATGATCCATCACTACTGGTGGCATTGCCTAGACTCAGGTCTCAACTTTCTAGCTGATGTTCTTTTCACTATACCATACTGCCTTGAGCATGAAACTATATAGAGTGTGGACAAAATGAGTGATTTTTTTTTTTTTTAAGAAAAGTTTCCTTTCTGACATATGCACTGCAAATTTGACTAATTCTATTTGTAAGAAAAATGAAAATCAAATTATAAACCACAGTCTTAGGAACCAAGCATTCTCTCAGTGTTCAGAAGCTTTCTTGTTAGGCTGAGATTTGTTTTCATGTTATTAAATGCTGGGGATTGCTGTCTGCCCAACGTGGAAGTTATTTTGCTGAGTGGAATGTTTCTTCAGGGGTACAGGTCCCTAAAAAGTTAAACGAAAGAATTCAGTATATCAATATATCTGTAAACCCAAATTAAGAATACTGACTGCAAAGAAATAAAAATTTTAATGCACTATGAAAGGAAGCTCATCATCTTGGTTGCACTCATCATCAAAAACATTTGGCTTTTTGAACCTCCTACAAATCCCTAGGATCCCCCCCCCCCCATCTTACTTTCTTACCAAGTGAACCAGATCTTGACACTTCTGTGCCACTTTCTTCTCCTTTAACAGTAGCTTAACACCAGCCAATTCAATTCAACAAGCATTCATTACATATTTACTATCTGGTAAGCCCTAGGGAATTAAAACCAATCTTTGCCCTTAAGGATCCTACATTGTACAGTCCTGTAGGAACCCATCATCTTTTATAGTATGGTGGCTTTTGAAGATGAAGAGAGAAATAGCTGCATCTTTGCTTCCCTCCCCATCTTTGTAGCCCCTCAGGCTGTCCTGCAGAGCAGAGCAGCTGTGCAAGTTGCATATCAACTGCACTCTTTACCCTGTGGCTAAAGGGCATGGTGGGAGTGCTAGTCACTTGCTCCAAGGCATAACAGACCAAACTACTTGGCTGCCTTTTGCACTTAACTGTAGAGGTCCTAATTAACATCTGTTTGCCTTTGCCCACATTCCAGTGTGTTGGCATAGTTCACCTTTCTAGTTGACTCAGTACTAACAGTCCAGGCTTTCCTCTGCTATCATGTTTGTTTTCTTTTCTCATGGATGGAGATCATATCTACCAGTATATTGAAATCTGGAGAATTTAAGATCAGACTTTTCAGTGTTTATCATTTTAACAGATTAAGTAAAGTTAAATTATTGATATGTTTAGCTTATCTTGCTACATTTTATTCAGGTGTTTAATTCTTTATGCTCTTCACATTAGTATAGTAGATATATTTAGGTCACAATCCGTACCATTTTGGTTGTTGGTTTTTTGTTGTTGTTTGTTTTTATCGGTTTGGCTTTAAGGAAGTTTACTACCAAGTCTTGACCTAGAGTAATTGATAGTGGTTTTTTGTGATTTTAAGGATATGTAGTTTGGGGGAAAAAAAATAAATGGCTAGTGTAAAAGTTAAGCTTTCAGCTTCAATTAATCTGGGACATCAGAAATATTGGAATGTGGGGCAGCTAGGTGGCGCAGTGGGTAGAGCACCAGCCCTGAAGTCAGGAAGACCTGGGTTCAAATCTGGTCTCAGATACTTGACATTCCCTAGCTGTGTGACCCTGGGCAAGTCACTTAACCCCAATTGCCTCAGCAAAAAGCAAAAAAAAAAAAAGAAAAAAAGAAAAGAAAAGAAATGTTGGAATTGGTTTCTCTTGAAGCCTTAGATCAGATCAGAATGGTATTGAGCTGGTTTTCTGGTTTTGTTTCTGAATGTTAGAAAAGAGAAGCAAATGTTTCATTTGACACAGGGTACCTTACTGGTTTCATTTAAATTTATATAGTATGTTGATGCTATATATATATAGTATGCCCTTTCAAAATCTATTCTGTGGTATTTTAGAAAGGAAATTGTCTTTCATTTAGAAAAAAAAATAAATCCTTCACCTGCACCTATATGGTTTCATTGATCAGGTCAATATAAGGCAGGCAGACAATGGAATTCTTTTTTGTTGTTGTTATTGTCATTTCATTGGTTGTGAAGAAGGCCAGAAAATAGGAAGTATAGGATCTTTTATTGCATGTGTTAAAGCTGGAGGTCAGAGCTGTTGTACCTGAGTGGGTGGTTTTATGGTCTAATTCTCTAATTGCCTGCATTTATGACACTGTAAGTACTGTTGGCCCTGTTGAGGAGGTGGATTATATTGGAAATAAGGAGAGCAAAGGGGTCTCTTTGTCACTCTTCTCATTTTTGTCTTCAATCAAGTCTCTTAAGCAAACCCTGAAGAAATATCTAGGCACAACAACTGGATAAATGTCCTATAAACTAGTCCTTTATTGTTTTTAAGGACGGCTGTTTTTCTTGACCCATCCAAAGAAATCCATACCACCACTATTAAATATTTTAAACGTCTTTAGTACCTTGTCAGGTTACAGACTAGGAGAAACCAATTATGAAGTTGCCTAAAGATTCAACTACTGTCTTAGGTTTTGTTTTTGAATGAAGATATTTGAAAGGAGAATAGTATTGTAAGCCAGCTACTTTGTATGGTCCCAAACTCTTGTAGCACAGAATGGGATTTTTAAAGGTTGTTTCTTGGAGGTTGCTTGGGTTTTACATTCTTATGTGAGTAAGTTACTGCATCATCAAGTTTTACTTTAAGGGAAAAAAGCAATGAGGGCAGAAATTCAAGTTAGTAGGCAGTTAGTACTGTTGGTATGTGTGAAAATCCCCCTTCCCTGGAAATGAGTGGTTGTTTTTCTATATGACAAGTTAAAGGGATTTCCCCAGATATCTTACTTTTAGTTATTGTTGCTACCCTTCCTCCTTGATAGATTTGATCTTAAAATTTCAACTAGATATGCTTCATTAGCATTGGAGTGCTTTAACATGTCTCAGATTATTCATATTCCCTTATTTTTATAGAATTATTGTTTTGTGGTAATTTTCAGGTATCTTGTTTGATACATGTTTTATATCTTCTTATTGCTCTTATTGCTAAATTTTTACTTATTTTAAAAGATGCATGCTAGAGGGAGCTTTCTTACCCAGTTTCATTGCTGGTTCATTCAGTCCTAATTTCATTAGGTGAGGAAACTTGCTCTAGCAGTACAAGAATGATGTGTCTTTGATTCATTACACCTGCGGGATCAATTCTCATTCTTATTTCTCCCTTTTTTGGGAAAAAAATTAATATTTTTCCAATTACATGTAAAAGATGGTTTTCAGCATTCATCTTTGTAAGATTTTGTGTTCCAATTTTTTTTCTTCTTGGCTCTTCCCCTTCCCAAGACAGCAAGCAATCTGATACAGGTCATACCTGTGGAGTGATTTTTCACATATTTCCATATTCTCTCTTTAAAAAAATATTCAGTACGGAAAGTATTTTTTGTGTTGCTCTCATTTTATAAAGAGTCCAAGCAATTTTAATTGGAAGAGTATCATTAAATATTAGGAATCATTTCTCCCCTTCCTTTTGTTACTTCTAAAAACTTGGAATAAGGATGACTGATATTGGAAAACTTCCTATCAGGAGGTGATGAATTATAGCTTTAAAATATTACATATTTTGTCAATGTTGATCTTCGTTTTGAATTGCTTAACTGTTTGGGGTTGGAAAGCTTAATAAGAGCAGGTGCTCTAGGGAGTAGTTTATTGGGAAGTGATTGTGGTGTAAACGTTTTTAAATTAAAATAGAAAAATGTTGCATAACTAACTTACAAAACTTGAAAGATACTTAATCTTAAAACCAACTAGGCTTAAAAAAACAAATTAAAAATTGTTTATTTTTTTTCACTTAATAGAATTTTTCCCTCATTATATGTAAAAATAGTTTGCAACATTCATTTTAAAATAATAGTTTTTTATTTTCAAAATACATACCAAGATAGTTTTCAACATTAATCCTTGAAAAACCTTGTGTTAGAAATTTTTCTCCCTCCCTTCCCTCATCACTTCCTCTAGACAACAAGTAATCTGATATATTGTTAAACATGTACAATTCTTCTATACATATTTCCACGTTTTTCATGCTGCACAAGAAAAATCAGATCAAAAAGGAAAAAAAATGAGAAAAAACAAAAAGCAAGCAAATTATAGCAAAAAGGCAAAAAACAAAAACAAAACCCAATTATGTTGTGATCCACATTCAGTCCCCATAACCCTCTCTTTGGATGCAGATGATTTCATTACAAATCTATTGGAACTGGCCTGAATCACCTCATTTTTGAAAAGAGCCAAATCCATTAGAATTGATCATCACATAATCTTGTTGTTGCTATGTACAATGTTCTCTTGGTTCTACTCACTTCACTTAGTATCAGTTCCTCTAAGTCTCTCCAGGCCTTTATAAAATCATAATGCTGATTGTTTCTTCTAGAACAATAATTTTCCATTACTTTCATATACCATAATTTATTCAGCCATTCTCCAATTGATGGGCATTCACTCAGTTTCCAGTCTCTTGCCACTAAAAAAACATTTTTGCACATGTGGATCCTTTTTGATTTCATTGGGATACAGATCCAGTACACTGCTGGATCAAAGGGTATGCACATTTTGTTAGCCCTTTGGGTATAGTTCCAAATTGCTCTCCAGAATGGTTGGATCAGTTCACAGCTCCACCAACAATGGAGTAGTGTCTCAGTTTGTCCACATCCCTTCCAATGTTTACCATTTTCTTTTTCTGTTATTTTAGCCAATCTGAGAGATGTGAAGTAGTATGTCAGGGTTGTCTTAATTTGCATTTCTCTGATAAGTAGTGATTTAGAGCATTCTTTTATATGACTAGAAATGGTTTTTAATATCTTCATCTGAAAATTGTTCATATCCTTTGACTATCAGTAGGAAAAGGTTTATATTCGTATAAATGAGTCAATTCTCTATATTTAGAAATGAAGCTTTTATCAGAACCCTCAATTCTCTATATTTAGAAATGAAGCTTTTATCAGAACCCTTGGATATAAAGATTATTTTCCCCAGTTTTCTGCTTCCTTTCTAATCTTATCTGCATTGGTTTTGTTTGTACAAAACCTTTTTAATTTACTATAATCAAAATTATCTATTTTGCATTTCATACTGTACTGTAGTTCTTTGGCCATAAATTCCTTCCTTTTCCACAGATCTGAGAGGTAGATTATCCTTTGATACTCTTGTTGTTCTTCTAATTCTTCTAATTTGCTTAAATTCTTTGTGTCTAAATCATGAACCCATTTCACCTTGTCTTGGTATAGGGTGTTAGGTATTGGTTAATACCAAGTTTCTGCCATACTATTTTCCAATTTTCTCTCAAATTGTTATCAAATAGTGAATTCTTATTCCAGAAGCTCTGGTCTTTGGGTTTATCACTAGATTACTGTAGTCATTGACTATTGTCTTGTAAACCTAACCAATTCAATTGATCAACTATTCTATTTCTCAGTATCAAATGGTTTTGATGACCACTGCTTTATAATAGATATGGTACAGCTAAGCCACTTTCATTTGCATTTTTTTCATTAATTCATTGAAATTCTTGATCTTTTGTTCTCCTAGATGAATTTTTTTGTTATTTTTTTCTGGCTCTGTAAAGTAATTTCTTGGCAGTTTGGTATGGCACTGATTAAGTCGATTAAGTAGAATTGTCGTTTTTATTATATTAGCTCGACCTACTCATGAACACTTGATATTTTTTCAGTTGTTTAGATCTGACTTTATTTGTGTAGAAAGTGTTTTGTAATTGTGTTCATATAGTTCCTGACTTTGTCTTGGCAGATAGATTCCCAAATATTTTTAATTATTTACAATTATTTTAAATGAAATTTCTCTTTGTATTTCTTACTGTTGGACTTTGTTGTTAACATATAAAAATGTTGATGATTTATGTGGATTTATTTTGTATCCTGCAACTTTGCTAAAGTTGCAATGTTCATTTTTTTTATTAAAGCTTTTTATTTGCAAAACATATGTATGGGTAATTCTTCAACATTGACTCTTACAAAGCTTTCTGTTACAAATTTTTCTCCCTTAGTCCCCACCCCTCCCCAGATGGCAGGAAGTCTACTACATGTTAATTATGTTAAAATACTTGAGAATTCGAATATATGTGTACATATTCTTAATTACCTTGCTGTACAAGAAAAGTCAGATCTACAAGAAAAAAAAATCTGAGAAGGGAAACATAATGCAAGCAAACATCAATAAGAGAGCATGAAAATGTTATGTTGTGGTC
>JAJPUD010002428.1:0-54757 GCA_023553655.1 Myrmecobius fasciatus
TTTTTTTTTTCCTTCTCTTTTTGGGAATCAGGGATAGCGATAATAATAGTTTTAATAGAAAGAAAAGAAAAAAAGGTTTAATAATCATTTTTGAAAAACAAGTTATTTCAGAAGAGGATACAGTCAAGCAAGGAACTATTGAAAGTACCACATTTTTTTTTTTAAATCAAAAATTTGTTTATGGTGAAAAAACACTCCTGTATAAAATGGAAGTTGTTTTATATACAATTCCCTTTTCAATTTGCATATTGGCATGTTCATATTTATTATATTTTTAAGTTCATAATTAAAAATGATTTTTTAAAATAGTATTAATCTGTCAAGTTGCAGGCTTTAAAACTCATCATTTCCATTTTAAAAAATAATTTTTGCCAATCACTTGTTTTGAAATGAGGGAAACGTGATTATTTGAGGGCAGATTTGAATTCAGATTTTCCTGGCTCCTAGTCTATCATTCTATGTACCTAGTCACCAGGCTAATTCCAAGGATTTCAAAGAAAGGTTGAGGGAGTAGAGAGACAGGCACAGAGACACAGATACAGAGAGACAAAGACTCCATTCCCCCAGCACCTCTCATTGGGTTGGAAAAAACTGCTCTAAACCTAGACAAGAATTCTGGTTCTGAACTGGTTGCTTTTTTATACAAAAATCTATGGGGTATGTTATTGAGTTTCCTCAGTCAATTTCAACAAACCTTTTATCGCCCTTTTGAAGACTTTTTTCACCAAGACTAATGGCTATTAATTTAAGTGGAGTGGCAGTGAATAATTGATTCAATACAATTATTTAGACCTTTCTGCAACAGCTAGGAAGCACGATGGATAGAGTCTTGGAGATGGCAAACATCAGAAACTACCTTAGACACATACTAATTGCAGGACCCTGGGCAAATCACTTAACCCTATTTGCTTTAGTTTCCTCATCTGCGAAATGAACTGGAGATAGAAATGGCAAACCACTCCAGTATTTTTGTCAAAAAAACTGAAAATGGGATCATGAAAAGTTGGACATGACTGAACTGTGAACCACAAAGACTTTGTTCATACCTATTTCACACTTCTGATTGGCAAACAGGTAGTATCAAAAAGTCTAGGTGACCCCTACCTTTAGAGATAAAGACAAAACCAAAATGCACACATATACACACAAACACAAAATTTAAGCCGTTTTAGATGATCTATTATTCTAGTAGTTGACATTGTTGTCCAAGTGTTACATAACGTTTTTGTCTTGACCAAAAGGTAAGAATTCAATAAGCCAATCATAAAAACAAACCTTTTGTGGGGAGGAAATCCTCATTAAAATATAATATACACAAATATGTATGTGTATACATATACATATATATGCATATACATACACATATAGTTCTTGCTGAGTCATTTCAGTTGTATACTACTCTCTATGAACCCATTTGGGATTTTCTTGGCAAAGTTCATTTTACAGACCAGGAACTGAGGTTAATTAAGGTTAAATGACTTGTCAAAGTATAGCTATTAAGTGTCTGAGACTAGATTTGAATTTACATCCCTTGAGCATTCTATCTATTGAGTCACCTAGTTCCTTCTCTTCACAAAGAAGTAATAGGAAAGTTATGTTTTATATTTCTTCTTTGGGATCATCTGACAGCTTCAATCAGTTAGTCAGTTTTTATTAAGTCAGTATTTATTAAGCGCCTAAGCACAGTTTTAATTATCCTTTTCATTTATGTTTCAGTTATCAGGTATGTTTGAGTCTTATAGGAAAGTTATATTTAATTACATTCCTTTACCATGACTTGTTTAGCCATTTCCCAATGAATGGCATCTATTTTGTTTACAATTCTTTTCTGCTATAAAAAAGTGTTGCTATAAATATTTAGGAATATATGTTGGGGTATTTACCATCTCAGAATTAAAGGGGCATTTTAGTCACCTATAATTCCAATTGCTTTTCAGAATGGTTGGACCAATTCATAGTTCCATCACTGGTACATAAATGTGCCCATTTTTCCACAATGACTCCCAGATGTACTATTCACATTTTTTGTCATCTTTGCCAATTTAATGGATATGAAGTGAAACTTCAAAATTATTTGATGAGCATTTCTCTTATTAATAGTGATTTGGAACATTCTTTTATATGGTTATTCATAGTTTGCAAATCTTTTGATAAGTTCCTTTCTTTCCTTTCCCTAAGTATCTAATTGGGAATGACTTTTGGCCTTATTTTGTTAGTTGCCTAGCTTAGATCTCACGTATGTTCAACATAAAGATTTTTTCCAATCAACCCTTTCCCTTATTTTCATCCTGCTAAAGTATTCCAATGTTGGGTAATTAATTAGCTATTTTATTTTTTATGTTTGCTTTTTTATCTTTTTCAGTTAAGAATTCACTTTCTCAGTTGTGAAATGATCCAACCATTCTGGAGAGCAATTTGGAACTATGCCCAAAGGGCTAACAAAGTGCATTTATCCTTTCATTTACCAGTGTCTCTCCTGGGTCTGTATCCCAAAGAGATCATAAAAAAGGAGAAAGGACTCACATATGCAAAATGTTTGTAGCAGCTCTTTTTGTAATGGCAAGGAACTGGAAATTAAGTGGATGATGATTATTTGGGGAATGGTTGAGTAAGTTATGGTATATTAATGTAAAGGAATATTATTATTCTATAAGAAATGATGAGCAGTATCCTTTGACCCAGCAGTGTTTCTATTGGGCTTATATCCCAAAGAGATCTTAAAGGAAGGAAAGGGCCCCACATGTGCAAGAATGTTTGTGGCAGCCCTTTTTGTAGTGGCTAGAAACTGGAAACTGAAGGGATGCCCATCAATTGGAGAATGGCTGAATAAATTATGGTATATGAATGTTATGGAATATTATTGTTCTGTGAGAAACGACCAGCAGGATGATTTCAGAGAGGCCTGGAGAGACTTGATGACATGAACTGATGCTGAGTGAAATGAGCAGAACCAGGAGATCATCATACACAGCAACAACAGTATTACATGATGATCAATTCTGATGGACATGGCTCTCTGCAACAAAGAATTGTCTCAAACCAGTTCCAATTGTTCAGTGAAGAAAGCCATATACACCCAGAGAGAGGGATGTGAAATGTGGAGCACAACATAACATTTTCATGCTCTCTATCGATCTTTGCTTGCATTGGGTTTCCTTTCTCAGATATTTTTTTGTTCATGTAGATATGATTGTTCTTGCACAGCAAGATAAGTGTGGAAATATGTATACATCTATTCGATTTGTCAGGTATTTTAATATAATTAACATGTAGTGGACTTCCTGCCATCAAAGGGGAAGGGAGGGGGCTGGGGGGAAAATCTGTAAAGGAAAGCTTTGTAAGAATCAATGTGGAAGAACTATCCATACATGTGTTATGCAAATAAAAAGCTTTAAAAAAAAAAAAAAGAAATGATGAGCAGGATGATTTCAGAAAAGCCTGGAAAGACTTACACTAACCAATGTGAAGTGAAGTGAGCAGAACCAAGAGAACACTGTATGTAGTAACATAGTAATAACAAGATTATGATCAACTGTGATGGATTTAGCTCTTTTTCAACAATGTGGTGTTTCAATACAATTCCAATAAACTTGTGATGGAGTGAGCCATCCATCTGCATCCAAGAAGAGAACTATGGAGACTGAATGTGGATCAAAGGATAGGATTTTCCACTTTTTTACTTTGTAATTTGCTTGCTTGATTATTTTTTTTTAATTTCTTGTAGTTTTTTCTCTTTTAATCTGATTTTTTTGTGTGTGCAGCATGATGAATATGGAAATATGTTTAGTAAGTACATTTTACCTAATCAAATTGCTTGCTATCTTGGAGGGGGCAGAGAGGGAGAGAGGAAGAAAAATTTGGAACACAAGGTTTTGTAAAGATGAATGATGAAAATTATCTTTGCATGTATTTGGAAAAATAGAATGTTATTTTTTATATTTAAATTTTTTTTCATTTTATTAAAGCTTTTTATTTGCAAAACATATGTATGGGTAATTTTTCAACATTGACCCTTACAAAGCTTTCTGTTACAAATCTCCCCCCCTTAGCCCCCACCCCTCCCCAAGATGGCAGGAAGTCTACTACATGTTAATTATGTTAAAATACTTGACAAATTGAATATGTGTATACATATATTTACAGTTATCTTGCTATGCAAGAAAAATTGGATCTACAACAAAAAAAATCTGAGAAGGGAAACATAATACAAGCAAACATCAATAGAGAGTGTGAAAATGTTATGTTGTGGTCCACATTTCACATCCCTCTCTCTGGGTGTATATGACTTTCTTCATCAATGAACAATTGGAACTGGTTTGAAGCATTTCATTGTTCAAGAGAGCCATGTCCTTCAGAATTGATCATCATATAGTATTGTTGTTGCGTGTATAATGATCTCCTGGTTCTGCTCGTTTCATTCAGCATCAGTTCATACAAGTCTCTCTAGGCCTCTCTGAAATCATCCTGCTGGTTGTTTCTTACAGAATAATATTCCATGATATTCATATACCATAATTTATTCAGCCATTCTCCAATTGATGGGCATCCTTTCAGTTTCCAGTTTCTAGCCACTACAAAAAGGGCTGCCACAAACATTCTTGCATATGTGGGGCCCTTTCCCTCCTTTAAGATCTCTTTGGGATATAGGCCTAATAGAAACACTGCTGGGTCAAAGGATATGCATAGTTTGATAACTTTTTGAGCATAGCTCCAAATTGCTCTCCAGAATGGTTGGATCCATTCACAGTTCCACCAACAATGTATCAGTGTCCCAGTTTTCCCACATCCCCTCCAACATTTGTCACTATCTTTTCCTGTCATTTTAGCCAATCTGACAGGTGTGTAGTGTACCTCAAAGTTGTCTTAATTTGCATTTCTCTGATCAATAGTGATTTGGAGCAACTTTTCATATGACTAGAGATGGTTTTAATTTCATCATCTGAAAATTGTCTGTTCATATCCCTTGACCATTTATTGATTGGAGAGTGGTTTGAATTCTTATAAATATGAGACAATTCTCTATATATTTTAGAAATGAGGCCTTTATCAGAACCCTTAAATGTAAAGATGATCTCCCACTTTATTGCTTCTCTCCTAATCTTGTCTGTATTAGTTTTGTTTGTACAAAAACTTTTTCACTTAATATAGTCAAAATTATCTATCTGGTCTTCAATTAAGAGTTCCAGTTCGAGAATGCTATTTTAAAAAAAGGGGAAAAAACATTAAAAAAAAATTCACCCTTGACATTTGCAGCATTCTAAAGCACCAGAAATCTTTACAATTAGGAGAAGAAGAGAAGTTAAATGACCTGGACAGGGCTATGTAATGACAGAGAGACTGAGAGTAGTGAGAACGTACTTCATTACAAATGAAACTTAAGCTAAGCAAAAGCTGTTTAATAAGTTAAGTAAGGGGGCAGCTAGGTGGTTCTGTGGATAGAGCACCAACCCTGAAGTCAGGAGGACCTGAGTTCAAATATGACATAGTAGCATACTATAGTACTTGAAAGTGTAATGCTTTCTTCAAACTTCAAAAAGCAGTTTTATCTATGTATCTGTATATGTATGTATGTATGTATGTATGCATGTATGTATCCCTTATCATCAAGAGGAGTGTAATGAGGCAAAAAAAGTCAGCTGGATTTGGACTAAGATCCAAAAGCAAAGATGTAACTAAACTATTTCTTTAAAGAACATTGGAAATTGAAATAATATCTACCAATTGGATAAGGCTGAACAAATTGTGGTATATGGTTATTATGGAATACTCTTATGCTATAAGAAATAACAAGTAAAATGTTCTCAGAACAATTTGGTAACACTTCTGTGAACTGAAGTAAAGTGAAGTATGCAGAAGCAGGAAAATATTGTACAGAGTAGTAGCAATGTTGTACAATGATGACTTACTTATTGTTAGCAATATAATGATCTAAAACAAATCCAAAAGACTCATGATAAAAAAAAAAAATACTGTCTACTTTCAGTGGAAGAACTGATGAAACCTGAATGCAAATTGAAGCAAATTGATTTTTTTTGTCTGTATTTTCTTTCAGAACATGACTAATAAATATATTTTGCACGGCTGCACATGCATAATTTCTATCATTCTGCCTGCCTTTTAAGTGATGGGGAAGAGAGAATTTAGATTCAAGAATGTAAAAACAAAGACAAAACAAAACCCCCCCAAAAGTTAACAATTATTTTTACATATGTTTGGGGGAAAATAAAATATCAAAACTCAAAAAAATTAAATGTAATTGGGAATTATTTAACAAAATAAAAATATAATCAGAAGAAAAAAGAAAACTGCTTTGCATGTTGAAGGAAGCAAAAGCTTTAAAAAGAAACAGTATTTCTTTTTGAAACTGAATTGATAATTATCCTCTCCATGTTGCTTTTATTGAAAAAATGTAATGGATCATAATTAAAAAGCAAAGTAATTACTCCAATTTTAATAGCTAACATTTTGTTCTAGTGTGTTCTGAAATTCCATCTGGATGTATGCTTTTAGTACTGTCAATAAAACACCTGCTTTTCTGAGACTCTATGGGAAAGTTAGGAATAAATATTTGAAGCTATTTTAGTTAGCATCAGGGAAGATGAGTAATCTCATGTTCTTTCATCAAATGTCCCCAATGGGACTTTCAGAGGAATATCAGACTAGAACTGCAGATCCATCTAACTCTACAAAGTAATTAGTCTTATTATTTTAGCACTAAAAGCTTTAAGTTGTGTGGTACTACTTTTCTTCCAGTCATTCGGGCCAAAAAGCTCAGCCATATTTCTCCTTGATACCTTATCTTATCATTTGCCAAGTTTTGTTGATTCTACCTCCATGATAAAAATGTTTAAATTTCTCCATTTATGTAATATGCTGTCCCTTTCATATATGAAGAGTTCAGCTGCTGACAGAGGTAGAAAAAGACATCTTATGTAAATAAAAAGTAAAAATCTACTTGGAAAGAAATACAATCTCTTAGATAAAATGTACAAGACAGACACAGACTGAGGAAGAATGTAAAGAGAACTTGCCCTCAGAAGAATGAATCAAAAGGACTTTTTTTTTTTTTGAAGGAAGAAATGACTGGAGTAACGATTGAAAACTATTTGTTCTTCAGCTCATTCCCATATGAATCCTTTTAGAGTTATAAAAGTTATAACTGACAAATCAAATGACTGTTTGGGGACTGAGGGAAGATTAAGTAAAGACTAGATTTCATAACTGACTGAAAGGTAGATTTTACCTTATTTTACCTAACAATGCTTCACTGACCATCCAGAGGCTCTGATCTGAGGCACTGGTGTATCAAAAAAGCCGGCTTTGAAGAAGGCTGTGGGGAAAAATTATAAGCAGGAGAATACAAGACAAAATATAAGACAATAAAACAATGCAAGACACAAAGGTTTCAGTTGCTGTGCTGAGAACCAGCTAATCAGAAGAGAACTTTGTTTTCCTAATTGACTGGTTAAAGGGTCGAAGCTCATTGGAAGAGAGCTGGATTCTAAAGGTATTTGGACTCATTATCCCATGGCCCAATTTGTAGTATAGGAGAGAGGAACTTCTCAAAGAAATCTGGTTGCTTTCAAATGCCTTTTCTGGTTTGATAAAGAGATAAAAGAAGGGAGAAACTTATGTACTTTGCTATAAGAGGAGAGACTTGGTGCTCATTAGCCAAAGCACAGTCCTGTTGAGGAAAGAGCTAGCTGAGCTTGTCTGCATTGTCCAGAGTTAACCCGAGAACTTTTGATTTGCTATCTGTATGAAGAAACTTGGAGATGAATGGACAAGGCAGGATTCTATTCTATTTTCAGAGCAAAGGAGTTTGGCCATTCTCTGGATTAATGGAACTGCTTGTCCCAGAAAGGACAAAGACTTTTTATGTTTTTTATGTTTTTTTATTTTTTAGGAGTGGCTACAACAGAAAGTGTTTATCACTGTTTCTCTGGCTGGAGTAGTGAGATTTTGTGTAGCCAAAGACTAGTGAAGACCAGAAGGGAATATCTAGGAGAGAATCACCTTCCTGTAGCCAGATTGTTCCTGAAGGGATTAGGGATTAAGGATCAAGGCCTGCAGTCTGAAATTATAAATTGCCCTAAACTCATGGTTTTCCCCACTCACAGTGTTGCCAGGCTAGATAGTGCCGTTTCCTCCATGAATATGACCCAAGTTTATGGGTGGACTGTGATATTTGAATTATTCCTGAATTTGATTTTATGTTGAGGAATTGTTTGTTTATGGTAACTCTTGCTTTTTCTTCATTCTTCTCCAGGCTGCACTAGGATTTCCCTTGGAGCTTCTTCTGATTGGATGGTTCCTCTCAGTACCTTTATTTAAGAAAGTCTAGTCTCCATGCTAAAATCACCCACTCTGGGCTGATTTCCTTTACCAAGTCCTCAGGCTGGGTACCTTTGGCTTCTTTTTCTTTCCCTCCCCCTTTCTTTTTCAGCTTTCTTTTAAGTGTTCTCTTCCCCCAATAGAATGTAAGTTCTTTGAGGATAGATACTATTTTTTTTTTATTTTGTTTTGTTTTGTTTTTTTAATTTGTATTTGTACTCCTGGGCCTTTAGACCACTTGGTACCTAGTAAGCACTTAATAAATGTTAATAGTTGACATGATTAAATAAATGCTCAAGAGTTAATGGTGTCATGTTTTGCAAAGTGCCTGATACATAGATACTTAATAAATGCTTATTGAATATTATGTAAATGAAAAGCATATGGGAGCTCTATGTAAGTGTAGTTCAATCATTTCAGTTGCATACAACTCTTTGTGAACCTATTTGGAGTTTTCTTAACAAAGATATTGATCCATCTCCATTTATTTCCATTTTGCAGTTGAGAAAACTGAGTTTGGCAGGATTACATGACTTATTCAGGGTCACAAAAAATAGTTTTTAAGGTTAGATTTGAATTCAGGTCTTCTTAACTCCAGGTCTGATGCTCTATTCACTGTACCATCTACTGTTATCCCTAAGGAACTGAGAATTTTAGTCATGACTATGTGGAGGTAATCTGATTAGTGAGCATAAGAAATTTATGGTGGGCAAGCAAACCCAGAAAGTAAGTATAAGGATGACCATGTCTCATGCAGATGCTATAATATTAATTATTATAAAATTAATTATTATTTATTTCACAACTTAAACTTTCCATATAAGAAGTCTTTTTCCCCCCCTTTGGATTTTTAATCAGAGAAGCAGAATATTGTAGTGAAAAGAGCATTAGCTTTGAAATCAAAAGACTTGGATTCAAGTCCAATTTTCTATCACTTAATAGACATTCAAGGAATTTCATTTCTCAAAATATTATAAATTTAGCTGGAAAAAGCCTTAAAGGTCATCTTGTCTAGATTGTGAAGTTGAATAGAGAAGGATCATCACTGGCATAGAATCAGAGAAAGCTAGGATGAAGTGGGATACTTCAGAAGAGGGAGGTACTGACAGAGAAAGAGAGACAGAGAGACAGAGACAGAGAGAGAAAGAGAGAGACAGAGAGAAATAGAGACAGAGACACAGAGAGACAGACAGACAGACACACACACACACACACACACACACACACACAGAGCGAGCACTGTGGTTTTTTTTTTTTTTTTTTTTTGCTGAGGCAATTGGGGTTAAGTGTGTGTTTTAATGAGTAAGTTAGTAGTATAAAAAGGGTATTCTGAGCATGGGGAATAGACTGAACAAAGGCATTTAGACAGGAAAGTGTTAGGGCTTTGTTTATGTTGGTGAGGAGAGGGTTTGGGATAGGAAGAGGATAGCAATTATTCTAATGTAGAATATGTAGAAGTACAAAATCAAGTCAGGAAATGTCAGGCAGTACCAGATTTGGATGGTTTTAGATGCTCAGAAAAGGAATCTCTTACTCATTGGGTGAGCAGTAACTTAGCCAGTGCTGTGCATAGGGAAGGAAGATTAGTTCATTAGTGTTATGAAGGATAGCAGAGATAGGAGGAGAGGAGATAGGAAGACCTGTTGAGTGGCTGTTATGGTCATCAGACATGTACCAGGGTGATGGCAGAGGAAATACAGAGGATGAGATAGATGGTGGAGGTAGAATGAATGGGAGGAGGTAACTGGCTAGGAAAACAGGGAGAAAATATTTTGTACTTAGGAGACTGGGTGAATGGTGGCTCCACTTAAAAAAATAATGAAATTAGGAGGAAGAGAAGATTTCTGTGAAAAATAGCGAAGTTTTGGACATGTTGGTTTGGAGTTGCTGGCAGGAGACTTTCTATAGAAAATCAAGTGCAATGGATACTTGCATGGTATAGAGAGAACTCTTATTCAGCTATAGGTTGGATTAGATGGCCTCTAAGGATTCTTCTGTTTCTGTGATTTGGAGACAGGGCAGGAAAAATAATCTGGGAGTTAAATTAAACTTTGAAATCACCCAAGGAATATGAAAATGAGTAAGACTGAAAGAACTGAAAGTTATATTATTATATTATATTATATATAATTATATATAATAATAATATATAATTATATTATATATAATATATTATAATATATTATATAATATTACATATTAATGAGAAAAACTGAAAGTTATAGGTAGGAGCAAAAACCCAGGAGAATGTGGTATCTCAGATGTCATATTTCTCATTTGAAACTACCCATCTCAAAATAGAGAAGGGAATTGAAAAAGGATGTTAATTTAGCCCATTCTAAACAAAATTAAAGCTTTACATTTTTAATACATGCTAATTCTATTCTAACTCCCATTATGTTTTCTAAATTACATATAAAATCATTATTACCCTAAAGAGAGCCAGCAATGAGTCTATTAGAAATATCCCCTAGACATTTTTTTTCCTGGCATGTAATAAAAACATAATTCCCTTCCTTGAAATTAATATCACCAATATGATTATATTATTGTCCCTATGGACTAAGGGGACTATTTATTATTCAGATAGTTTGAGGTACACATCATGGAGTGTGCCCTGGCAACTTCCAAGAAAACAGCTCAGAGCTGAAGGACTATTATCCCCTTGTTTTCCTCTGAACTGGAAAGACTTAGTGGACTTTAAAAGGAAAGTGATCCTATTTCTTTTCTTTTCTACCAAATACAATAAGTATTTATTTCAAAGCTTCCCTCTGTTTATTTAAAATTTATATTTTTACATTGCTTTTTGCCTACTTGCTCTACAAGCAGGTACTATGATAAAAATACTGCATATTTTTGGTCTGTACATATTTCTTTTAAGTACTGTGCTGAATGAATTTATGGGTCTCTTTATATGGCATTAAGGACCCACAGGATCTTTTAGGAATCTTTATTGAAAGGTTCTAGGGAAGGAATTTGAAAGAATAATACACAAGCCTCAGCAGGACCCTAGAAAACTTTCCAGAACTAGAAAGATAGACAAATGTACCAGTTGTATCTTACTTTATTTGCTAAAGACAGCAAATGTTTAACTAGGAGAAAATGT
Source organism: Myrmecobius fasciatus (assembly GCA_023553655.1). Lineage (NCBI taxonomy): Eukaryota > Metazoa > Chordata > Mammalia > Dasyuromorphia > Myrmecobiidae > Myrmecobius > Myrmecobius fasciatus. The sequence goes on from JAJPUD010002428.1 coordinate 11,441, forward strand.
GGTGGGCAGCAATAGAGTATGGCTTGTGGCATGCTGATCCTGTGACCTGGCCATTTCTAGGAAAATACAGGTTGATTGGTAGCAAAGGGGGTTTCTACATAGTAAGAAAGCCCACTAATAAAGGGAAAAGTTAGCTTTGCTTGCTGGAAGACATTTACCTAAGAAGCTATTATTTGGACAATCAGAGCTAAGGTTTAAAGTACAAGGCCAACAAACTGAATTATATCTTGATGGGTCACTCTCTTCTCAGGCAAAGAACTGGAAATTGAGGGAATGCTCATGAATTGGAGAATGGCTGAATAGTTTGTGGTTTGTGATTGTCACAGAATACTGCTGTTTTATGGGAAGTGATGAGTAGAAGCTCTTGGGAAAAAACAAAAAAAACAAAAAACCTGGGAAGTCCTCCACGAACTCAAGCAAAATGAAATCTACTATATACAAAGTAATAGCAATGTTCTGGGCTGACCAGCTATACAATGATCCATGACTACTCTGAAGGACTTAATATGAAAAATCTTATCCGTACCCAGAGAAGAAACTGATTGTGTCTGAATACAGATTGAATCATCATACTTTATTTTTTTAAACTTTATTTTTCTTGAGGGTTTTTTTTTAATTTGGGTAGGAGACTTTTATGGGAATGTTTTTGAATGGGTGGGGATAAGGGAGAGAAACTGGAACTCAAAAGTTTTTTTTTAATGTAAAAAAATATTGTTTTAAATGTAACTGGGGAAAATATTACATGAATAAATAAGAAATTTATATCTTGATGTATCAATCTTTGAGAGCATTATTGTTAGTTATTTCCTTTTAAAATTCTTTAATTTGTAAGTATGTGTCTTTGTGTTTAGTATTTTGTGCAGAAAAATTAAATAGCTGTCCCATACCTAATATAATTTATTAAGTACTTTTCTGCTCCCTATCATTTTGCATCATTTATATATGAACCAAACTTAAACTTTAAGTAATTTTCCCAGGGGCTCTGAGGTATAGAATGTAAAAGATCGAAAAGTGTGAGAAAAGGAGGTTAGCCCCTTTCATTAAAAGCCAGAAGTGAATCCAGTCACTGTATAAATGGATCCAGAGGAGCAAGGCTCGGTAGTGAAAAGGAAAAGGGTGAAGTTGAGCCTAACAAGTAGTTCTTATTGGCATACAAATGTTAATTAGTATAATTCACTTGTCTCCTATGGAACAAAATAGAACATATTTCCAGTTTGTGAATCTTGTCCTCCAGTCATTTTTTTTCTTTTTGATGATTTTATAAATTTTGATCTTTGTAGGTACTATAGTACAAATCACCACATTTAGTCCAAAAAGGAGTTCTAATAACTTTTTTCAATGATGAAAAACCAAAGGCCAAACTTCAGTGAGGCTCATTTTTCAATTTCAAAGATCTACTGTGAATCTAAAGTGATTCTGGGGCACCATCTACAGTATGGACAGTGGTAGTAGGTACTTTTCCATTCTGAGAGGTTGGTCTGTACATATTTCTTTTAAGTACTGTGCTGAATGAATTTATGGGTCTCTTTATATGGCATTAAGGACCCATGAGATCTTTTAGATATCTTTATTGAAAGGTTCTAGGGAAGGAATTTGAAATGACTTTATATACCCTAAGTAAGGAGTTCTAGGCTTTAGAGACCTGGGGGTGGGGATGGGGAGAGGAGAGGATGAGAAGGGGAAAGGGAGGATTGGGGTGTGTGTGTGTGTGTGTGTGTGTGTGTGTGTGTGTGTGTGTGTGTGTGTGTGTGTGTGTGTTTAGGTGAAGCTGACCCTAAGGGAGGAGGGAGGAGGAGTCAGGTTTCTCTCCCTCTGAGTTTGCCTCCAGTCCAGAGATTTAGTCTGGGAAAATATCTAAGATAACGCTTTAATGGAGACCTAAATGTGCTTCATGTCTAGAGTATCCTCAAAATGTGGATTATATGATCTCTTCTAGAAATGTTACTCAGTTTATAATATGGATGTCCTCTCTTTTATATGGAGAGAACAATTTCAGTTGAGACATGAGGTCAAAAGTCATCTTATAAAAAAACTAACTACCTTTGCTGAATATCCTTTCTATGCTATTGTTAATTAAACTTTTGTTAAATGCTAGATGGTCTAGGAGTGTCTTATTTGGCTTCCAAATGCAAGCCAAACTCAGTAAACCTATCTGAATCAGGCCTAGTTGGGAACACACCTCTCCACTCTTACTGGAAGTTTGTAAAGGCAAGAAAACATGTATAAAGGAAGTGAGGTCCAAAAGAGAAATAGTCACTTATAGAAATGTAGAAAAGCAAAACTATAAGATACATTCTTTAATAATTATAATTCAATCAAAATTATATTAAAAGATATTTAAGTAAAAATTTCCAAATCAAATAGAGTCTAGTTTAATCTTCAAGAATTGGTAGAACACTCATGGGTAGGCAGAGCGAACATAATAAAAATGACAATATTACCCAAACTAATCTACTTATTTAGTGCCATACCAATCAAACTCCCAAGAAATTATTTTACAGATCTAGAAAAAATAGCAAAGTATAGTAAAAATAAGTATAGTAAAAGCAAAAAATAGCAAAGTATAGTAAAAATAGCAAAGCTATAGTAGCAAAGTTCATTTGGAAGAACAAAAGGTCAAGAATTTCAAGGGGATTAATTAAAAAAAAAAAAAAAAAAGGCAGATGGGGCAGGTAGGTGGCGCTGTGGATAGAGCACCAGCCCTGAAGTCAGGAGGACCTGAGTTCAAATCTGGTCTCAGACACTTAACATTCCCTAGCTGTGTGACCCTGGGCAAGTCACTTAACCTCAATTGCCTCAGCAAAAAGCAAAAAAAAAAAAAAAAAGGCAGATGAAGGTGGCCTTGCTGTACCAGATCTAAAACTATATTATAAAGCAGCGGTCATCAAAACCATTTTGTACTGGCTAAGAAATAGAGCAGTCGATCAGTGGCATAGGATAGGTTATCAGGATAATCTAGGCAATAACCTTAACAATTTACTGTTTGATAAACCCAAAGACCCCAGCTTTTGGGATAAGTACTCACTATTTGGCAAAAACTGCTGGGAAAATTGGAAACTAGTGTGGAAGAAATTAGGGCTTGACCCATACCTAACAGCACATACCAAGATAAGATCTAAATGGGTTCAAGATCTAGATATAAAGAGTGATTTTTGTAAGCAAACTAGAGGAACGTAATATAGTTTACCTCTCAGACCTGTGGAGATGGAATAAATTTATGTCCAAAGAAGATCTGGAACTCCTAATTGAACACCAGATGGATAATTTTGATTATATTAAGTTAAAAAGTTTCTGTACAAACAAAACTAATGCAGACAAGATTAGGAGGGAAGCATCAAATTGGGAAATCATCTTTACATTTAAGGGTTCTGATAAAGGCCTCATTTCTAAAATATATAGAGAATTGTCTCATATGTATAAGAATTCAAGCCACTCTTCAATAGATAAGTGGTCAAGGGATATGAACAATTTTCAGATGATGAAATTAAAACCATCTCTAGTCATATGAAAAGTTACTCCAAATCACTATTGATCAGAGAAATGCAAATTAAGACAACTCTGAGGTACCACTACACACTTGTCAGATTGGCTAAAATGACAGGAAAAGATAACGATGAATGTTGGAGGGGGTGTGGGAAAACTGGGACACTGATACATTGTTGGTGGAACTGTAAACGGATCCAGCCATTCTGGAGAGCAATTTGGAGCTATGCTCAAAAAGTTATGAAACTGTGCATAAACTTTGACCCATCAGTGTTTCTATTGGGCCTATATCTCAAAGAGATCTTGAAGGAAGGAAAGGGACCCACATGTGCAAGAATGTTTGTGGCAGCCCTTTTTGTAGTGGCTAGAACCTGGAAACTGAAGGGATGCCCATCAATTGGAGAGTGGCTGAATAAATTATGGTATATGAATGTTATGGAATATTATTGCTCTGTAAGAAACGATCAGCAGGATGATTTCAGAGAGGCCTGGAGAGACTTGCATGAACTGTTGCTGAGTGAGGTGAGCAGAACCAGGAGATCATCATACACAGCAACAACAGTATTACATGATGATCAATTCTGATGGACATGACTCTCTGCAACAAAGAATTGTCTCAAACCAGTTCCAATTGTTCACTGAAGAAAACCATATACACCCAGAGAGAGGGATATGAAATATGGACCACAACGTAACATTTTCATGATCTCCATTGATATTTGCTTGCATTGTGTTGCCTTTCTTTGATTTTCTTTTTTTTTCTTGTAGATAAGATTTTTCTTGCACAACTTGTCAAGTATTTCACTATTATTGACATGTAGTGGACTTCCTGCCATCTAGGGGAGGAGAGGGAACTGGGGGTAAAAGTTGTAATGGAAATCTTTGTAAAGATCAATGCAGGGGAACTACCCGTGCATATGTTATACAAATAAAAAGCTTTAATTAAAAAAAAAAAGAATTGGTAGAACAAAGAAAATCATAAAAAGTTAGTAATTTCATCAAAGAAAATTTGTAATGATGAAATAATATGCCAATCTTTTGGGAAGTAGCCAAAGCAGTCCTTAATGGAAAGTTTATAGCTCTCAATACTTTCAAAGGGAGAAGGGAGAAAGAACAGATTAATGAGCTGAGCATGCAACAATATCCAAAACAAGACAATACTATGATTTCAGATAAATCAATAACAAATATGGACTGGTTAGAAAAACAAACAAGCTATATTAAATGTAATGAAAACATAGCTAAAGAGATAATAATAATGCTTAATATATCTATGCACAGAATTACTTAGTATTTAAGTATTTTAAGTTAACTAACACTCTTGTGATTTTTGATTGAGAAAAGAAAGGCATATTCACCCACTCTAAAATGGAACTTTCTTTCATGTGCTGTCTCATAATTAGAGAATAAGCTTTGTGAGCAGGGACTATCTTGCTTTTTCTAATTATATACTTAGTACTTAGAACAGTGCTAACAGAGGATATACAAGGGATGAGAAATTCCTGAACACAAAACATTTCCTCACAGTTCTTCAGGGAGGAAGGCTTAATAGTTAACATCATCATTCTATATAGGCAATATGGATCAAGTGAAACCTCTAAATGTCAGATACAGAACTAAGAAATATTAAGATTCCTAACGAAGCTTTATTCATCATAAAACACATATTCACAAAATAAGGGAAGGTGATAAAGAGTGACTGGCTTAAAATATTTTTCTCTAGAAAACTATATAAAGAAATTACACAAAAATTGTCTTTGATTTTCCATGCTGCCCCCTTTCTATATGTACTGTCTGACCACGGGACCCAGACGATTCCAGAGGAGAAAGTGAGGCCTTAAATCTAAATTACTGTGGTTCTCATATATTGGCTAATAAAGTCCCAGGTCAAGCCCATTTGGGCTTTGTTTGGATCCAGATTTTCTTAGAGTGAATGTAAATAGAAATTGTTTCTGTTTTGACCAAAAACCCTGAAGTCTTCCCCTCCCAGACTGATTACTTTTATTTTATTATTATTATTATTTTTTTACTACATAAAAGGTCATTCTTTACCTCATTTCTTTCTTATCTAGCCTTAATTAATCACTGAGTGAGTAGTTGTCTCAAGACCTTAGTTTACAAAGGCCAAGATCTCCCACTGTGTTCAAGGCATCCTGATCTGTTGGGCCACTGGTCCCAGATGACTCTGGAGGAGAAAGTAAGGCTGGTGACTTTGTATATTCTCCCTCACACAAATCCAAACACTGGCATGTCATGGCTTCACCTCCCTGATGTAATGGTTGTCTTTGAGAAACAACAATAGAGAATATTGGGAAAATGAAACAAAAGATTCAATTTGTATGTGGTTTAAAGTTAAAAGATTCTCTTAAAGCTTAAAAAATTGCAATTTGGACATCCCCAAATCAATTTGTCTCTCTAAAGTCCTCCCCTTTTCCTAATTTTCTTGCTTATATTGAAGGAATCACCACCATTCTTCCAGGTTTTCAGATGTGTAAAGATGACTATCTTTTAACTCTTCCCTGGCTCAATCTACATTTCCAATAAATTGCCAATTTCTGTCAGTTCTCATTTCTCTCATCCATCCTTACTCTTTCTATGGCTATGACCTATGTGGATCCCCATCACCTTTCAATGGGACTATTGTAGTAGATTGATTTTTCTGCCTCAAGTTTCTTTCTTCTCCAGTCTACCTTCCACACAGCTGTCAAGAGGATATTTCTAGAGCACAGTTCCAACCATGATATTTTTCTGTTCTGAACAACTATCTTTGTTACTGTGATTTCGTTTAAGTTCCAGTGGTTCTCTATCATCTCAGGATCAGAGGAGAGATGTTCTTTGATACTTGATCTCTTTTACAACTTGACTCAAAACTACCTTTCTACCTTTCTTATATAATCTCTTTTACATTCTCTCAGTCAGCTAAACTGACGCATGATCTTCCATTTTCCACTTATGCCTGTAATATTCTCCTTCCTCACCTCCATCCTTTAGAATCCCTCTTTATGTAGTCTATGATCTAGTGTCACTGGCTATTCTTTGCACAAGACAACAAATCCACACATTTTCACTCACTGTCTCCCTCCATACCTGGAATTTTCTCCCTTCTCTTCTTACCTATTGCCATACTTCAAGTCTCAGCCAAAATCCCCCAAAATCTTACCCTCTGCAAGAAATCTTTCTCAGTCCTCACAATTGTTGTCACTTCCTGCTGACCTTTTCTCCAATTTACCTGGTATATATTTTATATGTACATATTTGTATATAAATATATAATATTTATTTGTTGTCTTTTTCCCATATTAGAATGTGAACTCCTTGGGGATAAAGACTATCTTTGCCTTTCTTTGTATCCCCAGCACTTAGTACAATGTCTGATACATAGTGAGTGCTTAATAAATGCTTACTGACTTATTTATGCAACTATTATTTCCTTTGCACTCCAAAGACCATGGCCCAGAGTTTTAAACTATTTCATCCCCTGAGCCTCCATCCTGGGGGTCCTGATATACTGATTGGTGACTGCTGATCCTGGCTTACTATTTCAGGAAAGGCCCTATTTTATTTCTTACTTCCCTATCATCATCTCCTCTCCAGCTTCTTCAACCACCTCTCTCCTGTAGGTTGTAGGCTTTGGGTAAAAATTGAAGGACTTGTGATTTGGGTTGATGAAAATAATCCTCATTGGTCCCCATGCCTAAGGGACTGAATCAAAGATGATGGGCAAATTAAGCAGGAACAGCTGCGCTCCCAATAATTCACCAGAATAAGGAGAAGTGGACCCTTATTGAGTCTTTGTTATGAAATATAGCTCTCCCTTGGACTTCCAGAATGGAAGAAACCCTCATAATTCCCCTTAGGCATGAACAATATGAGCCTTAAGAGTTTTTTTTTTTTTTTTTTGGGGGGGGGGTATTTCAAAGTAGGTACAATGAACCAGAATATGAGAAAAGCTGATATTCTTTCTCTCTAGGGTCTGGATATCTAAAGACTGAATGGAGCATACCTGAGCGCATAGTTGTTGGAGCAATTTTCCTTCAAGGCACTCCCTCTGGTTTATGGGCAACACATACATCACAATTAGTTGTCCTTCTCCATCAGAGAGAAAGGATTGTATTTCAAGCTTAAAAAACCCAAGATTCTGATGATGGAGTCTGGAACCATTGCAATAATTTTCTATTGTCCTCCCCGCTTCATCTCTCCAGTCTATGGCCACCCGGCCAAAGAATTAAAATGCTCCAAGTCAGGAAGGATGAAATTGCCATACAGTGGGATCACTGGATCATAGTATGAATTATAATTTTTCCCCATAATTCCAAATTTTTATCTACAACAGTTGGACAAATTCAGCACATAGGCCTTTCTCTCATAACATCTTCAACATCGACTATTTTAATTTTTTACCATCTCTGGCAACTTGATAGATGTAAGGTAACGTCATAATAGTGTTTAATTGATCTTTTGTTTTTACCTGCCAATTATCTTTTTCAATTCATTTAATGTCAAACACTTATGTGCCTAGCACATTCAAGGTACTAGAATACAAAGACAAACTTCAAAACATTCCTTGCCCATATGGAGCTTGTTTTTTACTGGGAGGAGGGATATCATGTACATGAAATAACTTTAATACAAAATAAATTTAGGCAAAAGAACAATCCAGGAGGAAAAAAACAAGCATTTATTAAATATCTACTATGTGCCAGGCATTGTGCCAATATCTACAAATATTTCATTTGATTCTCACAACTGGGGTAGGGGGGAAAGAGGTAGGTGCTATTATCTCTATTTTAGTTGAGGAAACTGAGGCAGAGATTAAGCAATTTGCTCTGGATTATATAGCTAATGCAATTTGAAGTCACATTTGAATTCAAATCTTCTTCACTCCAGGTCATCAATCTTCTTCCCCACTAAGATCAAGGAAGGTACCTTATAGGAAGATAGATTCCAAAATATGAGAAAGGGATGTGAGATGTCTTAAGCAAATAGAACAGGGATTCCTGGATGTTAATTTCAGAGGACAGAAAAATTAAGGTGGAAAATCAAGTGGTTCCAGGGAATAGAAGAAAAAAAACTGGAAAGGGAAGGAGGCACTGAATCATGGAGGGTCCTGCATAGTTTCATTTTTTCCTATAAGCAATAGAAAACAAAATAAAAGTTTTTGAATAGGGGAGTGATCTTGGGTAATAGCGATAAATTAAGATAAGGCAATTCTAAGAGATGTGCAGTGAGGCAGAATGAAAAGTTGGCAACTAATAAAATGTGTTAACAAAGTCCAAGAGTCAAGGACATCTGGTAATTTTCAAAGACTATTAGCATATTTTAAAATATGAAGTTCCACAAAGATAAACAATCTTAAACAAGGAAAGCTTTAGTTAATATGTATATTTGACAAATTTTCATAAATGTCTACTAATAAAAAATATAAACAAAAAAGTCAAAGCCTACTGGGATTACATACCTAGGTGCTTGGAAAGCTGGGGGTACTCTCAATAGAAATCTTAGGTAAGGCAGAAAAAAATGAGTTTTGGATAAAGTTTGATATATCACAGAATGTCCAGGAGATATTTAGGGATATTTGGGTATATGCAAAGAGAAATAGAATGATTGAACCCCGTGGGAGCAGAGATTAGCAGGGGAAAAAAACACATATGGAGAAAACGACTCTAGATCAATTTAACACTCATTGTGAGATGGGAAAACTTGGCACAAGAATTTGATAAAATGTGGTGAGACGGGAAGATATCAAATTATAGAAACCAGAAAAGAGGAGAGTATTCAGAAAATGGGGGGTAGGGGAAATTTTACCATCAAAAGTTATAAAGGTCCAAAATAAAAGCCAATGGATCTAGCAGTTAAAGATTACTTTTATTTCTTACTTTGGAGAGCTAAAAAGACAGATTAAAGGAATAAGAAGGAAGTTTATTGTTAAAAAAAAAAATACAGGGGCAGGTTTTGTTGGGAGTTTGGCAGTGAAAAGGATATCAACTTGAAAGGCTATCAAGGACAAGGATAAAGAATACTCAAAAGATGAGGCAGACCTAATTATGTTTATTGATGAGAAAAGAACTAGCAAAGAAAAACAGAAAATGAGAGCAGGAATAGAAAATAAAGGATCTCTTTTCTTCATGACACTTCAAGTACAATAATGGATACTTCTTTGAAGTCCTTTAATAGAAGTTTTGGCTAAGGACTACAACACAACTGACCTCACATTACTGCATTCCCCTTCTCTTTTTGCACACCTCCCAAATTCCCCACATCCTACCTTGAATGTTGGGGAGAGTGGTTCAGAATAAAGAATGTTGGATTTGGAGCCAGAGGATGAATTAGCATTTTCCCTCTGACATTTATTACCTCTGGTTATTACCTCAATTTCTCTAGACCTGGGTTTCCTTATCTGAAAAGGTGGCTGGATCAGATATCCTTTGAGGGCCCTTGCAGCTAAAAATCTGAAATCTTATGACCCTTTTCTGGATATATAATAGGATTTCATTCACTTAGTATTTCACATGCAGTAATTTTCTTTCATCCTCATATCCCTGAGATGAGCAAACTAGTACATCAGGCCAAAATGACTAAATCATTTCCCCTCTTTTAAAAACATTTTCATTTCAACATCCCCAATCAAACTCAAACCACATTCCTAACAACTATTATCTGTGCCCTTCCTTTTTTTTTTTAAAGCTTTTTGTTTTCAAAACCTATGTATGATTTTCATCAATCATCCTTGCAAAACCTTGTGTTCCAAATTTTTTCCTTCCCTTCCCCTTCCCCTGTAGAGAATCCAATATATGTTAAACATGTGCAATTCTTCTACACATATTTCCACAATTAACATGCTACACATGAAAAATTAGATCAAAAAAGATAAAAAGCAAACATAAAGTGAAAATACTATGTTGTGATCTACACTTGGTTCCTAGTACTTTCTGGATACAGATCAATTCATCACAAGACCACTGGAACTGTGTGCTCCATCTTTATTTAGGTTAGTGGATAACAGGAACATTTCAACCAAGTTTGAACTCCCTCCCCCCCTACTTATTAGATAAGCTACCATTCAAGTAAATGCCCACATCTCTTTCTTTACACCTCAATTCTACCCTAAGGTATAAGTATTAAAGTAAGTTAAATCAGTTTTTCTCCTACTCATTAAACATCTACTTACCCAAAGTGAGTAGTTATTTGTTGAAGTACAACTTTTGGAGGCTCTCATAAATTATGCTACTGCTTATTTTTCAAAACGAAACCATCTATGAACTATCTTTGTAAACCTTTTCAGGATTAAAATGATGCTATTATGTAGGCAAAGCTTTAGTCAAAGAACCTTCATTCTGTCCTGATTCCACAAAAAGAAAATCTGATGTAACTAAATTTAGCATAAGGCAAACTCACTTTTCAAGGTTATTTGCAGTTGAAGACATAAAATGCCAGGAGAAGGAAATAATCATCTCAAAGTTAAATGGTGGAATTTTGGGCAAGGTGAAAAACTTGAGGGGAGATTTTAAAAATTTCAATCCCCACTTTTTGGGGGTTAGGATTGTTGCCCCTTAGGGAGAACATTGAAGGGCCAGGTAACCAAATATGAAGAGGATATGGGAAAACCTGAAAAAAATCCCTTGACCATACATAAAACAAACAAAAAAACCACCAGTATTTCAATCTTATCCCTTAAGCAAAGCCATACAGGCCTTACTGCAATAAATTTGCACAAATAACTACAAACTTTAAAAAACCAGGTCCTAAATAAATTTTTGACAAATTAACCTGGGTATTAAAATTAACTCTTTATCAAGTCCAGTAATTTCCGATTATTGCCAGACTTTTATTATTTTAAATTTCAAGTTTAAAAATGATTTACAAGATCCTAGAAAATTAACCTGGGTATTAAAATTAACTCTTTATCAAGTCCAGCAATTTCCGATTATTGCCAGACTCTTTATTATTTTAAATTTCAAGTTTAAAAATGATTTACAAGACCTTAGAAAATTAAAAAGAAATTCAACTTGTAACTGGGTTGAAAATTTTATTGGTTCAAAATATATTACTTAGAGCTTCGATGAAGTAAATTAACTTTATTTCAACTTAATACTCTTTTTGACTCCAGCACGAATGCCAGACAATTCACCAGAATATTTGTATTCTTCTGTGCGAACCTGAGGAACCTGACCTCTTCTTCGAATTTTGGCTCTCCTGAACTTCTCTCGATGTTTAACTCTAGGATTTCTATCAATTTTCTTCCTTCGGGGTGTAAGTCCCTTATTTTTGGCAATTTGGTAGGTGATAGCTCTCTTTGCATTTGATTCTGTCAGGGCAGCCTCCTCCTCCTCCTCTGTTGCTTCTTCTTTCTTTCTCTTTAATTTCAGTCTTTCTTCCATTTCTTTATAGTGTTTCAGTGCAGCTTCTTCATCTAAATCAGAGTCCTCTGCAGGGCCCATTGCAGTAGAGACATCCAGAGTCTTGGAGACAGATTTTGGTTTGGGCCCTGTGGGGGGTTTCTTATTTAACTTTGCTGCTACTTTTCCATCACCATCTATTTGTGAAAGAAGACAACGAATTTCGGGTGACAGTCTCTGGTCCACGATGGCCAGCTTGTTGATTAAGTTTCGATAGGTGACCAGTCTCTCTATGACAGGGTGCCCATGAATGGGGACTCGCCTGGCTTTGAGTACCAAGTAGAAACTGATGTTGGAGCAGTAGTTGAGATAGAGGCTGTACTTGGTCTTTAGGTAGCTGCTACCCTTCCCGGGGGGAATGGCCCCTTTTTCCACCAGGTGCAGCAGCGGCTCCAGCTCGTCTTTCACCTCGGTCAGCTTGGCTTTCAGGTCCTCGATCAGCTCCAGCAGCTCCGGGGACTCCTTCCGAAGCATCTTGAGCTTTTCCTTCGTCGGCACTTTGTCCAGGTCCTTCACCACGCGGGTCTGGGCCTCCTCAGGCACAGGTTGCGCTGACTTGCCGAATGCCTGTACCCAGCTCAGCCCGAAGTCGTCCTCTTGCAGAGCTTGGGTCAGGCGCCGCTGGATGAGCTGGGCCTCCTCCTCCTCCTCCTGCTCCTCCTCATCGGCCTCCTGCTGGCTCTTGCCCTTGGAGGCCCGGTAGTCCGTGTTGTAGTACAGGTTTTTCCTCTGGCCCCACGACAGGCTGGGGTCGGCGTCAGCGTCATCGGCATCGCTGAGCACAGAGCTGCCCCCTACACTGCCAGCATCTTCCTCCTCCTCCTCCTCATCATCCTCCTCCTCGTCGTCGTCGTCCTCTCCGGCCTCCTCCTCCTCCTCCTCCTCGTGCACATCCAGACCTAGCACCTCCTCCTCATCTGCGTCCTCTGCCCCGCTGTCCCCATCGCTCCACAAGGGCGCCAGAGCCGCCTGCGACCGCGCCTCATGGAAGGCATCTACCTGGTCCTGGAAATAACTGGGATCTCCCGGAGAGGGCGGCGGTCCCGGCTCTTCCTCCTCCTCCTCTTGTTCCTGGATTCGAGCCGGCCGACGGTTCCCGACCCCACGCTTCCGCGCCTTGCCCATCGTGGCAGCGACTCCAGGACCAGCTCAGGTTTCAGGAGCAGCCAGTTTCGCGCTTCTAACGACCGCGCGGCGCTGAAACCGGTTGTCCGGGAGCGAGGTCCCTCCCCTTCCGGTTCCCAGCATTCCAAGGCGCGAGTGCCTAGAATATTTCCGTTAACAGCGTTTTTGACGTAAACTCCGTCACGTACTCTTGAGCGTCACGGTCTTCCTGCGCGCTCCCAATCACACTCCACATGAGCATGGCGGAGAAGCAAGGTCGGCTTCTTGTACGAGTGCGCGCAGTCACGTCAGGAGGGTGGGGTGGGACATCGCGAAAGACCGGGGCTGCGTCACGGCGGGGAGAAGGATTGGTAGGAGACTTCCACCCCACCATTGGACCTTTCGGCTGCCGATTAGCTAGCGGTACTGGACTGTCGGCCAGGGAATCATACGGGATTCTGGGAAAAACCTCGCGTCTATGGTTCTTTGGGCTGATGGGAGTATCGTTCTCTGCGGACTCAGACCTCACATTTGCGGAATAGTCTGGGCTTCTGGAAGAGAAACCCACATAAAGAACGAGTCCTGCGCTTGGCGAGTCATTAGTAGTTAACCGAAACCTTTTATGTGTTTATCGAGTGCCAGCTTGTGCTAAAGCACTGAACGTACGTAGAAAGACCAAAGACAATTCCTACCTTCAGGAAGCTTAGTCTAATGAGGAAAATAACGAGCATACAGCTACGTACAAACAAGCACAAAACAGGTTAAATGGAAATAATCAGAGGGGTCTTCCAGCAGAAGGTGGGATTTGACATAATACTTGGGGGAAATAAGTAGATGAGGAGGGCAAGTTCTAAAGTCCCTCCACCGGTGCAGATTGCTGCCTCTCCTATGATTCATGGGTCATGCTGGGGAGGTGAGGTGACCTACTCCGAGTGACCCAAAGTCAGAGATGAGCTCCTCCCCTTTTCCTAGTTTTGAACTAGCGTCATGATAGATTGTCAATCTCATAGAATCTTTTTTTTTTTACTTTAAAAATTTTGCTTTTTAAAATTCTGAACTTAATACCTATTTTTCCCCTTTTAAAACAGAAAAGAAGGATTGTACTTGAAGCTATTAATCAATTTTACAGTTTTCTCTTAAAGCATCTAGGGTGTCCCAAAAATCTTAGGTTTTAAGCTTTAGTAGCGTAAGAAAGACTTAAAATATCTTAAATTTTTTTTAGTTGTTTAAAAATCTTGTCCTTGTTAAAAGTCTTGTCAGCTGACTCTAACCCTATTTGGGGTTTTCTTGGCAAGGGTACTGGAGTGGTTTGGCATCTCCTTTTTTCAGTTCTTTTTACGAATGAGGAAACTGAGGCCAGTGGGGTGAAGTGACTTGCCAGGGGTTACACAACTAGTATCTGATGGCAAATTTGAACTCGTCTTCCTGATTCCAGAGCTAGTGCTCCTTCCATTGCGCCTTCTAGCAGCCCTGCATTAAAAGTTTTATTGCAGTTTTCAGTTTTAATAATAAATCCTAATACAGTTATAAGCTTTAATAGCACTTAAAACTGCTCTGACTTGGGTCACACTACACATTCACTATGTATATCATCTCCATATTTTCAAAATTTTGTTTATTGTTCTGTTCCTACTGACCTTTCTGTTCTCTAGTGCATAGTCATTATTAAATTTTTTTTTTATCAGCAAAAAATCATCTCTAACCAACTATTCACTGTGACATAGTAAAGTGAAGCTCTCATATACCATTGTAACAGCTGCTTGCTGTCCTTGGATAAGAAATTATTTAAAAGGACTGCTTTCATATTTGTAAAAGTTTCTCTTTATTTCACCCTTCCCCTCCCTCCTTTGAACAGGGAGGGTTTTTTTTTTTTAATGCTGATAATACATTCTGCTACTTGCATTTCAAATATTCATTTTTCCCCCCCTTTGGCTATTTCTTTTTCTCCCTCTCCTGCTCCTATGAAATGATTTACATCCTGCTGCAAAATGATGCTGATTGGTTGTGTAGTTTTATTATTAAAACTAAAAACTGCAATAAAACTTTTAATGCAGGGCTGCTACGAGGTGTAATGTATAGATAGCGGAGCATTCTGATAAATCTCAGTTTGGCCTCTTGCTTTTGACCTAACATCATCAATATCTCTCCCAAGATATTGAGAGAATTCCCCAAACTATTGATGTATTAATTTGCGAATTTTCCTAGGCCTTTTCTATAGTATATATTGCTATTGATCATGTCATTCTGTTAAACACTCCCCCCCCCTATATTTTTATAGATACTTTAGTTTTTCTCGTATCACTGATAGATCCTTCTCAGTATAGAATCATCATCCATAATACATCTCCTATATCAAGGCATACCCAAAGGCTCCGTCTTCAGTTCTCTTCAGTTTTCTTTAGTGACTTAATTAGCATTCTTGGATTCAATATCATGTATATGTAGATGATTCCCAGGTTTATACATCCAGTTCCTTTTGAATTTAATTTCCTGAATTGCCAACTATTTATTGGACATTGGATAGCTTCAACTAAATGTGAACATAATGGAATTCTTTATCTTGTCTCTGGCAAACCACCCCTCTTCTCTGTTTCTGTTGAGGGGATCCCTATCATAACCTTGGTGCAATCTTCAGTACTTTCTATTTTTTTTATCCTATTGTGCAGTCATTTGCCAAGTCTTGTAGATTCTAGCTGTGCAGTATCTCATGTCTGCCTCCTCTTCACATGGCCACCAGCCTGGTGATCATCTCTCAAGGCTTGATTATCTCTTCTCTGAGCTATAGTAAATTGGACTGTCTTTAATCTGTTTTCACTCCAATTCATTTTCCTGTATCTTCTAAAAAATTAATAAAACTCCATTAGTTTGAATTTAAAAACTCTTCACAATCTTATTTGAGATTACTTTTTTATTCTGGCCAGAAAACTAGACATAGAAGAGTATTTTGTTTTTATCTTTGTATTTTTTAGTGCCTCACATAATTAGCAGACAGTGATATGTTAAATAAAATCTAATGTTTTAGATGCTTTGAAGGCTTTACAAGATAATTTCTGGAAATATTTCCAAAGGGCATAGGGTAAATTAAAAAAAAAGTTTTTACTATCGAAGAATTGGTATTGCACATTAATCCTTTTATGCACTCTTCCTATCCCTCATTCATCTAACTAAATTCTCTTAATTGTTGTTCTCACACTTGGTTCCCTCTTCACCCAAGGCATCCCCATCTCTGCTATGCACTCTCAGGTGAAATGTCTGAAGAGTTTGATCTTGGACTTCAGTTGCTGATAATAGGTAGTAATTTTGATGACAATAGTATATCCTGAGCCAGTCATGTTTTATGAGCTCCCCATGATGCAAATTGTGCTTTTTCATTGTTGTTTCCTTTGTTCTGCTTCTGGAATCAGCCACTGGGGGTCACTGAGGCCTTGAGTCTGTCTATCTAGCCCAAGTTAACATTTGGAGGGAGCAAACTTGTGGTTGCATGCTGATGGGGTCACTCGTCATTGTTCCCTCTTTCCTGAACGTCTTCTTTCTCTTTCTATAGTCTGTAATGGTCTGTATGACCAGGCCATATAATGGTCTCTTCACTCTGGTGATTGAGCAGTTTTCTGTTACTATCTTTGGGAATAGTCCTCAAGGCCTAGTCTTTTGTCATCCCTTCCTTAAATTTAATTACAAATACAGTAAGAGGTTTAATAAATGCCTATCACTTTCATAGATCCAGCCCCTTACTGTTTTATGTGACTCATTTTAGTCATGGGAGCAGAGTCATATATGCTTACAGTCCTCTTCAGAGGTCACACATGACTTCTTTTTTTAAAAAATTTTATTAAAGCTTTTTATTTGCATAACATATGTATGGGTAATTTTTCAACATTGACCCTTACAAAGTTTTCTGTTACAAATTCCCCCCCCCATTCCCCACCCCTCCCCTTGATGGCAGGAAGTCTACTACATGTTAATTATGTTAAAATACTTGACAAATCGAATATGTGTATACATATTTTTACAGTAATCTTGCTGTGCAAGAAAAGTCGGATCTACAAGAAAAAAAAATTTGAGAAGGGAAACAATGCAAGCAAACATCAATAGAGAGCATGGAAATGTTATGTTGTGGTCCACATTCATATCCCTCTCTCTGAGTGTATATGGCTTTCTTCACTGAACAGTTGGAACTGGTTTGAAACATTTCCTTGTTGAAGAGAGCCACATCCTTCAGAATTGATCATCATCATTGTTGTTGCCATGTGTAATGATCTCCTGGATGCAAGCCTTTCCAGGCCTCTCTGAAATCGTCCTGCTGGTCATTTCTTTTCTTTCTTTTTTTTTTTTTTTTTTTTCTTTTTTGCTGAGGCAAGTGGGGTTAAGTGACTTGCCCAGGGTCACACAGCTAGGAAGTGTCTGAGACCAGATTTGAACTCAGGTCCTCCTGACTTCAGGGGTGGTGCTCTAACCACTGCGCCACCTACCTGCCCGTGCTGGTCATTTCTTACAGAACAATAATATTCCATAACATTCATATATCATAATTTATTCAGTCACTCTCCAATTGATGGGCATCCATTCAGTTTTTAGTTTCTTGCTATTACAAAAAGGGCTGCCACAAACATTCTTGCACATGAGGGTCCCTTTCCCTCCTTTAAGATATCTTTGGAATATAAGCTCAGTAGAAACACTGCTGGATCAAAGGGCATACACAGCCCAAAAAGTTTTTGAGCATAGTTTCAAATTGCTCTCCAGAATGGTTGGATCCGTTGACAGTTCCACTAACAATGTATCAGTCACACATGACTTCTGATAACCTCTTTCCTGCTAAATCAAGATCATTTGGTCTCTAATGACTGAGTGGAAATAGATAATCCCATATTAGGCTTTTCTAGTCATCAATTAATTATTAGGATCCCTCCTCTGATTCTTTCTCTCCATGGCCATCACTGCTTGTTTTCCTTGATATCCTCATCTTCCTCTCTTACTCTTGGGATAATGCATGCATCAGTATATTTCTTCCCCCCCCCCCCATTTTTTTTGCTGCTTTAAATTTTTAGTTTTATTGACATATTTAGTTTTTATATTTTCATTTCCAAGTATAGTCTTTTCCTCTTAGTGAGCCCTCTGTTGTAGCAGGAAAAAAATCAGTTCAGCAAAATCATATCAACTATGTCTGAAAATATATGAAATATTCAATACATATAGTTCCCCCATCTTGTAACAGCATATAACAAACATGGGTTAACATGAATATTCCACATTAAAAAGAAAGACATAAAAGAGGATTGTATATGAAATGGAAATTGAACTTTAAGAGGAGTTACTCTACTTGCTCTGTCTCTCCGCCTCTGTCTGTGACTTTGCTGCTCTTTCATTCTATTTTTGTGTGTCTCTGAATGTCTCTCCTCTTACTCCCTCTATTCCCACCTTCACCTCTTTATTTTCTGTCCCTCCTTCCCTGTTTTTTAAGAGTATTTTACTTGAGACTCAGACAGTATCTCTCAAACTTCCAGCAAGGCGAGCAGGGGGAAACACCCCTTTGCCCCCATCCCAGCAGCAATATCAACTATATACATATGTCAGGGAGAACATGGGCTTGCCTAGGCCCTGACTACTTTTTAATTTTTTCTTTCTTTTTTATTAAAGTTTTTCATTTTCAAAACATGAGTATAAACAATTTTTTAACATTAACCCTTGCAAAATCCATTGTTCCAATCTTCCCTTCCCTTTCCCACCCTCTCCCCTAGATGGCAAGCAATACAATATATGTTAAACATGATAGAAATATATCTTAAATCCAATATATACATATATATTTATAAATTATCTTGCTGCACAAGAAAAATCAAATCAGACAGGAAAAAAATGAGAAAGAAAATAAAATGTAAGCAAACAAACAATAAAGAGTAAGAATGTTATGTTGTGATCCACACTCAGTTCCCACAGGCTTCTCTGAGTGTAGGTAGCTCTCTTCATCACAAGACCATTGAACTGACCTGAATCATCTCACTGCTGAAGAGAGCCACTGTCAGATTTGATCATCTTATAGTCTTGTTGTTGCCGTGTATAATGATCTCCTGGTCTGCTGATTTCACTCAGCATCAGTTCATGCAAGTCTCTCCAGGCCTCCCTGAAATCATCCTGCTGATCGTTTTTTTTTTTTTTTTTTTTTTAATTTTTTTGTTTGAACTTTGCAAAAAACCCTTTTTTTTTCCCCAAGCTTTTCCTTTCCTTCTCCCCACCCCCACCCCTAGATGACAGGTAATCTAATACATGCTAGATAGGATAAATTATATGACAAATACAGTACATGTATACATATCTATACAGTTATCTTACTGCACAAGAAACATCAGATCTAGAAAGAGAAGAAGAAAAAAAACAACCTAAGAAGGAAAACAAAATGCATGGAAATATTCACAGAAAGCGTTAAAATGCTGTGTTGTGGTTCACTCTCAGTTCCCACAGGCCTCTCTCTGGATGTATATGACTATCTTCATCGCAGAACAACTGGTTTGAATCACATCATTGTTGAAGAGAACCATGTCCATCAAAATTGATCATCCTATAGTCTTGTTGCTGTGTATAATGTTCTCCTGGTTCTGCTGTTTTCACTCAGCATCAGTTCATGCAAGTCTCTCCAATCCTCTCTGAAATCCTCCTGTTGGTCATTTCTTACAGAACAATAATATTCCATAACATTCATATACCATAATTTATTCAGCCATTCTCCAATTGATGGGCATCTTTTCAATTTCCAGTTTCTTGCCACTACAAAAAGGGCTGCCACAAACATTTTTGCACATGTGGGTCCCTTTCCCTCCTTTAAAATCTCTTTGGGATATAGGCCCAGTAGAAACACTGCTGGGTCAAAGGGTATGCACAGTTTGATTACTTTTTGAGCATAGCTCCAAATTGCTCTCCAGAAAGGTTGGATCCGTTCACAGTTCCACCAACAATGTATCAGTGTCCCCTGCTGATCGTTTCTTATTAGAACAATAATATTCCATAATATTCATATACCATAATTTATTCAGCTATTCTCCGATTGATAGGCATCCATTCAGTTTCCAGTTTCTTGCCATTACAAAAAGGGCTGCCAGAAGTGTTTTTAAACATGTGGGTCCCTTTCCTTTAAGATCTCTTTGGGATATAAGCCCAAAAGAAACACTGCTGGGTCAAAGGGTATGCAGTTTGATTGCTCTCCAGAATGGTTCACAATTTCACCAACAATGTTTTAAGAGTCCCAGTTTTCCCACATCCCCTCTAGCATTCCTCATTTTCTTTTCCTGTCATCTTAGCCAATTGAGAGGTGTGTAGTGACTGCTAACAAAAGATAATTGTGTTATTAGATTTTTAGAACTGAAAGAGACCTTAAAGTTAAGAAAACAGATCTTCTACATTTACCGGAAGATAAATGATAGTGAATTACTTTTCTTAGAGTTTTATTGGAGAACACATAAATTGCCCCTTCCCCTCAAAAGATAAAACTGGTTTTAATATGTGGTAAATTTATAATTGCTTGGATTCCCAAGATTTCTTTTTTTGTTCATAAAAGAAGTGAATTAAATCCTGAGCTTTTTTCTCATGAGAATACTAGAGAGAACATACTAGAATATGTTATTATCTTTTGATTAAAGCAGGCTACTTTGTCTTATGAACTTAAATGAGGAACTCTTCAAGGGTTTGGATGTGAAGACATAGACTGGGATTTAGGGGTTTGTTCTCCTAGTTTAAGTCTTTCCCTTTGAAGCCATAAATTTAGAAAGGAAATATTCAGAAAATAAGGTAATTCTGTCATACTGTACAATAAACAACAAAGTTGAAGATGTATTAGTTTATGATACATGTCATAACATTAGTTTATGATATAAACTAATTTGTCAGTTTAAGTTTTGTAACTTTTCAAAATTGTTTTGTCTATCTGGTTTAGTGACTGTTAATTCTTTAACTGGAAAATATTTTTAAAATTATTATTTTCAGATAATATAATGTTAAAAGAATAAATGCCTTAACTAGAATTTAGCAATGAATTTTGTTTCCTTTTACTTAAAAGGAGATTATTTTCTAGAGACTATTTATAGAAAGTGATATACATAGGTAAATAGCCAACTAATATTAGAAATGTTTTTGTTTTCTAAATTCAGTCGTATTTTATTTTCAGTTTCAAATTCTATCCCTCTTGTTTTTTTCTTACCTGTTGAGGAGTTATTTTAAATGATTCAGTGCTTGTCATCAGACATAAAGTAGTGATAAAAGTCACATTATGCAAATTTTTTTGGTGTTTTACTAATCAGGTTCACAACAACTATTTTTACATGGCTCACGTTGACATTCTTTAAGAAGAGTTTTATTCTCTTTAGTTGACATCTGCGTAATCAGAAAAATCTATTGGAATGTTAATCAGATTACTGAGGTTATTAAAATATTTGCCAGTTGAATATATTTCATACAAACCTAATGAACATTGTTTTTCCAAAATGAACTTGGCCAGTATAGAAACTCATATCTGACACATTTTCTTTGCATAAATGTACTATTGGAATTATTAGTAAACTCATACAAATCATAGGTGATGTCTATATGGTTTAGCTCCATGATTATGATTGTGGCAGCAGCTCAGGTGTCAGCAACTATTCCCCCCCTTATCTTCCTGATGCTTGCTGGCTGAAAGCAAAAAGGCAACCCCTGAATCCATGGAGATAAAATGTCTACACCCTGCTTTTTTTTTTTTTTTTTTTAAACAATCAACAAGATTGTAGCCTTTCAGATGGGAGGAAAACTGTCTGTCTCTTTAAGACTTCAAGTCTCTTTTGAATTCACACTTTATACAAATTGTTATCTTGGCCAATGTTCCTCACCTATATGTAGCTTTGGTAGTGATAGGTACCAGGGTTGTAATCTTTTAGCATCATGATAATGTGTCCAGTCTCTCCTCTAGTTCTCTATGCCCTCCCTATATAACAGCCCCCTTTTGTAATAAATAAAATCACATAACATAAAGGCATATTTTGATTGTGTTTAAAAATGTATGACTTTTTTGGTACTTCTAGTTCATTGCCTATCTGCCAGGAGTGGGATTCATCTTCAGTCTTATGGAGTTGTGGTTGATTATTGATCACAAATGTTGAAGTTTTTCAGTTGTTTTCTTTTACAAAAATACAATTATTGTGTCATTATTTTGGTTTTGCTCACTGTATATCAGTTCACATACATCTTCCAATATTTCTCTAAATCCATTTCTTCTGTCATTTCTTATGGCACAATAATATTCCATTATATTTACATACTATGATTTGTTAAATCCTTCCCCAATTGATGACTACCCACTTTGTTTCTAGGTCTTTGCTACAACAAAAACTGCTTCTCTCTTTTCTCCTTTGTCTCCTTTCTCCCTTTCCTCCCATCCCCCCATCATTTTTTCATGTCTTTTAAAAAAAATTTCTTTAGAATATAAGCCTAGTAGATATCCTGTTGTTTCAAAATGGATAGAGCTGGACATGGAGTCAGGAAGACTTGAGTTCAGGTCCTACCTCAAAAACTAGGAATGTTTTATTGATCAATTCATTTAAACAATGCTTGCCTATTTCCCCATCTATATAATTGTTTAGGATCAAATTAGAGTTATAAAGTCCTTTACAAACTTTAAAGTACTATATAATGCTAAAGATGCACAATTTAGTCACTTTTGGGGTGTAGTCAGAAATTGTTTCCCAGAATGATTAGATCACCTCATAGTCCTACCAATAGTGTTTTATGGTGCTTATCCATTCACTTATAACAAATAACATTTCCCTTTTGCCATCTTTGCCAGTCTAGGTGGTTGTGAACTGGAAAGTTGTGCCCCATCAGCATGTGCCCACAGAAGTTGTTCTTTTTGTTTTTTTTTTCCTTTTGCTTTTGGTTATTTGGGAGCAAAGTACTTCATAAACATTATCTCATTTTATCCTCACAAATATTTTGGGAGGTAGGATCTATTAGTATTCCCATCTTATAGATGAGGAAGCTGAAGCTTAAAGGATTTGCCTGGGATCACATAATTAGGGAGTTTGAGACCGAATTTGAACTGAAGTTCATCCTGACTCTAGGACCCTCACTCTATCTACTGGGCCACCTAAGTATACAGGTCTTGAATAAAGAGCTTTTGATACATCTAGCATTTAAGATGAGGATGAAAAATGGGAAGGTAGCTAGGAATGGATCTGGATCCTGGCAGCTCCCATCTCCTTGTGTTCCCTAGGAAGCATGAGAAATGCAAAAAGAAATAAGAACTAAGAGAAATTTTAATTTAAATCTTTCCTTAGACGATCTGTATATTTAGATATAACTAAATAGTGAAGATGTATGTATGTATCCCTCTATCTATCCATTTAGGCTTGTCTAGATCGATGGATAGTTTATTTGGGGATGAAGGTCCAGATAATGTCTGTGTATATTTCTATAATCTTTCTAATATTTTAGTGAACCCAAAGCTAAGGATAAAATGGGAGGGGCAAGTAGGGAATTGCACTATATGGGTTTTTCTGTAGTCTTCTACCACTAACACTTGACACTCTTGGGGATTTCACTTACCTCTATGGTGGTATAGTGTAAATTATATAGCAGGTTTGAAAATGGGAAAGAACTTTTTTTTTTTAACTTTTTCTTTCCTTTGCTTATCTCTTCTATTTTGTCCTTAAATGCTATGTAGCAACTGGAACCTTTGTTTTTAGGGTTAATAATAGACAGAAATTGATTTAGGTGACTTTTTTGCTTTTACAGTCACAGAAACTCTCTGTATTATTTTTAGGTGCAAGAAAGAAAGAGGAAGAGATAAAGTGTGATTTTTACACATCTGTTTAATTTTAAACTAGAAACCACTTTGAAACTGCTGCCACTTCCAGGTTTCTTGTTGCAAACTAAGTTACTGTCTCTTAAAAAAATAACAAATGTGATTCACAAATAAAATATTGATAAATATTTTAAATGTTTAAATAAACATAATAGATGCATCTGTGAAAATATAGGAGAAACAAGACAAACTCTTGAAGCTATTAATTTATAGTGATACAATAGCATAGTGCTTATTTTAAAAGGAGTGAACATTTTGCTACAGCACTGCCTCTTTTCCCACACCAATGGTTAATTAAAAAGCATAATATAGTCAATTTTTAAACAAGAGTCATACATATTTGAATATTATCTTGTTCCATATCGTGTAAAATATTAAACATATAAGTGTTTAATAATGCTCATAAATGTATTAGTGCTTAATAACTTAGACGTAATAAATTTGCTGATCATGTTTTTTAAAACAGATCAGAATACCATCACTGATTGTTTCTTTGGGGAAAACCCCCCCCAACAGCCTGGCTATTGAGTATCAAAGGAGATAATTTGTGTAAACCTCTTTGGAACCTTTAAATACTAACTGCTGTTTCAAACATTTTGCAGAGAAATAATTAGTAAGCAGCCATAGTTATTTGATGTAAAAGCTGTAGAGAGAAGATCTTGGAAGATCAATCAAAAGGAAATTAATAATTTTCAACAAAGAAGTAAACACAGCTCAAGTGCTTAGCACAAGTCAATGAGACAAATAGTTCACCCACAAAAATTAATTAAATGATAATAGACAAATCAATCATTAAACTATCTTCATTCTCTAATAGCATTCATTATAAGTTCATTTGCATGTTCCCTAAACATATTTACAATGTTCATGTCTCCTTGGTTTATACTAAGGGTGAGGCAACTGGATCAGAATTTAAAGCCTACCATTAAGACTGTGCTTTTTTTTTTTTTTTTTTTTTTTAGGCAACTGGGGTTAAGTGACTTGCCCAGGGTCACACAGCTAGGAGTGTCTGAGGTCAGATTTGAACTCAGATCCTCCTGACTTCAGGGCTGGTGTTCTATCCACTGCACCACCTTGCTGCCCCATGACTGCTGCTATCTTGTTGCTTAAAATGTTTAAGAGAGATGAACCATTTGGTGGGGGAGGGGTAAATATTCTTAGAACATGAGATATTTTATATATATAAAATTTGTGTACATTGCATTTTGGTGATGAGAGAATTTAAGCCCCTCTTGTTTGAATCACTTCATAAATGTTAAATATTTTATTTATTTGTACCCATGAAATAACTGATTTTTGAAGTGCCGAAGAAATATGATAGAAAGACCAGATAGTTATTATGTCTAGAAAGACTTTGTTAATCCACACTTATATGTCTTATGAACTGGAGGGGAGAGAGGACCTTGAAGTGCATGAGGTACTTACTGCCTTTTTTTAATGGTATATTAGTATAATGAGTCAATTGGATAGTTTAATTACCACTTTTGAAGGCCTGGACACAAGGGAAAGGGGAAAATGGGGTGAAGGGTGGGAATTGAGGAATGTATGGGATGCTGACTAAAGCCCCAAGATGGGGCTCTGCCCCCAGTACAGAGTTATTACTGTTGTTGCCTCTTCACTGCAATGAAACCAGGAAGGAAAAGAGAACATGGTTTTGTCATTGGTGCCTTTTGTAGGTATGATCTGCTCTGGTCAGATGGCATGATGTAGTAAATGGTCCAGAAATAGTCATAGTGTACCTTTGGATGCTCCAGAGTCATGTGGGAGAATGCATCATATTGAGTGTGTTCATAGGGGTGGGGTTCTCATTGACTATTGTCCTGTTATACCAAGTTCCCTCTCCAACTCTTTCCAAGCTCTTTGAGATGAAGGATTGTTTTATTCTTTATAACTGCACTCCTGTGTAGCACAGTGCCTGGTACAAAGCAGGTGTTTAATAAATGCTTGTTAATTGATATCTTCCTTCCATGGATTTTCTATTTACTCTGTCTACAGCTAGTTTGTATGTAGATTCTTGAATGTTGTCTTTCCCATTGAACTGTGGACTTCTCAATGTCCTCAAGAGCAAGGACTGTATTTTGTCTTTCTTTGTATCCCCTAGCTTAGCATAATGCCTTTAACACAGTAGGCATTTAATAAATGTTTATTAACTTATTAACTGCTGTCATAAAATATACCATGCTGGATCCATGAAGAATCTGATGTTTTAATTCTCTATCAAAATGTTTATAGGACATATTATCAAACTTTTATAATAACCCAATCAAATCTATTTGGGGAGAGAAATCATATACTTGTAATATGAGTTGATGGTAATGATGGTAATGATAATAATAACTAACTTTTATATAGAGGTTACTATGTGCCAGACAATTTGTTAAAAGCATTATAATTATCTCATTTGACCCTCATGATAACTCTGAGAGGGAGGTGTTTCTTTTTTTACAGATGGAGAAACAGGCAGCAGCGATGAAGTGACTTGCCTAGGATCACACAGCTAGTAAATGTTTGAAGTCAGATGAACTCCACTCTTCCACAGTCTAGTTCTGATCTTCTATCTGCTGTGCTATGTAACTGCCCCTATTTATAAATTATTTCAATATAGAAACAATAAATGAACATTGTGAATGGTGTCTTTGAAATATTATAAGAATTAGAGAGAGTTTTCAAGAATTCTGGATAAATTTTCTTTGGAAGATTTATAAGAAATAAATAAGATTTGGATAACAGAACTATATACTCATTTAAACATGTCAAGAAATGCAAAGTAAAAATAATAACAGCTGACATAATAAGGTTTGTGAAGTATATTATGAAAAATATTACCTTTTATCCTCAATTCTGTAAGGCAGGTGCTAAATGTATTACCTCCTTTTTACAGAGGGGAAAAATGAGGCCTGAGAAACTCAGTGACTTCTTGACAGTCACACATCTAGTAAATAACACCGGGTGTATTTGAAACTGTCTTTTACATTCAAATCCAATAATCTGTCTATTGTACTTTGCTGTATGTGGTATAAACCAAATATATATGTAATATTCCACTTAGATTATTTTCATGTTCATCTTGGCTGACCAGTCCAATGGTTCATTTTACTGCAAGACATATAAGGGATATTTGAATCTCATGGCAAAAACATTTAATTAAAATGGGAAGCAACACAAATAATAGGCAATGAACATTCTCTGCATCCATATACAAAGGGATGTAAATCTCCTGCATTCTCGGTAACATAATCTAATTCCTTTTCATTTCCTCTAATCCTTCTGTGTAATAGGAGAATGCAGTTACTTTGAACTCAGAGTGCTAGGGATGAATATTTAACATGTAGTTTCACCTGCATTTTTGGAATCTTTCCCAGGAGTCATTTGGAGCAGAATGAAGAATGACTGATAATTTTCATCTTGCCTCTATAATCTTTGTTATCATGATGCTAATGGATACGCTGACCATTGCCCCATGTGGCCATCTTTTCTTTTTTTCTTCTTAACCATAGCTCCACATTTAGCCATTTATTTCCATGACTTTTCCATCCTCCTTTTAAAACCTGCCTTCTGAACCTTCTCATGATTAGTCTCCTTGCCTAGTTATTAGACAAGTTCTCCCATATATGGCCAGTTCAAAAGTATGTTGTAACGATTTTTTCACAATATTTTTTTCATTTATGTAAATGTATTCCTACATAAAGACAGTTTTGAACATACATTTTGGGTTAAGATTTTGAGTTCCAAATTTTTCTCTCTTCCTCTCTCCAAAATAGCAAGCAATATAACATGTACAATCATGTTAAACATATTTCCATATAATTATATTCTATTGCATATGTTTAACATATATTGGATTACTTGCTGTCTAGAGGAGAGAGTGGGGGAAAGAGGGAGGAAAAATTTGGAACACAGGGTTTTGTAGGGGTGAATGTTGAAAATTATCTTTGCATATATTTTGAAAATAAAAAAACCCTACTTAAAAAATTATATTCTAAATAAGCATTATACTTGAATATAATCTTGTTGCATACTTTATAAAACATTAAATATTTAAGTATTTAAGTGTTCATAAATGTATTGGTGCTTAATAATCTAATCTACACATTATGGGAAATGAAGTCTTAACTTGAGTTCCCTTAGATATGCAAATTTAGAGTAAGTTAGTATTCTATCAGATTTCTTAGGGAAGGATTCCTAGGAATTATAAACTACATCTTGGAAAAGGTTATAACTATGGATGGACATAGAAGGAGATGGACATTTTAGGTGAAAAAAATGTCAAGGACAGAAATGTAGCATTGGGAATTAGAATTGCACATAACAGAAGTTAAAGTGGGATTGATTTAATTGAACCAGATTTGAAAATGAAAACTAATGACTTTTGGGAGCCTGAGTTGAGTGAACATCCTTAGGAATGTTGGTTAAATGTGACAGTTGATAGTAGGGAAAGGAGTTCCCAGTTATAAGGATGATTTTTCTTGCAGCTTTTTGTAAAATGCCTTAGATGAAAGAGAATCAGAGACAAGACTGATCATCAGGATGTTATATATCAAAAGTTTTCATATTAGCTGCCAATTTGGACCATTCATACCATTTTTTCCTTCCATTAGGATAATTAAAAGTCAGCTCTAAATGAAATTCAACTTGTATAGGGTGGCAAAACAATGACTATCAGAATATGAAAAGATAATGATCAAATAGATTTGTGTTTATAAGACCTAAATTCTCAGAAACTGAGTGACAGCTTTGCTACAGTGACAAGGACAAGAAGTTCTATGTTGCTTTGTGCCTTCCATGTGTCTACTATGTCTTCCCTGTGGGTAGGCAGATTAGGCAATTGCTCCTCTGATTTCCTTGGTGCTTTTTACCTGATTTAAAAAAACAAAACAAAACAAAAAACATTTCCCCTTCCTTCCCCCCTGCAAACCTCTTAATGTCTTAAATTCTACCAGTTCAATCTGTCCCTTTGATTTCAGTCTTTGTTGCATTTTAGAGTAATCCACAATGCCAAGAAGCATTCATTAGCCATCAGGCTTTATGGTAAGCACCGAAGATACAAAGAAAGGCAAAAGACCTAGCAGCTATCATTCTAAAGGGGATGAAGTACAAACATGATATAGGAGGTATATAAATGGAAGATAATCTCAAATTAATAAGCACAAATGCCTCTGAGTGGAGTAATTCTTTAAGATGAAAAAAGAAACAAAGACCTCTGAAATTTTTAATTTGCATGATTTGGTGAATGGTGGGATCATTGACTGAATTAGGGAAGTTAGATAGGAGAGCTGGTGAGATAGATGATAGGTTGGATAATTACACATCCTAAATCCCTATCAGATTTATGATTAACCTGAGAATCCAAGCAATAGTTGTAACATTTATTATATGGGCAAACATTTTGAATTCTAAGCAACTGAATTATAAATGAACTTCTCGAACATAATCTCTTTGAAAATTGTGGCCTTTCTAAATAATTAAGTGATGATAGTTTGGCATATGGTAATTATAAATGGTTGGAAGTTTGTGTTGTCTGAACAACTGTTATGTGTATTGAATAACAGTTTTATGGAAACAACTGCAGGTGTGAGTTTATTTAAAAGTAGACCACAACACAGGTGCTGCTCTCCTCATAAATATTTAACCACAAAATGAAACTTTAAAAGGCCTGTTTGGAAAATAGATGG
Organism: Myrmecobius fasciatus; assembly: GCA_023553655.1. NCBI lineage: Eukaryota > Metazoa > Chordata > Mammalia > Dasyuromorphia > Myrmecobiidae > Myrmecobius > Myrmecobius fasciatus. Next base: position 40,915 of record JAJPUD010002428.1, read on the forward strand.
GAAAAAGGCAGTTTAGCTTTGAGGATGATATGACGGTCTTCAGTTAATCTTTGTGTCTTTGTTTTTAATGAATAAATGTTTAGCTTAGTGAGTCTGGGATAGAATTCCTCCTTTTGAGGTAATTTCCTCCTCCTTTTATTGCCAGCATGGGATCTAAAAGTAGGTTTCAAATTCACTCAAATGACTGAATATAAAGCAATCTTTGGTAAAATCTTGACAAGAACAGGTTTAAGATATAAAAACATAATTACAGTATAATATTGAATAACAATACCATTCCCATGCAGCTCTGGTTATAGTGTATTCAGGAGACCTAGATTAGAATTCTAAATCTACCACTAATTAGCTGTGTACCTTAGAGTTATCATTTAACTTCTCTTAACATCAGTTCTCTCATCTGTAAAATGAGATCTCTGAAGCCTTTTCTAGATATAAAATTCTATAATTATATAATCAGTAAAACAAAAAACCAAAAATGATAAGAAAATAGGACTGGGTAAAAGTTCTTATTTTAAGGTACATGAATATTACCATTTCAGATTCAATAATAACTATCTCTGCGAGGTCCACTGTCTGGGGAGTTTTACCTTCTCTTTTTACACTAGTGGGACCCTCTCAGATCTGTACACAGACTTTGTTCATGCCAGGGGAAACTTACCTAAAAGATAGGCCTTTGGCTCTTATACCTTGACCCTTGACCTCTGGGAAAATTACTTACAGTTTAAGTTTTGTCTCATGTCTAGGATCTCTGCATGGGGGTAGTGGTATTAGAAAAATACTCCATGTACAATGTAGTTCAGGTGTAGGGAAACTATTTACTTTATATATAAAAACCAATAAAGGAAAAAAAAACTCATAACAGTACATTAACTAAAGAAATCTTTAAAACACGGTGCAATTTGAAGGCTCATTTTATCACAGTTTTGAGTCAACCAAACTTCCCTCTAGAGCTGGGTCTTTTGACAAGTCAGGCCATATGTTGAACTCCTTCCTTTGTTGATGATCATTTTCTCTGGGGAAGAACTTTTTCCTGAAGTTAGTTAATTCTGATCTGAATGAGCACCAAGCAAAAGTTCATTGCTATTTCTTGGTTCTATGATATAGCACATCCCAATTGATTTTATGCAGTAAAAATGAAGAAAATTGTGAGAGTCATTCTCAAAGATTTGTCCTATTTAAAATATTTTCATCTGTGTGCTGGAGTTTGACTTTGGGTATCAATCTTAAGTGACATGGAAGAAGGAAAACTAGAGAAAGAAAATCTGTTTAATCCTGCAATTAATGGAACATTAATATAAGGAAGTTAGGCTACATGTAATATTTCTGAAGTGCTTCCAAACTATGTGATTCTATAATTCAGTGCCAGTAGCATGATTCAGCTTTGTATCTATATGATGACATGTTAGAAATTTTCTGCATCACTTGGAATCAGAAGATGAAGTGAGGTTTGCATGACAAAACTTTTCTTAACCCCAATTGCCTCAGAAAAAAAATCTGTGTCAGTTTCCTCATCTGTAAAATTGGACTTTATGACCTTCTAAGGTCCTTTCTAGCTCTACAATGATCTTACAATCCAAATTAGATTTCAGGGGTGCACCTTTGCCTAAAGAAGAGGCTTTTAACTTGGGATTCATGAACTTTTTATTTTTAATTTTTTCCCATGAATATGTTTTTAAAATATGTTGATAAATATATTTCAACATAACTGTGATTCAGTATAACTTTTTAATCCTCTGTATTTTATGTTATGCATTTAATTTTTTTTTTCTGAGAAAGGGTCCAGTGGTTTCATCAGATTGCTGGCAGGATCTATGATACAGAAAAAAGCTATGAAGTTGTGCATTCCAGATATCTAAAGGGTTCCATCTTCTCTTCAAGGTGGGCATACATGTGCATGACCTCCTTATTTGGAGGCCCCACAACACCTATCTTCTTGGTTCCTGGTGTCTGAGAGTCAAGGGGATAGGCTTAGGGATTATCCAAGTCGTGAGCTAAAAAATTGTTTCTTATGGGCACAAGCTCACTCTCCAAAATTCTCTCTTGGTCCTTATATTCTTATCTGTTTTCATGTTGTGTTGCCCCAGGAGAATTTATGCTCTTTGAGGGCAGGCTCTGACTTTCATTTTGTGTTTAAGAGGCTCCTGGTATGGAGCTGTGTGCATGGTAGTTGTGTAATAAATGCCTTGTTGATGTGACTGTGCTTTAGAAATAGATTACTTCTTCCTGGAAGAAGCAATTTCAATGATGCCACAAGGAGTTTGTGGCATGTTAGTTGTAGTATCCCAAAGTCCAAGGATAGTCCAGCTCCAGTTGGTAATATTTCTTAAAAAAGAAAATGTTTTCACTCTTGAACACTTGAACTTGAACTTGGGAACCCTTTATTAAAATAACTTCCTAATCTATAGAAGAAACCATTGTTGTCACACTAATCACAACCTTAATGATGGGAGAGGTACTGATGAGAAGCAGAGTACATAGTGGATAGAGAAAAGATTTGCCTCTGATATATAAGGTGCATGAAACTGGGCAAGTCACTTGCACTCAGTTTCAAATGATATTTAATTCAGCAAACATTTTAAGAGCATCTTCTGTATGGTATACTTTTTTTGAATCACTTAACAGGCAAATGCTGAACCTATTGTATGTTAGGTTATATGCTAAGAAATGGGGATGCGAAGAAAGGCAAAAAACAAAACAAAATCTATGCTGCTTGTTTTGAAAGAACTCACATTCTAACAGAAAAAATTTATATTTTTTATATTTATACATTTACATTTTATACTTATTTATATAAGTACATACTTAGAAGATATATACCAAGGAGCTAGAGGGTAATCTCAAAGGGAAGATACCAGTATTGAGGGCATCAAAAAAGGCCTGTAGAAAATGGGATTTTAGATGATTTTTTTAATTTTAAAATTTTTATTCAATAAACAGGCATTTAATTTTTCTCCATTCTACCTCCTTTCCCTTCTTCTCTGGAAAAAAAATCTCCAAACCAAATCAGACCTTCATAACAGCTACAAACAGTCAAGAAAACAAATTCCTACATTGGTTGTGTAGAAAAATGTGTGTTAAATTCTGCATCTTGAATCCATCCTCTCTTAGAAGGTGTGCAGCATTCTTTGTCCTCAAGCCTCTGAAATCATGGTTATCTGTGCATAGCATTTTCTTTTTTCTTTTTATTAAGGCTTTTTATTTTCAAAGCATATGTGTAGATAATTTTCAGTATTCATCCTTGCAAAACCTTGTATTCCAAACTTTTTTCCCTCCCTTCCCTTAGAGACAAGTAATTAAATATATGTTAAACATGTACAATTATTCTAAACATATTTCCACAGTTATCATGTGTGCATAACATTTTGAAAGAGCCATGATTGCTTAAGCTCATGGCTTAACTTTTGTGACTGAAACTATGGAGGCAATGTGGTTTAGGACCACACCAGCTTGTCAGAAGATATGAACATTATCAGGAATTGTAAACAGCTACTATGAAAGACTGAAAGTTTTGGGCTAATAATTTTCAAACAAACAGCTACATCTTGCTGAGTATGTGACCTCTTGATCCACTGCTGGTCTCCTGGCTTGAAATGCCATAGTTACAAGTCTTTGCATTTGATTCTGACTCTGGAAGAAACCCTACAACTCACCTTACTTGGTCTTCTTGTTGATGCTTTTGTAGAACTCATGATTTAGAATTCCATATTGGACACAAGTTCACTCTCTCTCCAAAATTCTCTCTTGGTCCTTATATTCCTTTACTTTTTTTTTTCTTTTTCTTTTTTGCTGAGGCAATTGGAGTTAAGTGATTTGCCTAGGGTCACACAGCTAGGGAATGTTAAGTGTCTGAGACCAAATTTGAACTCAGGTCCTCCTGACTTCAGGGTTGGTGCTCTATCCACTGCGCCACGTAGCTGCCCCTTGGTCCTTATATTCTTATCTGTTTTCATGTTGTATTGCCCCAGGAGAATGTATGCTCTCTTCTTATAGATTTATTTATCTCTGCACTTGCTTTTGAACCTCAAATATTTATTATTTTTCTGGAGACCCTAGAGAAGCAAAGTTAACAATTAGATTATGAACTTCTCAAGAGTAGACTATTTTTTGCCTTTCTTTGTATCCAGGGTGCTAAGCACATAGTAGGTGTTTAATTGTTTACAGCTAAAAAGACCTTTAAGGCAAGAATAAGTCCTATTGCTTTTAGATTTAATTAGCATTCTCAAAACCAACATTATTAAAGAATACCTTTTCAACTTGTTATTTCCTTCTATGACTTTTTAGTTTTCTAGGCTTTAGAACTGAAAACAACCATAGGGATCATATAATTGAAAACCCTTATTTTTTCAAAGAAACTGAATCACCAGGAGGTGAAATATTAAGAAGGAAAGCCTCATATTGACATAACTGAGACATGTGATCCTCAGAGACTGGGGTCTAAGGGGGCAAGATCATAATGCAGGCTCCTTCCCATCACTACCATTACCACTACCACCAGATTAACTAGTTTTCTTCACCATGCATGTCCAGTTAGTTATCAAATCCCATCATTGTTACCTCCAGAACATCTCTGATATCTGATCTCCTCCTTCTACTCATGCAGCCCGTCACCCAAACCATCACAACAGCCTAATAATATTAAATAATAAACTCCATGCTGCAAGTCCCTCCCTCCTTCCATCCATCCCACTGCTGCCAAGGGGCTTTTCCTCAAGCATAATCTGATGATGTCACTTCCTTTCTAAACTCTAGTAGAGCTATTGGCTCTAGAATGCAACATGAACTTTTCATTTCACTTTGAAAGCCCCTCACCACCTGGTACTAGCCTATCTTTTCAGATTCTCTGGACATTATACTACTTCTCACACTGTGATGCCTCCAAATGGGTCTTTCATTGGTCTTCTCCAGTGATTCACAGCTATCTCAGAGAATTCTGTTTTTTCAAAAAATAGTGCTTTTTTACATGGAGCCTTTGCTGATTCCCACAATTTCTAGTGCTCTCCCTTACTTAGTTGAATTTATTCTCTTTATATTTATTCTATATACATATATACTTATTATTTCTCCCAATATGATGTAAGTTCCTTGAGAGCAGAGATAGTTTCATTCTTTGAAGTTGTAACCTCGGGACTCAGTAAAGCATCTGTCACAGAGGTGACTCTTAATAAGTGCTTGTTGATTTCTGATTAATTGAAATCTTCACCTTCACCTTAGTATAGACATTTCCTGGACACCAAACTCAATATATAAGAGCATCAGATCCTTTCACATGAGGATGAGGAGATGGAACATGAAGACCATCACAAGTGTAGGAGATTCCTTAATGGCGTCACCCCTTGTTAACACTCCTTGTTATCTCCAGTGGATCCCTCTTTTCTCTGGATTGGATCAAATGCAAATTCCTCTATTTGACATGAAAAGCCCTTACAATGTGGCACCCACCTACTGTTTCACGCCAAAAATACATTCTTTCCCTTCATGCGCTTTATGGTTCAGTCTAGTTTTATTATCATTTTTTACACATGAACTTTGTGTAGGCTGATTCCCACATCTGGAATCCAATCTCTCCAAATCTCTGCTTCTCACAATATGGATTTCCTTCAAAATTCATCTCCAGAATCAACTCCTAAACTAGTTTTCCTCTTATCCCATCAGTTACCAGGGCCTCCTTGCTGAAAATACCTTGTATTTGTTTCATTCATATTTTTCATCTATTTATTTGTGTAAACTGTCTTCCTTCTGGAATGTATCCTTGAGGACAGCAAGTGCTGCATTTTTGTCATTGCCTGGCACATAGTAGGTACTAATAAAATACTTATTTGCATTATCAAGATGTAAATCTACATTTGTGGTACAGTAGTAGTACAAAGATTTACTTTGGGGTTCCAGCAACTGAGTCATTCTCAGGTCTAGAAATGGTGGGAGTTTCTATGCCTTTGTTCTGTAAGTTGTTTTCTAAGATGATGAAATGCCCTTGTATTCAGTTATAATAACTGACACTTATATGATTTATGTAAGTTTGATTCTCATACTTCCGCGAGGTAAATATTGCAGCCATTATTCTCCTTTTACATATGAGGAAGCTGAAACTCACAGATATTCAGTGACTTGCCCATGATCACACATAATATCTGTGATTTATAGTGATTTATATAAATTTGATTCTTATACTTCTGTGAGATAAATACTATGGTCATTATTCTGATTTTACATATGAGGAAGCTTAAGCTCTCATCTTCAACGACTTGCCCATAATCACACAGATATTATGTTGCTGTGGCAGGATTTGAACCCAAGTTTCCTTCTGACTACAATTCCACCACTCTTCACTGTGTTGCATTTTTCTTTAAGCATTTGTATGAGAAAGATGTGATGTTTTGGGCAGCTAGGTAGCTCAGAGCTCCAGGCCTGGAGTCAGGAAGACTCTGAGTTCACATCTGGCCTCAGATCCTTACTGGCTGTGTGACCCTGAGCAAGCCATTTAGACCTGCTTGCCTCAGTTTCCTTGTCTGTCAAATGAGCTGGAGAAGGAAATGGCAAACTACTTCCAGTATTTTTGCCAAGAATACTCCAGATGGAGTCACAAAGAGTCAGATATGACTGAATAACAATAGGTAGAATAATTTTAAAAATGCATTTTACGTACTATTATGTAGTTAAACGTTACTTATTCAGTACTTCAGTGCCCCCTAACCATGTTGGTTTAGATGTTTACTCTAGCACAGAGAGTGCTTCCCCTATACCCTAATAGAGTATCTTTTGGATTGCTGTGGTTGAAAAATTTATCATACTATAGACCTTTTCTGAACTTTGTCCCTCAAACTAGTTGTATGTGATTCCTGAAGACTTTATTGCTTCCGAGGACCAGGTAGAACTTGGACTTTGCTGACATAGATTTAGATAGCTCAAGGCTATTTTTGAGCTCCATTGAGGAATCCAAGGAGCTCTGGAGTGACGAATTTTTCTTTTATAATCATTTAATAACCAATTTCTTTTCTATTCTTCCTTGGTTCCTAAAGTAACAAAACAAATTATTTCAAATTTTTAAAAACTTTCCCCCTTTTTTCTTATTTTTTCCATTTTTGTTATTCCATATTTGACAAACATCATCAAACATGAACATTTTCAAATACAGAGAAGACCCTTGTTCTCTTCCTTCAAATTTTTGACATTTTAGTTAAAGAATTTAGAATTCTGAGCTTACCATTCTGAGTATAACTTTTTTACTTGTAATTCTTCCTCCTCTTGCTTCTGTTTTACTCATGTATGATAGACATAAAAAAATTACAGTAAAATGTTATCCTCTTGGGACTGTGATGAGAGAAGTTACTTTTAGTAACTTTTTTTCCAAAGAAGCACTTGGGTTTCAGTAGTCCAACCACACTTGCCCCTGTTTGTAGTTTGGGTTGTTATTTTAGGAAACCAGAAGCTCTATCATTTGCACATCCCTTATAGCTTTGACAACTTCAAACTATCCTGTAATCTCAAATCTTTCAAAAGACAGACGAGGCAAGATGAAAAGATTTTTGCTCCTCTGTGGGCTTCTGGCTGGGCTTTTTGGGGCTATTCTTGTGACAGGTAGGTACTTCTGTATGGGTTTCCTTGGCTAACAATCTAGCTAGCTGCATATTTCTAACATGCTTATACTTTTTGTGCAATGATCCTTATAGTAGATACATGTATATATCCCTATCTATATATACTGATCCTATAGATTTTACCTTGTGAAAAAGGTAAATTGGAAAGACAACTATAATGGATTTTATAGAATTTCTAATTGGAAAGGGCTTTGGAGATCATTGCATGTTACTCATCTATAAATTAAAGCAGTTAGATTTGATAATCTGAAGATGCCTTTTAGCTTCAGATCTTCTGACCTAATTATCATAAAATTTGACATTCTTTAGCACAAGCCTTTATTTTTTTTTTTTATAAACCAGGGTTTAAAATTTTTTTTTCAAGCATAAAAATGTTGGTGATAAAACGATTATCTCCTGATGTATCTAAATAGAGAATAATTTTATTTTTTATGCAAGTTCAAAAAGTTAGGTTCATATATCTCTTGCTAACTCTGATTATTTAATTGAATCGAGATCTCGTTGGTTCATGACAATAATTATTGTCAGTACTTGAATTTAACAATTTTGGTGAATTAGAGTTCTTTTAAATTTCTTGCCAGTGGTATAGAGACTCAATTACTGTGTTCAGATGACATTTGCCTTCAAGAGTCTCACTTGAGCTGATATAATTATTCAGGTTATAATGGAGCAACAAATAGCATCCTCTAATTAATGAATTTTAAAAATAGTTCCTTGTACTGACAATAGTTATTAGATAAATGGGTTTTAGAAAAATATTTAGGAGAAAAAAAATCAAGGATTAAAAGAAATGACATTACTTTTAGATATTTTAGGAAAATCATTACTATGTAGGGAACTCCTAGTGTGGAAACTCCCTTTGCTGATGCAAAGTGAAAGTCCATTTTTCCTGGGGCATTAAGTGGTTAAATTACTAGCCCAGGACCACAAAGCCAGAATGCATAGAGGGAGCAGACTTCAAACTCAGGTCTTTTGACTTCAATACTTCTCTTCGTGTCTCTTTCTGGGTCCTTTATTTTTTTATCTTTATTCTGAATTGGTTTCATTAAATTTCTCTTGAAATCAAGAAGACCTGAATTTGAATCTCTCCTTAGATTTTGGGCAAATCATTTAGTCCCTCTCAGCCTTAGTTTCCTCATCTGTAAAATGGGAAGAATAATATGACCTACTTCCCAAGGTTCTTGACTGGATCAAATGAGATAATATTTATGAGATGCTTTAAATATCTTAAACAGCTATATGAATACTAGGCATTATTATTATCTTAATCATGCTACATAGTCTTTTACCAGAAGATTTAATGTTTTAAATAATGACATAATAATGTAAATACTTCAAACATAGGCATTAAAGAACTAGGTGAATACAAATAATACATGTTTTTTAATATTACTGTCAATGTCTCCAATGAATATTATTATAAAAAGACATAAAAAAAACCTCAGACAAAACTCTTTTCCTCTTTCTTATCTTCTCTCTTTCCCCCTTTCCCTCTCTTCTCTGAGCCTTTTCCTATAGCCTCAGTTTCCTACACAGGGGTAGATATTTATTTTTACTGTCTCATCATTCACATACTTAATTAGCTCTTTATCTTATTAGTTGTAGGATAGAGAATTTTTTTCAGCATTAGTATATATATATATATATATAATATACATACACAATCTGTAAACATATATACATATATGAATATATACATGCATGCATGCACACACATGCAACATACATATACAATAGTACAAACATACACACACATAAAACTAACAGTGGTCTTCTTCCAAATGTACTTATTAGTTATTTCAGGGAATAGAATATTAACATGGTATAACAAGATTATAGTATAACAGAATAATTTCATGTATATTTAAAAGAACATGATAAACTATCTCTTAAATATACATACTTTTCCTAAAGCCACTTATCATAGGATTTGAGATTAATAAAATAGTTAAAATATGAGTATACAAAATTTCCAAATAATCTACCAAATTCGCCCAGTCTCTAAATTATTTCCTAGTGCTTCTATAGGTGTTTTAGGAGCAATAAGGACTCTTTTTAGATTGTAAGAATCCATTTAGAATAGAACTTTGGTGTTCTAAGGACCTAATGCCCACTCCAATGTAGACCTATGACTTCAACATGATTTCATAAATGTAGGTAACTTCCCCACCAACTTATATTCAAATTTTTCTCTGGATTAACAGTTAGTCTTTATGACTAAATTTATGACTAAAAAATCCCTCTTCATCACTTGATGGTTAGCCTTCTGTTGATTAGTCACTCAATCAAGTACTTATTAAGAACTCACGATGTGCCAAGCACTGTGCTAAACTTTAGGGATTAAAGAAATACAAAAATAGTTACTGTCCTCAAGAAGTTTATATTCTAATGGGGATTGTTCAGTTGTTTCCAATTTTTTTGTGACCTCATTTGGGCTTTTCTTGGCAAAGATAATGCAAGACTTTGCCATTTCTTTCTCCAGCTCTTTTTACCCATGAGGAAACTGGTGAAGTGACTTGCCCAGAGTCACAAGCCAGTAAGAGCCTGATGCTAGATTTGAACTCAGGAGGTTGAGTCAAGGCTCCAGGCTCAATGTTCTATGCACCACACCACCTACTTGCCTCTCTAATGGGAGAGGCAATATGTAACTACATGAAAAACACACAGAATGGGAGAGAGATTGATTTGGCTGAGGTGATCTGCTTCCAGATCTATACTTGAAGCCTTTCCTGCTTGTTAGGACTTATCAGAGCCCAGGATTTGCTGTACTAGTCTTTAAAAATTATTCTTACACTACACTAGGACAGGACAGGAACTGGAGAAAACCAAACAAAGCTTTTCAATCTTTTAATCAATATATCAACAATGAACAAATAGTTACTAATACATGCCCAAGCCCAACAGTGTTCATGTATTTCAGCTGTTATACCCTTTGGGATCACTCTCCCAACTTTATCTCCCCTGGCACATTGAATCCCTTTTAGGATGCTAGAAGACCCTGAGGTTTTTGGGAATGTTTTTTCTAGAACTATATGTGATTCATAAGTTCCATCTATTTTGGTTTCTCTACTGATTATCAATTGATATCAATTAGCTAGCCAGAGTTAAATTAGTATTTAGAAATGAGTTTTACTAAGTAGTATAATAACAACAGGTGGTACAAAATACAAATAATTTTATTGACAATGAGAAGTAGGAAAAAAAACTTTGGACATCTATATTAATTTTATTGGCACTAGTGGCACTCATTTTTTCAGAGCCATATCAAAACAATGGAGTAAATTAGGGGAAAATCAGTCTCCTAATCCAATCATTTTGTCTGCAAGAAACTAAATAATTCATTAGACTGATTTCTCCTGCTCCCACAATAAAGTTGCTGTTTGAGCATCATGTAAACATAGCCTTAATGTTTTATTAAAGACTAGATCTCAAGGGAAGATATGAATTATGGAGAAATTAAAATATGAATTAAGAAATATAATGTAACAATTGATGCTATAGGAGGATGGATTGAAGGAACTGAACATATTTAGCTTGAACAAAAGAAGATTTGGGAAATTCTTCAAGGAATTTGCAGTCTGATTGGCGAGGCAAAGCTAATACATCTTGAACAACTGGAAGGCAATTTAGATACTTACTTGTGAGGAATTTACAAAAGGAAGAAATTAGTGTGGTCTGGAATAAGGAGATAGTTTAATGGAGAAAGTGGGACTTCAAAAGATGGAGAAGATTTGGATGGAAAAGGAATTCTGTGTACATGGACAGACAGATAATGAGGAATACTGCACTTAAGGAAGACTAAAAAGACCAACTTCACTGGAACAGTGAAATTGTGCTGGAGAACAGTGGGAGAAAAGATTGGAAAGATAAAATAGGTTTTTATTGATCTTATGCAAAAAGCACTCATTGACCCCAGTCTTGCTTTTTTTGGTTAATTTAAAGCTACTACTGACAAAATAGGTCTTTGTGTGACAATGAGCTGATAGGATTCTCTTTACATTGGTTCATCTGGACTAAACCTAAACCTAGGAAAACACTTCTGATTCTTATTATTTGTAAAGAATTCAGTCGCTCTTCTCCAAAATAATTCCTGGAATCCCCTTTTCCTGTTCCAAAGCATTTTATTTCATGTTAGCTTTTCTATATTGAAGCAAAGAATAGAGGGAGAAAGCCCAAACTGGCCAGGGATCATTTCAATCTTTATATTATAATTACCAGCACCAAGACCATAGTGCCTGTCACATAGTAGGAGTTTAATAAATGCTTGTTGATCAATTATTTGACTAGTTCCTTCTTCTGTTTGCAGGGAATCTAAATCAATTCAGTAGCAAGTGTTCATGAGATTTTTTTTTCTCTTTATTTTCCCTTCTCCTATTTTCTTTTTCTAGCTCAGGATGAAGATGAAGATGAAGGAAGAATTCTTGTTGACAACAAGTGTCAGTGTGTTCGAGTAACTTCCAGGCTAGTTCCTTCTAAAGATAATCCAGAAGAGAAAGTTGTGGAGAGAAACATTCGACTCATGTATGTAATTTTCCACATATTAAATGAGATAATGTTAAATCAACTAATAATTATATATACTTAATATGTAATATAAATAACTAAACAGGAGCAATAATTGTGAAATTCCTGGTATAGTGCCTGGCACATTATAAGTGTAAACATTAGTTATTATTATTTTCTTTACAATTTACTTTCTGGCATGGGGTAGTAGTGTTATAACATAAATGGGTCACTGTCCACCATATTGGCCTTGGAATAAAAAAAAATCTAAACTTAATTTTTGTTCTGGTGCTTATTAACATCATAATCATGGTCTTTAATTGACAATATAGAACTAAGGGCTGGGAATTGTTATTGTTCAGTCATATCTGACTCTGTAACACTATTTAGGATTTTCTTGGCAAGAGTAGTTTGCAAATTTCTTCTCTACCTCATTTTACAGATGAGGAAACTGAGGCAAATATGGTAAAGTGACTTGCCCAGGATCCCAGCTAGTAAGTGTCTGACACTGAATTTGAACTCAAGAAGATGAATCAAGAAGAATCAATTCTGGGCCTGATATTCTCTTTATTGTGCCTCCTAATGATGTAGGATAGGAGTTTGTCCCAATTTTTCTAATCCCCATGCCCTCTCTCTTTCACTAACTCTCCCCACTCTCTATTCAATATCAATGAAAAGAAATTCTAGCATTTATCATGCATATGATCACAAGAAATAAAATAGATTAATTTCAGTAGGATCATGAAGTTATTTATCATAAGTTCCCTGTTCCCACTAATTAGCTTTTTGTATCATCTCTAGTTGGGGATCCCTGATTTGGGAGCCTAAGAAGAGAAGTTCTAATCCAGGATACTCAATATGCTCCTGTTTGTTTGTTTATTTGTTTTTTATTGTTTGTTTGTTTATTTATTTTGCTTTGTCAATTGAGGTTAAATGACTTGCCCAGAGTCACACAGCTAGGGAATGTTAAGTGTCTGAGACCAGATTTGAACTCAGGTCCTCCTGACTTCAGGGCTGGTGCTCTATCCACTGTGCCACCTAGCTGCCTCCTATATGCTCCTGTTTACATAGTATCCCATAAAACTAGAAAGTTTTGTGTCTGTTAGGCCAGTCCTGGAGAAAACAGAAAGTCTTTATATTAATGATTTGAAAGCCTCTGGGCTCATTGCCAAATAACAGTGGGGAAAGATGTTTTCTCCCATCACTGATCAGTCTAGTAAGCAGCTGAAAATTCTGATCTGGTTCCAGTCAATCCATCTGCCCTGCCCATATAAGGTTAATTGAACATGAACTAGAGTTTTTTGTGGTTTGTGTGCAATGCCAACTGAAACTTTAGAGTGAGGCCTCGTGAAAACTGGAGATGGAGCATTTTGCTGTGCATAAGCCCAGTGAAAGTTTTGGCTCTCATCCAAGCATTAAACTGTATTCATCTCTCTGGTTAGATCACATTGGAGCCCCAAATACCATTCAATATGATGTTCCTTTTGTAGACACTCCTTCAGATGTTCCATATCACATGCAGAGGCAGAACATATGGTGTCAGGTTCTTATTTATGTAGCTGAAGCCCCAAGGCCCATTGATATGGGATTCTCTCCTCATTGACTGCCCTGTGCCTAAATGATGGCTGGAGTAGAGTGAGTGAGAATGCAAGAGAAGGAGCAAAAGAGAGACAGACAGAGACAGAGAGAGGAAGAGAAAGGGAGTGAGGGAAAAGGAGAGAAAGAGACTGAGTGTGATAGGAAAA
>JAJPUD010002428.1:55157-108369 GCA_023553655.1 Myrmecobius fasciatus
GAGAGAGAGAGAGAGAGAGAGAGAGAGAGAGAGAGAGAGAGAGAGAGAGATGAGAAATAAGGAGGGAGGAGAGGAGAGATTTTTGGTTGTTCTGGCTTCTAATTTTGAGAGAGAAGATATATAATGCCAACCTTCCTTTAGGTATCGAAGAGAGAAGACTCAGGGAAGAAAATGACATGAAAAGAATACTGACAGGTTTTTGAACATGAAGATTTTTGCTAACTAGACTGAAAACATGAGGACAGGGACCATCAGAATCTGTATTTGCTGAATTGAATTTATTATTGCTGCCTAGCCACGCCCATGCTGCCATAGATATTTCCTTATGGAAGGGAGTAGTTTTTCATTCAGATGCACAGGTCTTGTTTAACACCAAAAATGGCATTATTTCTTTTGTACTATAGCTAGTATCATGTTTGTTGTGGTGACCTTGCTCCTATCTGATGTATAGAACATGCTTTAATTTATGCAATTATTTCTGAAAAATAGCATTTGTCAAAATCAAGTTTCAGTACCCTGTTACTTTCTCATGTTATGATTGCTGATTTTTAGATTTTAAAAATTATTGATTTAATATTTTATTTCCCCCAATTGTCTAAAAACAAATTTTAACATTTATTTAAAAAACTTGATTTCTTAATTCTTTCCTTTCTTCCCTTTCTCCTTTACTAAGAAGGCAAGCAATTTCATATAGGTTATACATGAGCAGTCAAGTAAAACTTATTTCCATTTTGTCATGCTGGGAAAGAAAATATAGACAAACAACCCCCAAGAAAAATAAAAAAAATTAAAAAAATTAAAAAAAGTATTCTTTGATCTGCATTCAGACTCCATCAGTTCTTTTTCGGGAGGGGAATAACATTTTTCATCCTAAATCCTTTAGAATTGTCTTAGATTGCTAAGAAAAGCTAACCTTTCATAACTGATCACTATATAATATTGCTGTTGCTGTGTACAATGTTCTTCTGGTTCATTTCACTTTGCATCAGTTCACTTTGCATGTAAATCTTTCCAGATTTTTCTGGGGACATCCTAATCATTATTTCTTCCAGCACAATAGCATTACATCATAGTCATATATGATAATTTGTTCAGCCATTACCTAATTGATGGACATCATTTCAACATACAAGTTCTTTGCCACTACTAAAAGAAATGTGTTTTTTTTTTTTTTTTTTTTTTTTGCTGAGGCAATTGGGGTTAAGTGACTTGCCCAGGGTCACACAGCTGTTACGTGTCTGAGACCAGATTTGAACTCAGGTCCTCCTGACTTCAGGGCTGGTGCTCTATCCACTGCTCCACCTAGCTGCCCCCTACTAAAATAAATGTTATAAATATTTTTGTGCATATAGGTCCTTTTTTTCTCTTTGGGTTATAGACCTTGTAGTGATATAACTGGGTCAAAGGATATACATGGTTTTATAGCTCTTTGGTCATAGTTCCAAATTGCTGCACAAAATTGTTGAATCAGTTCACAGTTCCATCAACAATGAATTAATGTCTCAATTTTCCAAATTCTTTCCAACATTCATCATTTTCCTTTCGTGTTATATTAGCTAATATAATAGGGGTGAGGGATACCTCAGAGTTGTTTTAGTTTGTATTTCTCTAATCAATAGTGATTTAGACATATATAACATTGATCCTTTAACCACTTGCCAATTGTGGAATGCCTCTTATTTATTTTGTATAAATTTGACTCAGTTCTCTTTATATTTGAAAAATGAGAACTTTATCAGAGAAACTTGCAATAAATTTTTTCACAGTTATGATTATTTACTTGTTTTTTCTTCCATCTCATCCCCCCCGTTTACACTACTTTCAAAAGTGTTTTGCTTCTGACTACCTCCTTTCACAATTTACCCTTCTTTCTGTTAGTCACCCCCATTCCATTTTCTTATTCCATCCTCTTCTACTTTCCTGTAAGATAAAAGAGATTTCTATACACAATTGAGCCAATTCTAATAAATGGTTTACACAATCTCCCAACCTCCCCTGTTTTCCCCTTTTATATGAGATAATTTGCCCCATTCTACCTTTCCCATTTGCCTTTTCCCAGTGCATTTTTCTTTCTCATTCCTTCATTTTATATTTTTCAGATAATCATGCCATCATATTCAACTAGCACCCATGCCCTTTGTCTAGGTATGCTCCTTCTAACTGTCCTAATAATGGAAAAAGTTCTTAGTAGTTACATATATCATCTTCCCTTATAAACAGTTTAACCTTATTGAATCCCTTGTGATTTCTCTTTCCTGTTTACCTTTTTATGCTTCTTTTGAGTCTTGTATTTGAATGTCAAATTTTCTATTCAACTCTGTTTTTTCCCCCCAGGAATTTCAAGCAGGAATGCTTGAAAGTTTTCTATTTCATTGAATAGCCACTTCACCCCTTGAAGGATTGTCCTTAGTTTTTCTTGATTCTTGGTTGTAATCCTTTGCCCTCTGAAATATCATATCCTAAGTCCTCTAATTCTTTAATGTAGAAGCTGCCAAATCTTATGTTATTTTGACTGCGGTTCCACAATTTGAATGATTACTTTCTGGCTGCTTGCAATATTTTCTCCTTGACTCTGGAGTTTTGGAATTTGGCTATAATATTCTTGGGAGTTTCCCATTTTGGTATCTCCTTCAGAAGATTATCAATGGATTCTTTCGATTTCTATTTCACCCTCGAGTTCTAGAATATCAGGGCAGTTTTCTTTTATAATTTTTTGAAAGATGATATCTAGGCTTCTGCCTAAAGAAAGGTCCGTGCTCTAGTCTGTGAATGACCACAAGTACTCTTGTGGAACTGTGATAGGGTCCTTACTTCTCTGGGATCATAAGCTCTGGGTGTTAGTATTTTTCCTTGCTTTGGGACTAAAACTGGGGACTGTGACCTATATCTGAATATGGGCAATACCTAATCCCAAACCCAGTGGCAGCAAAGGGACCCTTGTAATCTCCTGACCAGTTATATGGCCCCCTTTCCATCTGTAGGCCCAGAGTTCTGGAAGCAGCCACTACCACCTGATTCTGTCACTTCCAAAGCTGCTGTTGGGTTGGTAGGGCACAGCCTATGCTGGCATAACTTTTACTCTAGTCTTATCCCAGGGTAATAGACTTTTTCTCCTGGCTTTCTAAGTTGTTTTGGGCTGGAAAATTGCTTCAGCCCATCCTTTTGTGCGTTTTTCCACTCCAGAATTTGTTTTGAAGTATTATTTAAAGTTGTTTGGAGGGAAATTTGGGAGAGCTCAGGTGAGTTCCTGCCTTTTCTCCACCATTTTGGTTCTATCCTGGAATTATTTTAAAGTATTTCTAATAGAAGTACAAATGTAGCACTTGAATAAGACATAGAAAATAACACATTATAAGTGTGAAGTAAATTTATTTTATTAGTGGAATATGTAATTTTTTATGTGAGCTCATTCACATTAATTCAATTATCATCATTTTAGATTATCCTACAGTGTGCTAATTAATTGGTATCTAGGTGCTGAACAAGAACATATTTTTCTTACGTTAATGACTTTGAACAATTTCCCTCCTTCTTCTTTAGAGTACCACTGAAGAACAGAGAGAATATCTCTGATCCCAATTCTCCTGTGAGAACCAACTTCATATACCGGCTTTCTAACCTGTAAGAGCTTTTCTTTTATATTAATTTGGAGGCTGAAATTTGTGAAAAAGCAAGATTAGAAAATAAAAAAGAATTCACAGCATATTTTTTAGGAAAAAAATGTTGACATGTAGGTAATGCAAACAATAGTCCCTTTCTTTCCTTGTTTATGGTGCACTCATGTACCTTTGTCCCAGACTAAAATAATACATTAAATAAATAATTATGGCTCCTTACTGCAGAGGTGGAAAGAGCTGCTGTCAGTGAAAAAAGAGCAAATCTGAGTGTGAAAAATTTGACTTTAAATACAAAATGTAGGCAAGTTTGTGGGTGGTTTTTTTTTTTTTTTTGAGAACTACATAATCCACCGTGCATGGTGGTACATATCTGAAATTCTGGCTATTGATTGGGGTTATTGAAGCTGTTGAATCACTAAAGTTTGAGTTCTGAGCTGCAATAGGGATAAAACCAATCAGATGTCCACACTAAATCAGATAATAACCTGGTAAACCCTGGGGAGCCTGAAGCCACTGGGATGCCTAAAAAGGGGTTAACTGGCCTCAGTCAAAAATGGAGCAAGTTAAAGCTCCCATGCAGATCAGGGCTGACAACATACTTGCACTTTCACCATTGGGGGAATAGGGAGATCCAGTCTCAAGAAAATTATTACTATTTTTTAAAAAACCATATAACCCCAAATATTCAATAGTCCGTATCATTTCATTTGACTTTGTGTTTCTCTGTGTTTTGAGAAAAATTGGAAATGACTCATTCAAACTGTACCTAAACTAGTTAGTTCAGTTAAGAATAATAAATCAAGTGAATTACTTGGTGGCTTATAGACAAAGAAAGCAGATTACTGAATTTTTATTTTCCATTTGGTTGTTTTGATATTATGAAGATGTAGGCGTAGATGAAACAGTGATGCTAAATAAATGCCTACCACAGTGTCTTGCATAGGGTTGGTGCTTAATAAATGCTTGCTACATATTTAAATAAATCCTAAATTGGTTGTCCTTTATCATGATGATGCAGAAAGTTGGAAGTTTGCCTTTGCTTATTAGAAGTTTCTGCTCAGAGTTGTAGGATCCAGTGGAATTTTGATGGGAACATGCAATTAGGGACAGCTACAAATGACTATTTACCCTGCTCTGTGATGAGATATCACTCAGTAGCCAGTGTTTAATCCATGTATTTACTTTTCAGCTGTAAGAAGCGTGACCCCGTCGAACTGGAGCTGGGCAATGAGATTGTTACTGCCACCCAGAGTAATAACTGGGATGAAAGCAGTGATACCTGTTACACTTATGACAGGAACAAGTGTTACACGTCTACTGCCTCGCTTTATTTGGGAGGGAAGAACACAATGGTGACAACAGCATTGACTCCAGAATCCTGCTATTCTGACTAATTTAAAGCCTCCACTGACCAAAATGTCTCCCTGTCTCTGTCTTCAAACTGCACATTTTTATGATCAACAAGCATAGAACCACAATTATTGTTTGTAGAATGTTCCACATCCTATTATTTTCCCATTCCATTACACTGATGTAATTGCTATGCTCCTTGAGAAGAAATTCTCCAGTGATATGCTGCTGGGTGTGAGACCTCAGTTTCCTTCCAGGTCTGTATCCATTGAGATCAATTCTTCCCTGTGACTAATCTAGTGTCTAGAAATTTGACATGAATTTCTTCAAATTTGTTACTCACACAGATAAAAATAGAGCTGATGACATCATCTCCAAAAGAGACAAATTAGAAGATACAAGAAAATGTTGATCCTCTCTCTCTCTCTTTCTTTTGCTTTGCACGTGCCAATTTATTTTACCAAAAAAGAATGCATCTTTGTGCTATTGAGGAAATACATATGCAAATATAATTCCATCTGATGCTATTATTAGCAATATACTAATTGGTAAACATTGATATATTTAAAAGTATTGATATGGAAACAATATAAAACAAGAAACACAATATCACATGGAACAAAAATGGACATATTTTTCATCAAACCAAAGTGGTTGGCAGTTATGTTGTATAATCAATTTAAAAAATGATTCACTTCAAGATTGGTAATTCAGGCGTCTATGAGGTCTATTTTTATCTTGTAAAAAGTAAAAAATTCTAATTTAATTTTAAAAAGTAATTTAACATTAGAATGCTGAAATTCCTACATTGCCATCTGTTTTGGAATTGCATCTTGTTTTTATCCAGGGGCTGCCTTGCATAATGCAGAATTGACATCTTTTTTTTTTTTGAGTGAAAAATGTTTGAAGACTCCTCAATTTATTTGAAAAATTCTGGAGTAATCTGTTTGATTAATTAATCTTTAAGCAATATGTATTTCTAGAAATTCATCCTCTAGCACTGTGTTAAGAATTAAATCATTTCAGCAGCATATGCCTTGTGTGAAACTTTTCTTTTTTCCCCTCTCTTTATGTTTTTTTAATTTGTTTTTTATTAAAGCTTTTGATTTTCAAAACATATGCATGGATAATTTTTAACAATCAGTCCTGCAAAAACTTGTGTTCCAAATTTTTTTCCTTTTCTTCCACCTTTCCTTTATATATTAAACATTCAATTCTTCTATACATATTTCCACAATTATCTTGCTGCACAAAAATATCAGATCAAAAAGGAAAAAAAATGAGAAAGAAAACAAAATGCAAGCAAACAACAAAAAAGTGAAAATGTTATGTTGTGGTCTACCTTCAGTTCCCACAGTACTCTCTCTGGGTGCAAATGTTTCTCTTCATCATGGAACTGGCCTGAACATTAAAACAATCATCTCATTGTGAAACTTTTCTTCTAGGGAAAAATAAAATTAAATTTCTTTAATCTGTACTGTATCATACCCAGATCTTCTCACTCTTATCACTCAGCTTTTCCTTGAAGACCTACAATGAGGAGAAAGTTATCGCCAAATAAAGCAGCTTCCTCCACTCGTGGTCAGCTCTAGTTGTCAGAAACATTTTCTTGACATTGAAAAATTGGAAATTTTGTAATTTCCACAAAATAATAAAAGCAAAAACAAACAAATAAACAAAAAAATGTAGGCAGCTGGAGATGCTGTGGATAGCACTTGGTATTCACACAGGAAATTCAAGTGTGATGTCAGGCACTTAGCAGCAAATTCTGGGTAAATCATTCATCCTTTATTTAACTCAATTTTTTCAACTGTAATTAAAAATAGTAACAGCGCCTACCTGCCAGAGTTGTTGTGAGGAACAAATGAGATGCGATTTTTCAAAGTGCTTATAATAATGCTTGGCACATAGTAGGCATTTTATAAATGCTTATTATTCCCTTCCCCTTTGTTTCTCTTCCTTTTTTTCCCTCTCTGGCATCAAACAGAGCCAATCTTTCCCTCCTTCCTATAATAGCCCTACCAAGAATAAATGAGCATATACTTTATTATAATAACTAGAAATATCAGTAGTTTTGTCTATGGCAAATGTTGCATCTCCTCTCCTATTTTTATGTTTTTTTTTAAATCATGGATCCCTGATACATGTAGAAACTGAATAAATTCTTGTTTATTGATTGATTAATGTCCTTTGATTCAGTTAGAGGATTTAAAAACGTTGTGCATGATCTCATACTTGGAAAACTGTTACTCAGTGAAAATGAGAAAAGAAATTCAAATTTCATGTGTGTTGGTGAGTGTCCCTGACTTGAGGTGGCGACAGCAATGGTCTATTCTGACTCATGTCCTGACTTTCATAAGCCCACAGAAAGACAGGCAAGGTGACATACACTTTTAATTCCTGCTAATGGAGAGGCTCAGGCTGGTAGATCACTTGACCTAAGGGATTCTCAGCATGGTTAAAATCTGATTGGATGCCCACGCTAGGTCTGGCATCAAGATGGTAAGTCCCTAAGAGTGGGGGGTCATCTGAAGAAGGGTGAGTTGGTCCAGGTTGGAAATAGAACAAATCTCCCATATCAGATTGCTTGTTGTCTTGGGGAGGAGAGAAGTAGAAAAAAATTTGGAATTCAAAACCTTACAAAAATGAATGCTGAAAACTATCTTTAAATGTAAATACTATTAAGGAAATGGATCAGGTCAAAGTTTATATGAAATTAGCAGTGGAAGGTGGCCTTTGAGAGGCTGCTGTATTTCTTTACAGCTTGGATAAAATAGGGAGCCCTAGTTTTAAAAAAAATCATCTTACCATTAACTAGAAATGGACTATAATTGATTATTTTGGCTTCGGGGTGGTTTTTGGTCACTAGCCAGTGGTTCCTTTAGTGTTTTGTTGACACATGCACATAAAAATTCTCTAAGTACCTAAAACTTCACATGTCCCAAACTGAGTTTATTGTCTGATTCATCAAGCTTGCTTCTAGTCTGGCCATTGACTTTTTCTTCTCATGTTTGGAAATCTTTGTGTTAACAATCGATCAATCAACAATCAGTGAATAAGCATTTATTTTTGTTTTCTCTCTTCCTCATCAATCTGTCACCAGTCATGGAATTTGAGTGTTGAAAGGTACCTCAGTAGCAATAAAGGGCATTACATACCTATAACATTATTCCTAATAAATGATCATTTACCTTTTGCTTGAAGATCTTCATAGAGGGAGAACCCATTGCTCCTTCATGGAGTTTCACCCACTTATGATCAGCTGTTAAGAATAATTTCTTGATATTGAGTCTAAATTTGACTTTTTTGCAGCTTTTACTTGTGGCTCTTTGTTTTGCTCTTTCAGACCAAATGGAGCAAGACCAATCCCTCCTTCATACAACAGCCTTGCAAATATTTGAACGTAGCTATCATGTTTCCCTTGAGTCTCTTTGCCTTGAGATGTAATATACCAAGTTCCTTCTGTTGATATGACTCAGAGTCACAGTCCTCTACCATCTTGGTTTTCCACTCTAGTTGCTCTCCAGCTAATTAATGTCCTTCCTAAATATCAGCTCCCCAAACAATATTCAAGCTGTGGAGTGACCAGTTAGAAGCTATGTCTTTTTTAATGCAGCCCCAGATCAAATTAGCTCAACTTCTCTCCAGATCTCCCATCACCAACTGCCTTTTGGACATCTAGAACCAGATATCTGGTAGGCAAATCAAAATCAACATGTCCCCAAAAGAACCATTGTTTTCCCCTCTAAATCCTTCAGTCTTCCCAGTTTCCCTGTTACTCCATTCCTCTAAGAGGGAAGCTGTTTGAAGGGGGGGGTATGAATCAGCCTTATTCCTCCCTATTAATTCTTCCCCCTTTCCCTATTATTTCCTTTTGAGGGACCAACATCTTCCTAGTCACCCAGGCTCCCCAAATTGGGCCCTCACACTTTTCCTACAGTCCAATCTGCTGCTAAGTTTTTGCCATTTCTACCTTCACAACATTTTTGCATACACCCCCTTTTCCCACTCACACTGCTCCCACCCTGATGTGAGCCCCTCATCACCTCGATAATTACAATAGCTGCTCAAGTCTCTCCCCATTCTGATCCTTCCTCTATTTAGTCACCATAGTGATTTTCCTAACCTCCACTTCTCATTGCTATTCAAAAGTCTCTCTGTTACCCCAAGATCAAATGTAAAATCTTCTGTTTGGGTTGACCTCCTCCCACCTTTTCCCTCCTCTTATGGCAGGTTCCCCATTCCTCCATGTTTGCTAAGACCCAGTGAAATTGGCCTCCTGACTGTTCCTAACCCCCAATATTCAGGCCTTTTCATTGGTTATTCTTCATTCCTCGGTTTCTTCACCCTTGGGTGATCAGGGCATTGTGTCAGGGATTACTGTGGCTATTCAAACTTGAGGGAAAACATTTTTTGCATTCTGGGGGAAACTAATCCATATTAAGGGGAAAGGGATAAACCTTGTTCTAAACTGATCAGATTTGCAAAAATCAAAAGGATAACTAACATGCTGACTGATAATCATGCATAAGCTCAAAAGATCCTGGCAGGCTAGGACATGAATGAATATAATACGATGAAATTCAACCAAGAAAAATATTTTCTTAGCTTCAAAAAATCTGCTTCCAAAGTGAAAGATGGCTAGATAATAAATAGCTTATGTGAAAAAAAGTTTCAAAAGATCTGATTGGACTGCAAGCTCAGTGAAAGCTAATTATGTGATAGAGCAGCCCAAAAAGAGGATGGAATTTCAAACTATGTTTAAAAAGAGCTTCCAGGCACTAGAAATGCTTACTGATTTTCAGATCTGTTTCCTTGAGTAAGCTTTTAATCTTAATCAACATATAAAGCTGAGATTTTGCTTGGTCTGTTTTTCATCATTTGATATACTTGGAGCATTCATTGTTCAGTTTTATAGTAAAAAATCGTCATCCAGAACTTCACTACATAAAGAAAATAAAGATAAAATTTTGCAACAACAACAATCACAATAAAAAAATAGGACTTTCAGGAATAAGAAGGCAACAATTCCTCTTTCTTTGGCCTTAATCTAACCATTTCTAAAAGATTGTTTGCATTTTGAATGTCATTATTTAAGAAAGCCCTGATAAATTGGGAAAAATACAGAGGAAAGTACCAGGATTGTAAAAATCTATGATTCCATCACATCATACAAGGAATGGTTGAAGGAACCTAGGGGTGTTTAATTTGGAGAAGATTCAAGGAATATGATAGTCCTCTCTAAGTATTTGAAGGGTATAGTATTTCAAATCAGGCAGTTCTTTTAAAAACTCTGTTCATATCCTTGATTCAATAATGTATTAAGACATAACTCTTGATCTTATATTTTCGAGTTAATTCCCTGCATGTCTTAGAATCTCTCCATGACATTTTTCAGAGGTATTTGAGGCAAAGATTTTCTTCCCATTGAGATTTCCTTTCCTATTCTAAGCATTTTTCCTTCTTATCCCCAAAATTTTTCTCATGAGAACTGCTCTGCAGTCAATTTTACCTATTCACTCACTCTTTGTAATGTCCTTATTTTTGGTTGGATAAAAGAATTTATCTTTCTAGAACTTTTGTGTAAGTTCTCTATTATAGTTTTTCTATTTCATTGCAATGCCAGTATCTTTGCCAAGAAAACCTCAAAGAAGCAGAAAGTTGGGAAATTTTTTTATAGCCAGTGTTTCTGATAAAGGTCTCATTTCTAAAATGTATAAAGAATTGATTAAAATTTATAAGAATATGTCATTCCTCAATTGATAAATGGTCAAAGGATATGAAGGGACAATTTTCAGATGTAGAAATTAAAGCTATTTCTAATCATATGAAAAGATGCTCTAAATCACTATTGATCAGAGAAATGCAAATTAAGACAACTTTGAGGTACCACTCTCAAATTGACTAAGATGACAGGAAAAGATAATGATAAATGTTGGAATGTGGGAAAACTTGGATACTAATGCATTGTTGGTGGAATTGTGAACTGATCCAACCATTCTAGAGATTTGGAGCTTTGCTTAAAAGGCTGTAAAACTATGCATAATCATAATTCAGCAGTCTCACTATTGAGTGTGTATCCCAAAGAGATCATGAAAAAGGGAAAAGGACCCACATGTGCAAACATGTTTGTAGCAGCTCTTTTTGTAGTGGCAAGAAACTGGAAACTAAGTGGATGCCCATCAATTGGAGAATGGCTGAATAAGTGATGGTATATGAATGTTATTGTTCTGTAAGAAATGACCAGCAGGATGATTTCAGAGAGGCCTGGAGAGACTTACATGAACTGATGCTGAGTGAAATGAGCAGAACCAGGAGATCATTGTATATAGTAACAACAAGAATATATGATGATAACTTGTGATGAACTTGGCTCTTTTCAACAATGCAATGATTCAAGCCTCTTCTTAAGACTTGGGATGTAAAGTGCCATCTGCATTCAGAGAGAAAACTATGAAGACTGAATGTCGATTGCAGCTTAGTATTTTCAACTTTTTGTTGGTTTTTTTTCTTTCTTGTGGTTTTTCCTCTTTTAATCTGATTTTTCTTGCATAGCATGACAAATGGAAATATCTTTAGAAGAATTGCACATGATTAACCTATATTGAATTGCTTGCTGTCTTGGGAAGGTGGGAGGTGGGGGGAGGAAAGGAGAAAATCCGGAAAACAAGGTTTTGTAAAGGTGAATGTTGAAAATTATCTTTGCATGTATTTGGAAAAATAAAATACTATTGAAAAAAAAGAAAACCCCAAAATGGGTCATGAAGAGTTGAGCATGACTGAAATGACTAAACATCAGGCATCTATGAAGCAAGATCTACTTTCAGTAACCTCAGTGATGAACTGTTTGAATATACTTTAAGAACCACCTCAAAAGACCCAGTCCTTGATAAAACTTAGAGTTAGTCCCTCCTCTCTGCCGTTGACTCCTTTAGCAACATAAGCTAATGTAGCTTTCTAGGTCTTGTTGGTTACAAATTCATAGACATAGAGGAAAATGAAAATGTGGAAAAAAGGAGCAGAAAGAAGTTAAGGAACTTCCATATATAATCTACTAGGCAAAAAAGTTGAATTTCATTGTGAAACAAGTCATAGTTAGTCATTACCCCATCAAACCTGCTTTCTGATTAATGTCAGCTGTGGCAGTTGACCTGAGTCACCATGAAACCTTTTGTGGCTCTGTAAAGAAGGAAGAAGTAGGGCTATTATTATTCAAGTTGCAATTTCTTTTCCTCTTTCTAGCCTCCCGAAATGAACTTGGATCTAAAGGCTAAGCTTATACAGTTCTGGGTAGCAGGAGTTATTTTTTATTTTTTAATTTTTTTCCCCTGAGGCAATTGGGGTTAAGTGACTTGTCCAGGGTAACACAGATAGGGAATGCTAAGTGTCTGAGAACAGATTTGAACTCAGGTCCTCCTGACTTCAGGGCTGGTGCTCTATCCACTGCACCACCTAGCTGCCCTCAAGAGTTATTTCTTGAAGGGCAGGTATAGTAGTGGAGAGGGAAATAAAAGGGCTTGCCTCAAGTCAAAGAAGCCTTGAACTTTTTTTTTCTTGAGGCAATTGGGGTTAAGTGACTTGCCCAAGGTCACACAGAGAAGTCTTGAACTTTATTTTATTTATTTATTTTTGGCTATCTATTTCTTCTTGCATCTCTCTTAATTTCTCCCCTAGGAATTTGGATGCTATTGCACTTGGTGCATATATATTTAGTATTGATATTGCTACATTATCTATGGTACCCTTTAATAAAATATAGTTTCCTTCCTTATCTCTTTTGATTAGATCTATCTTGGCTTTTACTTGATCTGAGATAAGGATTGCTACCCCTGCTTTTTTTTGTTCACTTGAAGCATAATAGGTTCTGCTCCAGCCTTTTACCTTCATCCTATATGTGTCACTATGTTTTAGATGTGTTTCTTGTAGACAACATATTGTGGGATTCTGGTTTTTAATCCAGTCTGCTATCTGCTTCCGCTTTATGGGAGAGTTCATCCCATTCACATTCACAATTAGAATAACTAATTCTTTATTTCCTGCCATCTTATTTACCCAAGTTATGTTTTTCCCTTTTCTTTCCCCTTTCTCCCTTCCCCCCTCCTCAGTACTTTGCTTTTGATGACCCCCTCCCCCAAACAATACTCCACCCTTTAGATCCCCTCCCCCTGTTTTTACTCCTTTCCCCTGATTCTTCTATTTTCCCTTCTATTAGTTTATCCCTTTCTTTTCCTCCTTTCCCTCCCACTTCCCTCTAGCAACAGACAAGTTTCTATGTGAAATCAAGTGTCTGATATACACTTTTAGAGCCCAACCTGATGAGAGGAAGATTTACACAATGCTCATCTCCTTCCCCCTCTTTCTCTCAATTATATTAGGTTTTCTTTGCCTCTTCAAGAGATTTTACCTTGTTTTTACCTCATTTTTTTTTAGATCTTATTTTACCACTTTTTCCCTCTTTTCCCCAGTATGACAACTTTTCCCCCTCTAGTTCTCTTTTTCATATTATCAAAGTAATATCTAGTTAATTAAACCCCCAAACTTTAAGTATCTCCATAGTAGAAATAAAGTTCTCAAGAGTTCTTTCCTTTTTACCTTTTTATGCTTCTCTTGAGTTCTGTGTTTGGATGTCAAATTTTTTGTTCAGATCTGGTCTTTTCATTAGAAATAGGTGAAATTCACCTATATCATTGAATGACCATCTTCTTCCCTGGAGGATAATGCTCATTCTAGCTGGATAAGTTATTCTTGGCTGTAATCCAAGTTCCTTTGCCCTTCGGAATATCTGGTTCCAGGCCCTTCGATCCTTCAATGTGGAGGCTGACAGATCCTGTGTGATTCTAATTATTGATCCTCGGTATTTGAATTGTTTCTTTCTAGCTGCTAGCAGAATCTTTTTCTTGGTGCTATAGTCTTGAAATTTAGCCACGATATTCCTTGGGGTTTTAATTTTGGGGTCTCTTTCAGGAGGTGATCGGTGAATTCTTTCAATGGTGATTTTGCTTTCTCATTCTACAATCTCAGGGCAGTTTTCTTTCAGGATTTCCTGGAAGATAGTGTTTAGATTCTTTTTTTCATCATGGCTTTCAGGAAGTCCAATCATCCTTAGATTGTCTCTCCTAGATCTATTTTCCAAGTCAGTTGTTTTTCCTAGGAGATATTTCATATTTTCTTCTAATTTTTCATTTTTTTGTTTTTGTTTGACTGATTCTTGAAGTCTTATTGAGTCATTCACTTGCATTTGTTCAATTCTTATTTTTAAAGTGTTACTTTCTTCAGTTACCTTTTTAAGCTCCTTTTGTAACTGGCCAATTGACTTTTTTTGTTCATTGCATTCTTTTTCCACTTCACTAATTTTATTTTTCAATAAATTGGTGTCTTTTTCATATCTCTTTTGCAGGACATCATATCCTTCTTGCACTGATTTCAGTTTATTTTCCCATTTATCCTCCAGCTCTCTTTTTAGGTTCTTTATGAAATCTTCCAGAAAGGCCTTTTGCAAAGGGGACCAGTGATGGTCCTTAATAACTTCCTCTGGATTTTTGTCTAAAGGAACCTCAGGATCTGGAGTCAGTCCTTATTTCTCTCGATAGAAGCTGTCTATGGTGAGAGCTCTCTTTTGCTTCTTCATTTTTTTTTAGACAGTGTGGATGTCCCTTTAAGGCAGGGAAAAAAACGGCGGCTGAAGTTCTTTGCCCTGGGGCACTTAGGCGAATTAACTTAAGGTGCTGTGCCGGTGGGGGCTAGGACTAAGTCCGAATTACTCCTTAAACAGGGCAAGTCTGCCAGAACACCTGCCCACAATCAGGGCAGAGTGTCCCGAGTGCCTCAGATAAACTCCAGGTGTTTGGAGTTTGGAGTTTCTGCCACAGTGAACTGAGTCCCACCCTCACTTCCGGCCTACACCGGAGTCCTCTGTTTATCTCTCTGTCCGAGTTAGACAAACCTGATGTGAAGTTCTTCAGAGATATCAGTAAGCAGTGTCCAAATATTTCTGGATTCGTTGACTTGAAGATCAGTTCAGAGGCTTATTTTATTGTTGATTTGAGAGAAGATCGGAGGAGGACGAAGAGAGTCACCTTTTCACTCCACCATATTGGCTCCACCCCCGAACATCTCCGAAGGCTTGAACTTTAAAGCTGAATAGGACCTTGGGGCTAATTCATCTTGGTGCCTTCATTTTTTAGACAGGAAAATGAAGAAACTGAGTGTCAGAAAAAGGAAGTGATTTACTAAAGATTGTGTAGCTAGCTAGTCAATGGCTTGGGTAGTTAGGTAGGGTGGTGGATAGAGTGCTGAGCATGGAGTCAGAAAGATTCATACTCTTTTTTTTCCTGAGGCAATTGGGGTTAAGTGACTTGCCCAGGGTCACACAACTAGGGAATGTTAAGTGTCTGAGACTAGATTTGAACTCAGGTCCTCCTGACTGCAGGGCTGGTGCTCTATCCACTGTGCCACCACCATTCATATTTTTGAATTCAAATCTGACCTCAGGCACTTGTTATCTATGTGACCCTGGACAAGTCACTTATTCCTATTTACCTCAGTTTCCCCACCTGTAAAATGAGCTGGAAAAGGAAATGGCTAACCACTCTAGTATCTTTGCCAAGAAAACCCCACATGGAGTCATGAAGAGTTGGGCAAGACTGAAACAACAGAATAACAACATCAATGAGTCAGGATCAAAATGTAGATCTCTTGATTTTCAGTCTGATTTTTTTTGGGGGGGTGAAGGTGAGATTGATCAAATTACTCAAATCATTCTACTCCACTTAAAGTAAATGATAATATAGTCTGATTTCTTAACCATATGAAAACAATCAATCACTACCATAGATTTAAGTACAAAAAGTCCTTGAAAATGGTGTTTTATACAAAAATTGTGTTCAGATAAGTTGAGGAACCTTGGACATGTCTTGTGGGGTATCTATGAATTATCAACCTAGTTACAACATGTATCCTCTGAGAGTTTAGAGTAACTGTGATATTCAAACAAAACAACTAAGGAAGAGTTACCAGGGAGAGGAAAAAAAGGTCTTTTCTTTGGCTTGTGGTGGAGGTATTTTTTTCTTTCCCTCACTTTGGCCAGAGGAGAACTCTGTGAGTTTCAGAGTCTGGAGGATATCGAACTCCCCAATTTTGTTCACATAGGAACCTGTTGTCTTTGTTTATTTTGTGTTCATTCTTTCCTAGTTTTAGGCAGATGAACAACCTAAGGATGCTGTATCAAGGATAGTGGTAACCTTCTGAGTTTGAAAAGTTCTAAGTTCCTATCAGAGGTCAGATATAAATGGTGGTAATAATGGCAAATATCAGAAATTACTCATGTGTTTTTTAAAAAGACCAAAAAGACAAAGACTGGTAAAATAGTCCTAAGAGTTTTAACAGTAGAATTGTTAGAATAGTGCTAAGCTGAAGCAAATGGCTCTGGGTGATTGAAAGGAACAATTAAAAGTATTGGATGTAAGGGCAGCTAGGTGGTGCAGTGGATAGAGCATTAGCCCTGAGGTCAGGAAGACCTGAGTTCAAACCTGGTCTCAGACACTTAACACTCCCTAGCTGTGTGACCTTGGGCAAGTCACTTAACCCCAACTGCCTCAGGAAAAAAAAAAGAGTATTGGGTGCTAGTAGACATTGCCCAAAGAAGAGAGTAGTAGACACCAAAACTGTAATTAGCTGCCCTAGTCCTTGGGACAAATTCCACTGGGGAAGAGGGAAGTAGTGGTTCAGAAGATAACTTGATTTTAGGTCATGAGAGTTGGAATAACCCATCTAGAGATCTTAAGGGAGATGTCTAAAAAAAGAAAATTAAAGAAAATTTAAAAAAAATCTAAGAGCTCCTGTTATCAGTGTGCTTAGAATTAATGGGACACACAGCATGCAATTACATACAGATAAGCAATATATGGGATAAATTAGAGAAAATCATTAGAAGGAAGCACTAGAATTAAGGAAGATCAGGAAAGACTTCCTGTAAAAGATAGAATTTTCCCTAGACAGCTAGGTGGTACAGTCAGTAAGACCTGAGATAAAATCCAGCCTCAGACATATACTAGTTGTGTGACCTTGGTCAAGTAACAACCCTGTGTGTTTCAGTTTCCATATTTCTAAAATGGAGATAATAATGGTGGCTATATTTTTCCATATTTCTAAAATGGAGATAATAATTTTTCCCACTGTTATTGTGATGATACAGTGAATTGACATATGTAAAGAACATATAATTATATATAAATGGTAGCTGTGGTTACCATCACCACCACCATCATCATTGTTGTCCTTCCTGATAGATGGAACTTGATGGAAGTCTGGGAAGTGAGGAGGCAGAGATGAGGAGGGAGAGAATTCCAGGCATGATGGAGATATCCAGGAAAGTGGTTTGCAGAATATATTGGGAGTAAGCAAGATATAGACCAGAAAGGGAGATGTATAAATTTAGATATATCTCCACTTATAATATTCTTGTGGATTATTTGTGTCTGACCTGTGGTAAAGACTTCTGAGCTCACATTGGTCTGATCAGCCACAGTTGGACAAACTGTTACCTTGACTTCAACTTAGTGATGTCATTTTGGTCTTCTGAGAATAAAGGATAACAGCCAGCCTTGAATAGTGTAAATAAAAGTAACTCTAAGAAGCAATCAGACTCAGATTAATTGCAATAACTAATTTTGGTCACTGAAAGAGCAATGGAGAATTGCTAAGCAAAGAATGTGATCTGCTGCCACCATGAGAAGGAGGTATATCCTCTCCCTGAGAAATGCAATCCCTCATCCTAGTTAGCACCTTGGACAAAGCCCTATTTACTCAGTGTTAGTCCTCTGAGTAGAGAGATGATGGGAAGCAGAGTTACAGATATGAAACATTTGATATGTTCTCCTATGTGGTAGTGGCTGCATCAATTGGTTTATTTTTTCTTGGTTACAAGGGAAATTATGTTGCTAGTGGTAGGTATATTGGGAGATATACGATGGAGTAAAAAAAAGACATTCATAAATTGAAAAAAAAGCTTAATAGGATCCTGTTTTCCAACTATGCATACATTTATAGCAAATCACTTGGCTTTTCATGTGGTTGCATATACATTTTTTGTTGAAGTAAAAAATGAATGTTTACAATAAAAGATTTAAAGTATCATAAAGAAGTTCTGGAAAAAAAGAAAAGAAATAGTGAAAAAGAACATTATTTTATTTTCTTGGTGTAATTCTTAGTGATGAGTAACAATCAAAGCAGAGAAGATTGTTCCTAGAAGATAAATCTTAGTGTTAAGGGGTGCTATACACAGCTCATAGAGACTTATTTGAGATGTTCATTACATTTTTAGTGAGCATTTACATATCAGACACTGGTCAAATGCTACCAATCAGGGTTTGCTTTATTATTTTGTTGTTTGGAATTAAGAAAGTGATTGAAAAAAATGTTAATGCAAATTAATCTTAAACGTGTTAAGCATTATTCTCCCACCCTCTTCAGAGAGCCATTTGTTAAACATTTCCTAGCATATCCCTGGCCTTTAAGAAACCTTAAAAGTCAGTAGGTTCCATCATTTTACAGTGGAGAAATTTTAGGCTCAGAGAGATTAAGAGATTTGTACAAGGTCACACAGTTAGTAAATGAAGCAAAAGGTGAAACCAGGTCCTCTAGACTTCAAATCACAACTCTTTCTATTATTACACTTCACCAATGTTTTTCTGTGCATGTAATCAAAAAAATCAGTGGGAGTTGTTACCTAAAGAATAGAATATGGTTTAAAGGAATATTTTCAATCAATCAATTAACCAATCAATATTTATTGAACACCTACTATGTGCAAGGCAATATATGTGTACACATATATAGTGTACATATATAGTATATACATATATATATATATATAGTGTATATATATATGGTATAAAACAAAATCCTTGTCCCAAAAAGGTTATAATTCTAGTACTGTACAAATGCATATTTCCAGAATAAAATGGCATTTCCCAATCTATCATGAATCTAATGTTATGCTTTTACAAGAGATGTAGAAGAAAGAATCATTTATTAAGAACCTACTATTATAGGTACTGGGCTAATGCCTTACAAATATTATGATCTTATAATAGCTTGAGTTTGCCCAGAGAAATTTGTGCAGCTTTTTTTGGATCATGTTTAAAATTAAAACAACTCTTTAATTCAGATAACAGTTGCTGTTTGGTAATTCACATATTTCCATAGCACTTTTAGGCAAGAAGGATCTTGTCCATTAATCTCAACATACAGAATATTTAAATAAAATTGAATAGAAATGCTTATTGGACATCAGATTTTTATATAGCCAACAGAATAAGACAGTATGCTTGGGAATAACTGTTCTACACAAAGGGAGGCTATCCTTTATGTTACTACTATCATAATCTGATCCCCACAGAGCCATTTATTCTGTGACAGAGTATTATCTGGTTTTTCTCAGACCATGTTTCCCAAACAGCATGCTCCAGAATCCTTAAGACTATGAGTGAATAGGTTGGAGAGAACATTTCTGAAGATTACGACCTTGGATTTTGGATATCTGAATCCCCAAATGGCAGCCTTTTTAATCCTTTGTTCCTCTCCCAACTAAGCCTGGCCTCCAGAGTGTTTCTTTGAAGCTGCTCAGCTCATCTCCTCTATAGAAAGAAAGAATTGCTACTTTTGGAAAAAGTCTGTTTCCTCTCCACCTTTCTCCATGACTTTTTAAAGAAGTTCTACTTTAAAGAGGTGATAGTAAAACTGAAAAAAAAAAAAACAGGAGTCTGTCTACTTTTTCCTGAAATCTACTCAATAGTGAAGTTTATTTCAAGCCAGTAACTATTAAGGCAGCAGCAATGTAGCAAGGAGAAAATGAAAGAGAGGAAGAGATTAAAAAAAAAAAGAGCATGGAGATGTAGAGACTTGAATGGGATGAGTAGAGAAGAAGAATGGGGTCATAGTGGAGAGAGACAAACTAGGACAGAAAGGGATAGAATGCAATTTATGAAATAGTAGCTCAGAGAGAAAAGGCCATAAAAGAAGGTGAGAGTTTATGAGGTGAAAGAATGAATTCAATATGACAGTAGAAAGTACTGTGAAGTTATGCTTCATAGGAGGAAAATGGGGGGGGAAGGAGGAAATTAGAAACAGGAGAAAGAAAGATAAAGAAGACAGAGGAGAAAAATATCAGAAACTCCTCCTATTAATGTAGAAGGCTAGCAACTTCTCTGTAACTTATAGCCTTAGAGAATTGCTTAGCTAGTATAGAAAACTTGCTTAGAATTTCAGTCTTAATGAACCAGGATCAGGTTCATATCTTCCTGAATTTAAGACCAGCTCTTTATCCACTATGCAGTATTGCCTTTCCTTCCACAAAGAGAATCTTAAATAAAGAGAAATAGGAAAAAAATTCAACAAAGAACCAATCAGAAATAATTAAAAGTGCACAGATCAAACTATACCGAGCAGAAAATTCCAAACTCAGAGAGTTCCTGAGGCTTCCAATTCTTGCAGAAATATTGCATCTTTAGAGAAATGGGATGTGTCTGCAAGCAAAGGGTAGCTAAGATAGGTAAGATGGCCTCTCTAAGCCTTGATAATACCCCTGTAATTTGTCACATCGGTATAAGATCCCGCTGCCCTTGGATGATCACCCTGGTCTTCTGTGAGCAGCCTGACTGGCTAGGGACTTTTCCCAGCACCATCAAGGCTGTCATGACCAGGAAACTTGGAGTACATGGAGAGAATGTCAGTCACCAGATATGCTTTGATCCTAAAGGAGTCCTAGCAATGAAAAGTTAGTTTGTGAACCTCTGCTATATATAATATGCCATTTATCTTCCCTCAGAGGATCCCTAGCTCGGAAGCAGTAGGCAGTCTGGCACCTGAAGCTCTGCATTTCTTGGAATATCTTTTAGAAAAGATGGAAAGGAAAAAGGCGGCTCCGAGGCGATGAATGGGTCAATATTGGTAGCACTAAGTTGCTCCCTGGCTGACAATCCGGTCAATGTGCTGCTGGGCTGGGCAGAGACCATGGCTGGCTCTCCCTCGGATGCATCCGGTCTTCCCTTGCCAAGTGGGGGACCCGTACTGGAAGGGAAATGCTTTTCCAGTTCGGAGTGGAGACATGGTACCTGTTGGATACTCAGCACTCCTTTCTGTTTCCTGCGACCCTCCCTTCCTCCCCCTTCACTTTGGATGATTTCCGACTTGGGGCTTTCTTCTGGAGCCTCGAGTTCCTTAGGAATAAGATTATTTGTTCTTTCATTGAACTGGCTGGTCCCAAAGATTTTTGCCAGGATGTTGTTCCCATCTCCTCTGAGATTATTTTTGCGGCACGGTGTGTTTGCTTGGAGGGAGTCAACTTCAGAAACGACCCTGCTTTCCGTCTGTTCTACTTCGTTCCTTTTAGAACACGGAAGGTTTTTTTCCAACGTGACCGTGTCATCCCTGAAGGGATCTGGATTTTCTTCTTTTTCAGGTAGATTTTTCTCTGAACTATTTCGTTGGTTGGATGGGATGCCTGGGGGATAGATGATATGTCTAGCATGCTTAGTTTGACTGCCCTCTGTATAAAATGAATTTATTTCTCCTTCTGAAACTAGACCAAAGGGTGGAGAGTAGTCCAGGGGAACAAGTGGGCTATCTTTGAACTCCGCCGGGTCACTAGCGCAGCAGGGATTTCTTTGGCTGGCTGGGGGATATGAATTTTCTTCTTGATTTATTGGGTTGTTTTGAATCATAGATTCCGTGACAGCAAGCTGCCCCTTCTCTGGTAAATTTATCCTGTTAATTTGCTCACTATCAAAGTTGAGGGTCTCTTCTTCTTGGTACATTGGGTTTTCCCTAAGCCCAACTGGAAAACTGCTGGAGAGGGGTTGATTTTCTCTTTGACTCAGAGCATTTGCTGTGGATTTGTGTAAACTCGTGGCCAAACTCCAGGAATTTCTATTGTAATATGGCACTCTTCCTTTCTGAGCTGGGACATAGTTCTTTTGATCCCAAGATTCTCTCTCTTCCTGTTCAAAGGTATTAGCAGGATAATAATACCCACTATTTTCCCCTGGTGGTGTTAGGGGGGGAGCCATATTATATGATGGAACATGCCCTTCTGGGAACCAGGGATAATATTTACCATAAGGAGAATTTCTTTGTTTTGATAAGTTATCTGTGGAACGTTGGGGGTATTCCTTTGGCTCAGATGGATGATTTGGGGCATACAGGTATTTTTCACGGTACCTAACTTGACTTTCTTTGAAATTGGATTCCTTCCCCCATGCATCGGGCCCCCGGTAAATCTCATCACCCGTTTGGTCAATTGGATCTTCCTCATTGTCAGTTGATGGACGTCTCTGACTTGGGGGAATATTCAGAGAGGATGATGGTTTTCCTGCTTGGCCTGCTGGCCTGAAAGGACCAGGAAAGTCATCTCTCTCATCCCACATTCGACCTCTAGCATAAGGAGAGTTCCCTCTGGGATCATAGGGAATGTATTCAGGGTAGGGAACATTTCTTCTGACTCCAAAAGCTGGATAAAATAAAGGTCCTTCCTGCCTCAGAGGTTCATCCTCAAAAATTGGAGATCCTGATTGGGGGTTCCATGTGTTAGTTCCTGGAAAAAAGGATTCTCTTGGAAGATAGGGACTTTCCTCAGTATATGTAGGATGGTGGGTTCCAGGTTTCATTTCCGGTGGGTTAATTTCAGCATCAGATGGACCTTTTCTTGGTTCTGAAATAATTCCCTTAGGAAAATTAGGTGTTTGTATGCTCTCTGGGAATCTCCTGGAATCTATTCTTGGATAATAAGAATTTTCATGTTGGTCAACTGAATTGACACTTGGTACCGGAGGGTTGCCCTCTGGAAGGGGTAATTTATAATTTGATTTGTTAGTTTCATAATCTTGTGAGTTTCTCCAGGTACTGGTTGGAACTCTTGTTGGAAAGGTTGTTCTTTCTTTCTGGGTCACTGGATTCTCTTCTGGGTTTTGAGTCTGCTTGTCTCTATCGACAATGCTATGCTTGGGATCTGCTGACCCACCATTTGTTTCTTCAGGGTATTTAGTTGGGCTCTGGGGATTTTTCCTGTTATTTGTTGCATTTGCTACATGATTAGGAGAATTGCCCTTAGAAATGGGAGGATAAACTTTTTGATAAGCTGTGTTTCCTGGGTGAGCTATTTGTTTGCTTACATAGGCTAAATTATGCCATTGGTAAGGCCTTTGGCTGGGATAATTTCTATAAAAAGGGCCATTAATTCTAGGTCTCAAAGGGAATCCGATTTGGCTCCATTGTCCGTTCATAGGAAAACTTCTAAAATTAGGGTTTGGAGAGCTATCAAAAACATTTGGCTGATTTGGGATCTGAGGGATCTGGTTTCCTGGTACATCATAACCTGAGATATTAACAGCAGGGGCCACATTAACCCCAGGATATACTCCTTGGTTGTTTCCAGGGTTCTGAGCTTCCTTTCCTGTTGGGCTGGTCTCATTTCCACCTTGACTCCCTCCTGGGCTAGGTACAGTTGGTTGAGTCGAATTATTCTCAGGGGCCGTGGTGTTAGCAGGAGGGGCTGAGGTTGTGCTCTCCACTTTGGGTGGATCCTCCTCTTTTGGCTTTTCAAAATCTTGTTCAAACATCTCTTCTGAATAATATGGGGATCTCCCTCCAAATCCGTGGTACCCAAAATAGCCAAAATAAGGATTCTGTGGAGAGAAAGAATTAAATTAGGAATTTCTCCATCACTCAACATTTCTTTGGAAACTTTTAATGTGAAGAGAGGATCCCATTAGTTATGTACTCTCTGAATTTAATATCACATTAGCCTTGGTGAGACCAGTCCCAAGCAGAGTTGTGTAGTAGGCAGAATTTGTCTTAGCATCCCCAGACCACTTTTTGTGTATCCTCTCTCCCTTTCTCAGCATCTTCTCATATCTTTCAGGTCCCAATTTCCCCACTCCCACCAGCAAACCTACTTGGGAAAGGAGCCAATACTATCAACTAACACTTTGGCATTAATTTTTTGGTCACTACATTTCCTGAAGGCACCTGCTTTTAAAATCATACTCTTAATTGTCTCCTGGTGGAGTTCTAAGCACTGGTGAGCATGGAAGAGGGAAGTACTCTTGTAAATAAAGAATCTTCCTTTGTCCCTACAATCGCATCAGGTGGGCAGCTACCCACTCTGTATAAGACTGTCCCTAATTTATTTATATTTTTGGTCAGAGGATATTACCATTTAATATTAATTTAACACTTGGTGCTTTCAGCAGGGAATAGAATCATAAATTCACAGAATCCCAGAATAAAAGGATCTTTGAGTTAGTTCATCTAGTGTAGATGAAGTTAGACTAATGCTCAGAGGACTCCTCCATATCCATAGTAATAGAAATAGCCAGAACTAGAAATTTGGTTTTCTTGTATACATATATATTTGATCTTAGCCAGAAGGGTGAGCTATAATCCTATTTACTACTGTAAAAACTTTTTGGGGAGGGATAGAATTATTCTCATTATATAGGTAGGAAAAAATGAAACAGACAGGTGGGTACCATAGCTAGGAACTATGGGTTGTGGGTAACACAGAGGAAATCATGGGTTGGAACAAAAGGTATACTATAGATTTTCCAACCTGCTCTAAGCATACCCTCAGGTTTTTCTGCCATTAAAAATAACAACATTAATAATCATAATAAAATTAAATATAGCTTACATGTATATAGTGCCTCCTATGTACCAGGCACTTTACAAATAAGATCTTATTTGATCTTCACAACAAACCTGTGAAGTAGTTGCTATTATTATCTCCATTTTATAGCTGGGGAAACTAAGGCAGGCAGCACCTAAGTGACTTGCCTGTAGTCACACTGCAAGATAAGTGTCTGGGGGTCCCTGAACATGAGAATACTAGCAAAAGGTTATTTTTAATGATGATTTGTGGTTTGAATTGTACTTACCCCACCTTCCTCATTGCTGACTGGTGGACGTCCAAACCCTGGGGGCACACGCTGAAAGGGGCAAAACATGGTCAAGTCAACTAAAAGAAATTCAGTAAAAACCAAAGAGAACTACTGGCAGATTTCTGGCACTGACCACTTTTTAAGGAATTGCTCTCTCTCCCTCCCTCCCCCCCCTCTTTCCCTCTTTCTCTCTCTTTCCCTCTCTCTCTCTCTCTCTCTCTCTCCCTCTCTCTCTCTCTCTCTCTCTCTCTCTCCTCTTCTTCCCTCCCCCCCTTTCCCCTCCTTCCCTCCCTCCCTCTCTATATCTCTCTCCCTCCTTCCCCCTTTCTCTCTGTCTCTCTGTCTCTGTCTCTGTCTCTCTCTCTCTGATATGCCCAAGCAGTGGATTTAGGGGTAAGTAATCCCATAAGGTATCATTGTTTTATATTCCTGGATCTCCCAAGTCTATTTTATTTGACACTGTTCAAAAAGCACAATAATAGAATAACCAGAGACTGGCCAAAGAGCCCAGTCTTGACTGAGCCGGCACAAACTCTTTGGCTCATGAGGACTGGCCTCATTGATCAGTCTTCCATGATCATACTCAACATCTATAGGGCTGGGGGTTGAGCCTGTGGTTTCATTGATGTAGGGAAATTCAAATGAGAAAAACTTCCCCTTCCAAGGTAGACTGGCATCTACACTGCCATTTATGATCTTAGAGTACTAAGAAGTTATGTGATTTCCCCAAGATCACATAGTCCATATATGCAAAGATGAGACCTGAATTTAAGCTTTCCTGAGTTCAAGTCCATCCACTGGAACATATTACTTAATTAAGTGCAACAAACACTTTGAAAGAAGAAAAACTGAATAAATTCTTACTCCATGAAATGGATGGTTTGGTGGTAGTGGAAATCCTCCTGGATTATACATTTGTCAGTGAGAAAAACCAGTGCCAAGATTTATAAAAAAGTCACATTAATTTAACTTACTTTTTACTTTACTACTTGAGATATGGTCAACAAGTTTCCTTTGTTGAACTTATTATTCTTTCTATTATATTTTCTGGTTCTCAAAGTTTCAATGGCATGTTTTAAAATTTCAATGATGCAAAACCAAATTACAATGGGAGGAATAATTTTTTTTTTGTATGAAAGTCACTGGGAATCCAAATCAACATTATTTTTGCAAAAAGATTTTATGGTAATTTATTAATATATTTATATAGTCAAATATATAATCTAAATTCTAACATGTTTCTAATATGTATTTAGAAATATATTTATAAATTTCTAGTTCTTTATCATAATCGCTAACATAATTACTCAAATATATTCTAATATAAAATTCTGTAGTCTAATATGTATTTCTAATATGGAAAACTGTATTTTAATATGTTACGTATTTCTCATATATAATTCTATATTCTATTTATAATTTCATAATCTAATATATATTATATTTCTAACATGTCTGTATCCTAATATGTTATATTTCTCATATATAATTATATATTTGAATATATTTGTATATTTCTAACATACAATTCCATGTTGTAATATATTTCAACACATGATTCTATATTTTGATATATTTCCAATATACAATCCTATGTGCTAATTTATTTCTAATATATAATTCTATATTCTTATATATTTATATAGCTCTATATTTCCAATATATAATTTTATACTCTAATATATAAAATATTTCTGTATTTCCAATATCTAATTCTGTAGTTTAATGTATTCTAATATATATTTTACATCTATACATATCTATAGTACATTTATCTATAATTTATCTGTGGGGAGGATAAGGGTTATTACATATAGAAGAATAAAATCTTAGACTTCCAAGGAACCTTAGATTCCATGTACTCCAATCCATGTGTGAGTAAAGGCCTTCTACAATATCCCCTATGATAGGTCATCCATCCTTCCTTGTTAGAGAATTCACTACTCCTGAGGTGGCCAGTTCCACCTGGATAGCTTTAATGATTCCATTAAGCCAAAGTCAAACTCCAGTTTGGCACTTAAAATGCTTCTCCACCTGTTGCATTGCTATTTTTCAAGTCTTTTAGCATATGCTCCCTCCACACAACCTATAACCATCCAAACTGCCCTCCTTTTTTTTCTTTACACACAATATTCTGTCTCTTATTTCCCAATTTGACACACTGTTCCTCCATGCTTAGAATCATCTCTCCTCACCAAGATGTGACCAAAATAACAGATGTTTAACTCCTTTCTAGCCTACTTGTGTCTTCACACTCCCCGGATCCCAGCCCCTACCCAAAGTTTTCTCACGTGAATTCGGTTTCTTTGGCTATTCACTAGGTCCAGAATGCTGTCCTTCATCTCTCAGTTACTCTCTACTTTATATATTTTGTAGATAATCTAATTATGTGCACATTTTCTCCCCCATTAGATTTTCCCCCCTGTCATAGAGAGGGCTTAATATGCTAGTTGACTGATTGACTGACTGTTAGTGTTCTAGGTAACTCTTAAGAGTACAAATTTTAGAGAAGGTAATGAGCTTCATTGGAAGAGAGAATTTCCTCATCTGGCAGTGTTCTTTCCTTCTGTCAGAATGTGAGCTTCTTTTCTATTTGTATTCTTAGGGTTTTGCAAATAAAATGCTCATTCATATGTTCACTGAATCTTATTCGGGAACCTGAATTTTACCCAACAGTAACTATTTACCCAACAGTAACTCCCATGTTGCTGCTTTAGGATTACAAAGTCCTTAATTGTGAGAATTAGCTCAGAAAAAGTCCCTTGCCTAGAGTCACATAACAAGTACCAGAGTCTGGATCTGACCTTAGTTTTCTCCTGACTCCAAGACCAGGCCCTTCTTCCATCCTGTTGCTTTTACATGATGTCAATTCAATTAGCTGAAAGTTCAGGAAACTAACTTTTTAAAAAAATCTATATGGTGCCAGGTATCTGACTTGATTGATGATTTTTGGCTAAATTGCTGACTATCCTAAGAGGGTCATGTTTCTATTAAGGTGCTTAAATTGTTTGAGAAACTCATGTTAACTTAGAAGGCAAAATGCTAATCTTCCTTAATAAGAATTTAAAAAGTGAGACTCACCTGTGGATATTGCCAGGGTGGTGGGTGAAAAGGAAACATTCCATTACCAAATGGGGAATATTGCTAAAGAAAGAGTTTGAGAAAAATAAAAGATTAAAATAGTCAATGAAAAATAACATCAGTGAGGGAATCTATGTCTATTTCTATTCATTTACTTTTTAATTGATCTGATCGTGTATTTATTCACCTATTTGCTTATTCATCGATCTTCTATTCATTTACTGATTTATTTATGTTTATCTCTCTATGTATCACCTATTTACTTTTTTATTTATTTCTTTATCATTTGTCATCTTCATATATTTATTTACTTTTTAATTCTTCTCTGCCATCTATCTTAATCTTCTATTTGTTTACTTATTTATCTATTTATTCATTTATCTTGCTATGACTTATTCATTTACTTTTTCACTAATCTTTCTTTATGTATCACCTATCACTATTTATTTTTGTTTGTCTTTATCTACCCTATCTGTTCTATTTATATGTCTGAGTATCTTTCTATCTGTCTATCCTGTTTATTAATCTGTCTTTCTGTCTCTGTCTATCCTGTCTGTTTACTTATCTTTTTGTCTATTCTGTTTATCTACCTACCCATCTATGTATCTACCCATTTTATGATTTAATCAACAACACAAATCTCCTGTAATCTTAGAGTCAGCTAGATGTTTCATTGGATAGAGTGCTGGGCCTGGAGTCAAGAAGACTTGAATTTGAATGTGGCTTTAGACACTTGCTAGCTGTGTGACCCTGGGCAAGTCATTTTATCTCTGCCTCAGTTTCCCCAATTGTAAAATGGGCATTATAGTAGAACCTGCCTCTCAGGCTTGTTTTGAGGATCAAAGGAAATAGTATTTATAAAGTGCTCAGCACGGTACCTGGCACAAAGTGTTTAATAAATCCTTATTTCCTTTCATGCATCTTAATTTTCTGGGACACTGGGAGGTAAGGTAACTTGCTCAATGTCACGTAGTCAGTATTTGTCAGAGATATGATTTGAATTCAGGTCTTCCTGACTTAAAGGTCTCTATTTACTATTTGATATCACCACTAGGGAAGCCCAAACTCCACCTCACTATTAATTTCAGACCCTTCCCCCTCTCCAATCTTTTTACTTTATTTTCCTGCCTTTGGTCAGGATCCTATTCAATGATGCTTCTTTATCCTTTATTAGATATTAGATACATGCAATGGACTAAAATTTCAGAGCTCTTGACTGCTGACTCTGCTGTGTGTCAGTAATTTACTTGAATGACCTATGACTAAATTTCCTCATTAATAAATTAAGAATTGGCCATTATGATCCCTATATTTCCCTGTAATTCTAAAATCCTATGAGCTAAAACCATTAAGTCTAGAATTATGGCTTAGAAGTTGCTGGAAGTCAATAATACAAATGGTAACTGCTATTATTTAAAGATGTGCCAATTTAGACATTATATAGTATGAATACTTTTGTCTAGAAGGAGCATCAGAGTGAATAAGGGGCAATGAAGTTTCCCCATTCCCTCTAAAGTTCTCTTAATATTCAATTAATGATCAAAGTAGCAAATATTTACTGGAGGCTGTTCATCCTCTTCTTTTGGCCGAGGAGGACCCTCAGGGGGCTTCTTCACAGTTGGCATTGTTGGCTTTGTTGGCAATGACTGGCCAGCCATTGAAGTTTCTTGGCCCTCCCCTGCCTTCATCTGTGGTCTTGGTAAATTTGGTGGCATGGGCTGCAGGGGAAGCCATGTGTTTGGTGGTGGATGGGGCCACACTGGCAACTGGAGCTGTGGAAACTGCTGGGCAAGATGTATATTGTACCCGTACAGAGGACCGAGATGTGCCACCTAGAAGTGTAACAACAGCAGTGGGAGGGAATGTGGTGCTGAAGATGAAGATGTCCCAAGGACATCT
Source organism: Myrmecobius fasciatus (assembly GCA_023553655.1). Lineage (NCBI taxonomy): Eukaryota > Metazoa > Chordata > Mammalia > Dasyuromorphia > Myrmecobiidae > Myrmecobius > Myrmecobius fasciatus. The sequence continues at coordinate 85,039 of JAJPUD010002428.1, forward strand.
GGTGACCTTGAAGGATGTAGAGAACAAATACCCATTCCTTGGTGTGTCAACCCCCCCAAACCTGAATAAGGAGAGAGGCTATCAGAAAGCCTCATGATTCAGTTGAGAAGTCTTTGCAGGAGACTGCCAGATGAGAGTTTCACTTCAATCCTCAAGGAACAAAAAGGAGGGGAAAGGAAAAAAGAAAAAAAAAGAGAAGAGGGGGTAAGAATGAAAGATTTTTTGTTTGGTTTGGTGGTTCTACCAGCCAGTATCATTTGTTTAGGCTCTGTAATGAAGATTGCATGAGGAATTGTGCTGAGTTAATATTATATAATGTGATGTCTATAAAATATAGATTAAGGAGAAAGGCAATAAAGGGGAAGAGATTAAAGGACTGGGTAAACAGGGTTTTTTCTTTTTCTTAAATAAATGTTTTCATTGGTAATCAAATGATTATTGAAGTGATCAAAAACCAACAACAGGGAAAAGAGGAGTTGAGACTGAGAAACCATAAACTTGAAAAATCATAGGCTCCTAGATCCCACTTTGCTATCTGATTTGTAACTTCCAATTTTGTAGAGTTTCCTTGACTAACAAGATGTAGCCATGATGTATCAGGGACAGGACTTGAATCCATCTCTTCCTGACTCAGAGGCAAGATTTCTATTCATGTCTGGCCAATGGTCAGGTATCTCTATTCTCTTTGTATTGTGCTTACTTTAATAAATGTTTATGGATTATGAGGAAGAAGAGTAGGAAGCTAGGAAAAAGAAAAGTGAGGCATTAAGTAAGTGGGGCAAAGTAATTCTTTTCTGATCCCTGTAGAGAGTAGAACTAAGGTGGGTTAATCAGGGCTTTGTCCCAGAGTGACAACATTCAGGGACACATTTTGTCCCTTTTGTCTTTTGTCATTTTCTGCAATCTTTTAGGCCTTCTCCTTGCTCTGTATCATGTGATACCACAGTGGTTCTGCCCTTCTCCCTTGCATACTCCTGTCCTTTCTCCCCTTGGGCTCTCTTCTTGCAGGTTACTTGGTAAGACTGCCCTCCCTATACTTAATTTGAGAAAATTGAACTCCCCACAAGCTTCCAATTAAATTTGCCCCAGGGGCAAGAATTTCTAGTTGCAACTTGGTCCTGTTGTGTGTATTACCCTTAAAATAGGTAGGGAAGAAGAGAAGAGCTTTCCTGGAGAAGAATATGAACACAAAGAGAAGATGGTCAAAGATGTTTCAAAAGGAAACTTACCTGCGGTATGTTCATGAAGCTGAATTGTCCATATCGCATCATCTGTTAGCAAAGAGATCTGTTAGTGGCCCAATGCATTTTTTTTTCTTTTTTTCTTATTAGCCACCCAATTTCCCCATTCTACCAGGACAGTGAAATGACTTCAAGATATGATAGAAGCCATCACCACTTTGTCAAAGAATTCCAGGAGCACTAGGAGACAGAATCTTATGTCTACAAGGATTGCCATAAATAACTTAATGTAAAGAGAGAGAGGGAATAAACATTTATTAAGCATAACTTACTATGTGCTAGACACTCACTGTGCCAACTGCTTTTATAAATATTTTCTCATTTGATTGTCATAGCAATACTGTGAGGTAGTAGGTAGTAGGGGTGTTATTCCCTACTTTACAATTGAGGAAACCGAGAAAGAGATTAAGTGAATTGCCCTAGTTAGCATTTAAAAGTAAAAGTGAACTTGCATCTTCCTGACTCCAGAGCATTTTATATATTGTGTTAATTAGAACAAAAATTCTTAAAAGGGTCTATGAACTTTAAAAACTTTTAAAATTAATTTTTTACAATTAAAATTGAAATTAATTTTTAAAAATGATTTTTTATTTATGTGAAAATCCTATAAGTATTATTAGTATTTGAAAACGAGGAATTTGTTTTAAAGAAATATTTTAGAGACAGCTATATGGTACATTGGATAGAGTATCTACCCTGGAAACAGGAGTACCCAACTTCAAATCTGGCCTTGGATACTTATTAGCTGTGTGATTCTAGGCAAGTCACTTATTCCTGATTGCCTGGCATCAAATGGGAAGAGGTATTTTGATAACTATATTCAATATAACTGATTTTTTTTGTAATCATCTGTATTTTATTTTATGCATTTAACAACATGATTCTGAGAAGTCCAAAAGTTTCACCAGATTAACAAAGGATGCATGACAAAAAAAAGGACAAGGACTCTTGCACTAAAGCTCCTTAGATGAAGAGCTAGAAGGGACCTCACGAATCATTGAGTCCAACCTTCTCATTTTACAGATAAGGAAACTGAGGCTTAGGGCATTTAAATGACTTGCCTAAAATTATATGGGCAATAAATGACAAAGATGTGATTCAAATCCAGGTTTTTATGACTCCAAACTTACCTCATTCTATTGTCAGACTGCTTCCTCTAAGTGTTTGTTTTCCTGAAATTTCCTATGGACATCTTAATCTCAGACTTTCAGTGTTAAAGATTTAGAAATAACTATGCTGATGAAAGGACAATTCTTTTCTTGACACATAACAAAAAGCAATTTTAAACCCCAGCCTATGTTTAAGGGAGTTTAAGGGAACTGCTTCATTTTTGTCTCTGTACTTTCTAGGATCTAGCATAGTACATGGTACATTTATTATTTGTTTTTGCCTAGTTATTTTGGTCACATCCCACTCTTTTGGCAAAGATATTGGGATGGTTTGCTATTTCCTTCTCCAGCTCCTATTATAGATGAGGAAACTAAGACAAACAGGATTAAGTGGCTTGCCCAGGATGACCCACCTAGAAGTGTCTGAGGCTGGTTTTGAACTAAAAAGTTCAGAACTCAGGAAGATGACTTTTCCTATTTCCAGGTTCAGGCTCTATCCACTGCACCATCTAGCTGTCTGTATGGCACACAATAATTACTTAACAAATGTTTGTAAATGATCAATTAACTTCATTAGGAAAGCAAGTTATCCCAATAGTCTCCTTTGTTTCCTCCTTTCTGAACTTGCAGATCTCAGAAATGATCCTTTCACCCCTCCCTCTCTTCCCAATCCTTCTACCCAATGCACCTTTATTGTAAGAAAAGACTGCACATACCTCTTCACTCTTACTGCCAAATCCACCCATGGGAGGCATATGCATCTGGAAGACAGAGAGCACCCATGACACTTGCAGCAAAACATACTGTCATAAAGACAACGTGATGTCTTCCCAACATAGAACCCAAAGAAAAGGAAGTTGTAAACCTCATTACTTACAGGCATAGCAATGGAACAACTGAACAGACTGAGAAACATCAGGAGAGTCTTCATCTTTCTCCTTGGTACCTATAAAGTAATGGTGATTTTTACATCTTTAGACTGCGAGAGAGATGGCCTTGCAGATAGTCGCTAGCCCATTGTCTAGGTACTGGAGAAGGCAGTAAGTGTTCCCCCTGCTGTATTCACTTTGGTATGGCCTCATTAGGCAAAGTTGCTAATAAATAATCAAATGACCCCCTCCCCCCAAAAAAAAAGGAAAAAAAGGAAGAAGAATAAGTTTTAGAGAATCCATAAACTTGAAAAAATCATATTTTTAGAATTGATCCATCCTTTTTTTTCAGCTGAGGAATCTGAGGCTCAGAGAACTTAAATTATTTAAGGTCCCACAGGAAGCAACAGAGGCAGAATTGGAACCAGGTCCTCTGACTTGCAGGCAAGTTGTCTTTTCATTGTACTCATTGAATTTACTGTATTACTTATTGTATTCTTGAATAACTGGGAATTTTCATATATATGTACATATGAACATATGCATATATATTATATGCACATAAACATATACACCCCATTGAGTTTGGGGTACTCTTTCCTGGAGATTGGGAATTATTTCATATAGGGATGAGAAGAAGAATTGGATGTGTAATTTCACTGAAAGAAGAGACTCCTAGGTGAAGAAATTCCCTTTACCAGTTCAGTTCAGTACTTATGGTCTTAGCAAAGTACATAGAATATTGGGAATTTGAGATTCGGCCATCATCACAGAGTACTTCTAGGAAGAAGGTAAACATGAATTTGACTTAAAATTGGACTTATACCTGAAATCAGAGACCTGAGGAGTTCTGATGATGTGATCTTGGAGAGCCAGCAACCTTTAGCTTTAGCTTTTGCATAGATCTGACACTCTCCTCTGGTCATCTTGCCCTGGGGATAAGTCTGAGTCTCAAATACTATACTAATGAACAAAACTCTGGTAGGATCTACTGAGCTGGAAGGTGTTGGATTATGGGCCTATCTAATTGCCATTCACAGACCAGAATAGCTGGATCTGGAGAGGTTCCTCTCTGGGTTCCCCATGGGCAATGAGTGTTTTGGTCACAGGGGCTCTGGAAGGCCATGTGCTGAGTTGTAGTGGAGTTGTTATTTTGCATGGGTGGAGGAAGGATCTATTCTGATGAAATTGTAGGTTAGGGCTAGAACCAGACTTGTGATTTCATTGATTGTTCATTCACTGATAGTAGGGAGCCCATTCTGTTGCTCATCCTAAAGACTAGTGCCTTTTCTACATTTTATAATTTTAGAGAATTGATCAAGGTTTCACACCTAGGATGTGTCAGAGATCTGAATTAACATCCATTTCTGTGGATGGCTTTCCATCGTAAGCTGTTTCTCCAGCTTTGACAGAGTCATATAGACCTGTGATTTCATTGATTTTGGAATTTCTTTGTACTACTCAAGGTTGGAAGCTTTTCTTAGAAAGATACCCTGGATATGGTGACTTGCCCAGGATCACCCTTTAAGGATGGGGCTGAGGAGGGACCTGAATCCAGTTCTTCCTGGCTCCAAAGCCATTTGTGTATCCACTACACCAAGCTACCTTCTTAACATAGTTAAGTACTCAAGAGGCCGTAAGTCAGTGATTTTCTCTGGTGCTAAGGACATCACTTGGATAACTTCATGTAATCACCATGGATGACTCTAAGGTTAGAACGAAAAGGAAATAATATAGAGAAAGGATGCCAAATGTCATTTATAGGCTTCATTCACAAGTCTAAGAATATGGAAGGTCATTAGTGAACTTAAAATTTTAGTGCAATTTATTAAGGCTTAAAATTGCACAAAGGCTTTTTAGACAGTCTCTATCCATAATCTCATTGAAAGAGTCCTCCAAGAAGTATTGCAAAAATGTATCTTTGTTGGGGGCAGCTAGGTGACCCAGTGGATAGAGCACTAGCCCTGAAGTCAAGAGGACCTGAGTTCAAATGTGACCTCAGACACTTAACACACCTAATGTGACCCTGGACAAGTCACTTACCCCCAAATGCCTCAGAAAAAAAAAAAAAAAAAAGAAAAAAAAGTATGTTAGTCTCTTTGTTGGGAGGTAGAGGATTATGGGCAGGGAATATGTTTTATATTATCAGACACATTGAAAGTGTTAATTTTTTTTTACTGCTTTTTCTCTTCCTAATTTATTTATTTATTACAAGTGAAGGTTTGCTTTTATGGGAAGAGAGGAAGGATGTATTTGGAAATGAAGGTGATATTAAAAAAAGGTTACCATTTTTAAAACAAGAAAAAAAAGAAAGTGCTCTCCAAGCTCAATATACCATACTCACTCAAACAGTTTTTCAAGAGGCTGACTTTTTAGGACTTTGTTCTATTCACTTTTCTACTGTGCCCATCTACATTTATTTTTTGGCCATTTTGTTATTCATGAGATAACATATAAAACATTTTGCAAACTTATATAAATGCTGCTTTTATGATTATGATCCTGAATGACTTTCTTTAGTGGTGATTACTAACCATTCATTCCAGTTTAGTTTGCAGTCTTATTGGAGGCTTCCCCTAGCAGGACAGCATAGCTTAGGTGATCCATTTTAATGTTAAATAATGAATTTAAATATTAATTTTAAATAATTTAAATATTTTAATGGCTATGGTTTTTCCCAGGTTGTTTCTAAATAGCATGAATGCACTAAAGATCAACACTCTCTTTAGTGAAAACAAATTCCCTTAGGGAATAGTACTAAGATGTGCTCCAAGCACCAGATACCCCTTTTCCAGGACCAAGCAGCTAGTTGGTGATCAGAGGTGAATTCAGATCTTGACTCCAAAGCCAGTGATCCACCCTCCAGGATAACCTGAAATTATGCAATATAAATTGGAATAACCAATCAAAATCTGTCAATCAAAAAAATTGGGAGTGTTTCACAGAGCAAAAAGCAGTAGCAGCCAATATCTGCCTTTCCTGCTGATCAAATATGGTTGGCAGCTCAGCACTTCAAAAATGAAAAGACAGGTGCAATCATGTTTAGTACATGATTCCATAGCACAGAGATGCTAGGACAAAACTAATTTTCGAAAAGAATTTCCTTGCCTATATTTTAGTATCATTTATTAAAATTACTTTTAAAATCTCTGTTTCTTAATTCAACAACAAAGAGAAAGCTTGGCAGAAAGATCACTGATGTGGGAGTCAGAGGATAAAGGTTTAAATTGTGCTTTTCATCCTTATTATATGTGTGATCTTGAAAGTCATTTTTACCTACCTGAATTTTATTTTCTTCATTTGTAGAGAGAGGAGATGGCCTTTGGGATCCCTTCCAGCTCTAGATCTAAGATCCTACCATGTGCAGGGCACTGGGCTAAGTGTTGTACAGTAGGGGTGGGGAGGTAAGGGAAGGGACAGAGGATATAAGTAAAAATAAGACAACTCTTTTGATTTGTCTCCCTGCTTTAAATCTCTCCCTACTTCAGTCCATCCTCTACTCTGCTGTCAATTGATCTTTTTAAGGTGTAAGTCTGACAAAGTCATCTCCCTATTTAATAGGGGAATATTCAATATTCAATAAACTCTACTGGCTCCAGGATCAAGTCTAGAATCTGGTAGGTCTCTTCCTATCTTTCTAGTCTTCTTACACTTTAATCCATTTACTCTAATCCAATGGTGCTGGTTTCTCTCTTTGGTTTGTAATTCTTTCCCTTCTCATCTCTACTTTCTGGTTTCCTTCAAGCTTTAGCTAAAATCTCATCTACAAGAAGACTTTCTGGATCCCCCTTAATACAAGTGCCTCCTGCTGAGTTGATACTCTATATATCTATGCACCTATCTATCTCTCTATCTATCTATCTAGTTTGTACATGTTTTTTGCATGTTATTTCCCCTATTAGATTGTGACCTCATTGAGAGCTTGGACTGTATTTTACCTTTCTTTGTATCATTAGCATAGTAACTGATACACAGGAGCTACTCAATAAAGGCTTGTTGACTTACTGACTCAGGCACTTCCCACAAAAAGAATTTACAGCTTAAGTACAAGGAATAAAATATGATTTTGTATCTCATCATTCTTCATCTACAGTATGTCTATAATTTATATGTTGTATACTAACTTGTAAGTATAAATATGAAGGAAGATGACTGTTTTTATCCCATAAATATTGCCAGAAATCATTAATTTATTTTTGCTAAATTGAAAGCAGTAGTCATATTTTTAGTTTATGAAGATGCAGGGGCCATCTCTCCCATTTTCTTTCTGCATTCTTTTATTAGTTGAATCCCTGTCACATGTAACCACCATCTTGCCTTTCTAAGTGTAATTCTGCTCATATTTAGTGCAAAATATGCTCTCTCATTGGAGAAAGTGAATGAAAAAACTCACCACATCATCTAGTTCAGGAGGAAATGCTCCATGATTGCTCTGAAGCAGCAACATTCTCTAGAAAAGTTTTCATAAGCCCTTGAGAAAAAAAAACAGACCCAGAATAAGAAAAATTGGAAATAAAGAGATTCACGAATGACAGAAATCTCAATGGGGACTACTTCAGGCAAATTCAAGATTCCTGTATTTCTATTTTTATAGTAATTTCTTTTTTTTCCAGTTTCATGTAAGGATATTTTAAATACTTCTGTTTCATCTTATCAAAGTCTATTTCATAAAGGAAGTCTCCAATCACAGGTCATCTTAAACTTTTGGGAGTAGAGTGATAGTTAAGATAAGAGAAAATTTGACAGTCATTATGATAGAAGAAATTTTCAAAGCAACACTGACAAGTCTTGCTATTATTTTGAGAATCTTAGAAGAGGATTTCTAAATAGAAGGAAAGAAATTCAAAGAAAAGAATGTTTATAAATACTTAAAGTTAAATGCTTTACCAAATAATTATTCTACTCATAATAAAGATACTATAGCAATTAAATCAATAACATCCATGAATTGATCCTAGCAAAAGGCACCAATTCATTTTCTTGTTTAATATCTAATACTCACCGAAAGCCAGTTTGAAGCTGCAATATGAATGGAATACCTTGGGATATGAGCTTTTTATTTTTTTATTTTTTGGTCTTGTTCAGAAACACACTCAAAAGTATAAAGTAGATAAGAGTATGGTTTCAAAAGTCTTGGAGACCTTGAGAAATGAATGATCTTTAATTCTTAATAAAGTATTCTTCATATGGGTATGGAGTTATATAAGAAAAGTCTTAAAATCTAGACAGTTTTCTCCTTGTTGGAAAAGTTGGATTAGCAAGGTCAAATTTAAAGCACTATTAAAGACCTGCACAACCAATCGGCATTGAGGAAAATCATTTTACCCTCCCAAGGGTTTAAGGTTGAAAAACACATCCTATGTAAGGTTGACAATGTGTTATTATGAGCATTCTCAAATCAAGTCTCTTATTATGTGTAATAACAGGCCAGGAAAATGAGTTTAGAGCAGTAACATCTGAAAGATGATATGAAATGATGATTTTGGATTTTTAAGATATCTGCTATATTAGACACTGTCTAGGCAATGACCAAAAAGAAAGACTCCTTATACACTAAAATGCTTGTAGTAGCTCTTTTGTTGTAGCAAAGAATTGGAAACAAAGTAAGTGCCCATCAAGTGGGGAATTGTTTAACAAATTATGGTACATGAATGTAATAAATATTACTATGTTGTAAGAAATGGAGAAAAGGATGAATAGAGAAAAGTATAAAGAGACTTATTTGAATAGATCAGTTTTGGCATTTTCCTTGGCTGTTGCCTATGCTGGAATGCATAATAAATGGCTCCTAAATTCCAACTAAAATCCCACTTTCTATGAGAAACCATTACTAATCCCCCCCCTAATTCTAGTACTTTCTTTCTTTTATTATTGCACATTTATCATGTATATAGCTTGCTTTGTATGTATTTGTGTCTTTTGTCTCTTTGTATCCCTAGGGCTTAACACAGTCTCTGTCACATTGTAGATGCTTAAATAGATGCTTATTAAATGAATGAATTAATCTGAAGCAGGAACACAGTATAGACACATCTATAATAGTGTAAATGGAAAGAACAATTAAACAGAAAATGAATAGAAAATTTTAATGGTCAAATGACTTCACAGATGATACATGACAATGGCTCCCTCTCTTTTCTTTGCTAAGATAGGGAACTATTGAATTGGAACATTGCATATAACTTTAGAAGTTTTCGATTTATTGATTAGTTTTGCTTCCCCTTCCTGCTTTTGTTCTTCATTTTAAAAGATCATCTGTCTGTGAAGGAGAGAAGAATGAGATATATTGAGAAATGTGAGTGATTAAAAAGAAAAGATAACAAAAGTTTAATTGTTTAAGAATCAGGTGTAAGTACATATCCTTTAGATACTATTATTATAAATTAATGGCCACCAGCAAAAAAAAATGAGTCAATAAAACATGTTGCTATGGATGGTACTTGGATTAAGGGATATGATATTCTGTTTTATGTTTTTATTTCTGTAGGTCAGCCAAATTTCCTCTTGCTTTGGTTTGCCACAGAAATTACACAGAGCACAGAGATTCTTAAAAGGTGTTTGGTTTCCAGGAAGATAGAAGCAGTAGCAATTGATAAAATAGCAAGTAAAGACATACTCAACTATGTTTGAAAAATGATAATTACAATATCAGTGGAAGAATATTGACATACAATATGGTTTTTGTTTTTGGGAGAAGTTTGTGGGAGGGGTTCACAAAAAATTGGGCAATTTTGAAAAGATAAGCTAACCTACTCTTCCTATTAATTTTGGGTTCTTTCTATTGCCCATCTTTGGTGTCTGTTCAAGATCTCTGTACTGATCGTCCAGTTCTTTGGGTTTGTCTAACTGTATACCAGAGTCCAGACAATAGGTTTTCTTCAACCAGTTGGTTTTTCCTGTGTAGATGGTTACGATGAAGTCTTTCATGTGATTACAAAACTTATACAGGAAACTATGAAATATTCTGAGATGTGGTATGATTGTCACCATGCCGTTCACAAATATGAGCATCTTAAGTATTTCATCATCATTTGTTAATCCTCATTCCATTTGGACTCTATGGTAAACATCTTTCTTGGTGCCAGCAAACTCTTTGGATGAGCACATATGTCACTGTTTTACAACTTACTTTTTAGCAATAATCAGAGATTTTTTAAATGTTATTTTTATTATATTTTCCAAGGAAACAGGGTGATTTTAACATACTCAGTGGAAATACTTAGTAGGAGGAGAACTTTTTAAGATGGATTTTTGCTCTCCCAAATCAAATCCTTTTGAAAAATTGTCAATAAACAACAAATAATGGGGATTTTGTGTCCTTTATATCTTTCAGCCAATTGTCAGTCAGTCAACAAGCACTTATGAAGTGCTTACTATATTACTGGTATTATTCTAGACTGTGGGGTTACAAAGAAAGGCTAAAGGTCCTGCTCTCAAGGAGCTCACACTCTAGTGGGAGAGACAGCATGCAAATAATTATATACATACAATATATATTCAGAGTAAATGGAAAGCTGGGTTAGAGGGAAAGGCATTATTAGTTAGAGGAACTATGACTGGGGCCAGAAAAAACAGAAAATGGTGCTACAACCCATCAACTCCATTTTTTGGGATAACTGGTCTCAAATTCAGACTGTCTATGATATACATGCTTAGGTTTGATGGGTACATAGATCCTACACTGGATGAAGTGAAGGAGATTCTGAAAAGAAGTCAGAAAACAACTTTATTGGAATATAGTAAAAAGGAGACAGTTCCAATGTATTGTCATCTATAATTAGAAGTGTATGGTCAATGAAGTCAGAAGCTACTGAGAAGGCAATACCATTTTTCCCCTTTGTTGCATTTGACTGGCTGCAATCAGTTCCATAGGCTTGTTTTGATTCTTTTGATTATTTTTATGGTATTATAATGTTGTGCCACAGTTCCCACGTCTCAGTTTCCCTCATTTGCTCTGTTTCAGTTTCCCTTAATTGTTCTGCCTCAGTAGCAACAACCTCCCTTTCCCCCTTTTGACGATCAGGAATAATTGGGCTAGCATTCCAAAGAGTCATAAAACCTCCATATGGTCCATCTCAACAAACCCCTTATCTTTATGGCTCCAGACTTAATGTCTCCTAGCTTCTTCCCAAACTTATCACAATTCCTCCATACCCCAACCTGTTAGAATTGAACTGATAGTTTTTTCCTGGAATTCCAATTCCCCTAGTGCCCCACCCCTCCTTCTGCCCCATTAGCTCTTTGTTCCCCTGAGCTATGGTACCTTATAAAATCCTTGATACCCCTCAATAGAGTACTGAATACTTTGAGACAATAGTCCTATTCAGTCAGCTAGTCTTACCTCTCTATCAGTAAAATATTACCTAATCTCCAATGTGTGATATGCCTCAGTTTTTCCTGGAGCATTGCAATAATAGTATAATAGTATACTGTGACATTTGTTTTTGTTAAAATCAAACCAAATCAAACCCAAATCTCCAGAGGGCTCACTTTTTTTTTTAAACAGGGTTTTCCTAGACCAAAATAGTGAAACTCTAGTTATTGCAACCTCTCCAGGAACTTCTCTCATTCTTTCTTCTTTCCTCTCCCTCAATTAATTTAATTTACTCATTAATAAACATTTATTTTCTTGTCCATCTACTTTCCCCATTGAATAATAAAAAATATAGCCCATATTACAAATATACATAGTCAAATAAAAAAAGTTCCTCTAAAGATTCATCCTTTTTTCTTTCCTCAAAACTTGACTCTTTCCCTAAGTCAGCTGTGTCTTTTTAGGTAAATCAATTCGCATCTCTGTGAATTAATTTCCTCAACTCTGAAACAGGCAACATCATTTTGTGAAGTGTAGAATAGAATACAGATGAGAGGGACTTTGGAAGAAGAGCTATTTACTGCATCACAGACTTGGATGGATGAATCAACTTTAACAGCCAGTCTGTTTACGTAAGAGCAGATTACTAAATAACAGTAAGTCTAACCGGTTTGAGCTCATCTCATCATTTCTCCCAGACAGCATCTAATCATTTTTTTTTCCAGAGCTGTTAATGTTTTTTCCTCTTAAAAATTATTCTCATATTTCAAGTTACCTATCTCACTCAGTACCTTTACTAATGGTCTTCTTGTACACTTGTTTATGATTTTTATCTTTCTCTCTGTAAAACTGGTTTTGGTGGGCTCAGGCTGCTAGTCTCTGCTTCCTAGGACCTGAAGAATTCATCTCTTCCTTGGTAGTGACCTAGAACCTTCAGATGGCCTCTTCTAATGTGTGACTCTATGTTTTGCTGTGAATGCTAACCTGTGAAAGGTTCTTCAAGTTGGAAAGGCTTCATATACATGTCCAATGATGACTACGTATCTTTCATTCAAGTACCATACTAGGAAAGTTCAAGAAGGCTCAGAGGATCACCAGTGAATCATAGAATTAGAGCTGGAAGGGACCTTATCCATTTTTGACCCAATTTCTTCATTTTACAGATAAGAAAACTAAAGCCTAGAAACATTAAGTGACTTTCTCAAGATAATATAGGCATAATCAAAGCCACAATTCAAATCCATGTCCATAGACTCCAAATTCCAGTTCATTTTCATTGATATTTCATCATCAGGTTGACTTCAGTGGTATTCATTTCTCAGCCACCTTATATAAAAGTCTTTTCCTAAGTCAGTTAATGGTTGAGTGAATAATAGAATTAGGATCTGAATCCAGGTCCCTCTGACTTCATAATTCAGTGCCATTCCCAGTGCACTATTTTGTCTTTGCCAGTGAAGGAAATATGTACATGAATGAAGTAAAAAAACAACAAAAACAAAAACAAACTTTTGAATTACTGAAGTAAGGTGATAGAAAATAATTAAGCATGATGTAAGACTGGGTAGAGGCAAAGGCAAAGAAAAACATGGTCTGATTTCTAAGAGAGGATTTTATGTTCCTGTTTCAGAGATGGACTCTGGGGGAAATCTTTAAACACAAAGCTAGGCATATCATGTCTAGAATTTCCCTAAAAAGGAATTAACTGGGTCTCTTCTAGAAAAAAAAAAAGGTTTGTGATATAAAGTAGATACACTTTACTCCTTTCCCATCTTTCTCTCTCTTTTTAAACAATATTTATTTTTGAAATTCTTTTCTTTTTAAATTTTGAATTTCAAAAAAGACAGCTATTTATTTCTCCAGAACAGAAGAAATACTTGAAACACAAAAGACTCATAAGTACACAGTAACAAATACTTAAAACATTAAAGAAAACCATTATTATACCTATTATAGTCTTCTGGGAAGCAAGACAGTTTTGTGAGATTGATGAATAAAATCTTTACATTTATCAATACAGTCTGATCTACAGTCAGATCTTCTAGTCAGTAAGGTGAAAGCCTCAAATGACTAGGTATAAGATGATTCTGTTGGTGATCATTTCTTTTTCCTCTGAGAAAAGGTATAGTTATAGAAAATGCTTCCTGAGGACCAGTCATCATCTCAGGCACTCCCAAATCTTCAAATTCATGATGTTACCTTTGGGGCTAAAGAGAAAATCCATTTTTTCAGGTATAACATCCAGCAACCTGGACTCAGGGGAGAAAAAACCCAAGAAATGAAAGCTGCAGCCAAGTATTTGAGATTGAGTCTCATTGTTATCTAGACAAAGACATGTTCTCACTCACCTTTGTTTGAGTTTTAGCTGGGAGCATTGATATTGGAAGGATCAGTGGTTTATCCCCAAAAAAGATATGAGAAAATATATTTGCCTCCTTTTTTCAGTGATCTTTTTACTTGCATAATTGTATTCATCATATATATGTATATATATATGTACATATTATATATATTGCTTTTCTGGATTAACATTTCCTTTTGCTTCAGATTAATTTACATCTTACCATAATTCTCTGAATTACTCATATTTCTCATTTTTATTGCACAATAATATACTATTATATTTGTATGAAATAGTTTGTTCAGCCATTCCGCAATGGATTGGTAGCTACCTAAAAATAATGTTATTGGTATATTTTGATTTTATGTTATCTTCATTTCCAAATACATTTGTTCTTCCTCCTCTACTTAGTGATCCATGTCTTGTAACAAAAAATTAAAAAAGAAAGAACTAAAAAAAGTAGTTCAATAAAACTAACTCATACTTTAACTAAGTCTGGGCAGGTTATGTGATGTTCCCCACTCATAATCCTTTAACTTCACAAAGAGAAAGGGAAATGCATCTTTTTATCTCTTCTTTTTGGAAATAAGCTTCTTCATTATAATCACACAGCACTGAATTTATTCCTGCCTCCTCCCTCCCCCCTTTTTAGAGGCAGCTAAGTATCTGTTTGTTTTTTTTTTTTTTCAATAGATACAGAGCACTGGGCCTGCAGAGAAAGGGAGTAAAAGAAAGAAAAAGAAAAAAAAAGAAAAGAAGTGGGAATATATATATCTATATATAGAGAAAAAAAGGTAGACAATATTAATTTTAGAATCTCAGAAACTCAAAGGAGTTTTTTTCCCATTTCAACTAATGTACTGCTGAATTCTCTAGTCATGCCAATGTGTGAACTGAATTATAAATTTATGTTTTCAAATGTTAATTTGATCTTCAACTTTCTATCTTCCCTGCTTGACTCTCTATCACATTTTAAACAGTAGTTATCCTAAACGCTTTACTCCTTTCCTATCTTTCTCTTTTTTAAACTTATTATTTATTTTTGACATTTTTTCTTTTTAATTTTGAGTTTTAAGTTCTTACCCTCCCTCTCATCCACTGAGAAAGCAAGTAGATGATATCAGTTATGCATAAGAAGTCATGTAAAACATATTACCTACATTTCAAAAAAGTAAGAAAAATGAAGTGAGAAAATTATACTTCAGTTTGCATTCAGAAGTCATCAATTCTCTCTCTGGAGGTTCTTTCCCCATTTCTTATATACCATCTTTCCCTGAGCTTTTATACAAGAAGACTTTGCCTCCATCCTTACAAAAACAAAACAAAAAAAAAAACCCACAAATAAACAACAAAAAACCAGAGACTAACCTTCCTGAGATTCCTCTTCTTTCCTACTCTATACCTGAAACCGTATTCAATATCCCCGATTCACTCCTCATTTTGCTATCATCTCTCTCTCTGAGAGGAAGAAGTGGCCCTTTATTGATGCTAACAGATCTCTCTATATGGCCCTATAGATCAATCAATCAACAAAAAGTTATAAATCCCTTACCATGGATCAAGTTTTATATGTACTAAGCTCAGGAAATCAAAGAAAAAATAAAACAATTTCTGCCATTAAGGAACTTACATTCTAATGAGGAAGACAATATGTAAATAAAGGGATAAATGCAAGATGGATATAGAATAGGTGGCAGGTAATCTTGAATAGGAAGCACTAGTAGTTGAGACATTGGATAGACTTTTTTTTTTTCCTTTTCTTCTTTTTTTTTTATTAAAGCTTTTTATTTGCATATCATATGTATGGGTAGTTCCTCAACATTGTTCCTTACAAAGCTTTCCGTTACAAATTTTCCCCCCAGTCCCCTCACCTCCCCTAGATGGCAGGAAGTCCACTGCATATTAATTATATTAAAATACTTGACAAGTCAAATATATGTATACATATTTCCACCCTTATCATTGTTGTGCAAGAAAAATCGTATCTACAAGAAAGACATATCAGAGAAAGGAAACACAATGCAAGCAAACATTGATAGAGATCATGGAAATGATTGGATAGACTTCTTGAAGAATTTCACATTTAAGTTGAATCTTTTCTTTTAAAGATTGTTTTTAGGCTGAGTCTTGAAAGAAGTCTGGTATTCTAAGAAGTGAAGATGAGGAAGTAAGAAAATGTAAGCTCTGGGGCAGCTACATGGCACAGTGGATAGAGCACCGGCCCTGAAGTCAGGAGGACTTGAGTTCAAATATGACTTCCCAACTGTATGATCCTGGGCAAGTCACTTAACCCCAATTGTCTCAGCAATAAAAAAAAGAAAAAAGAAAAAAGAAAAAAGAAAAAGAAAATCTAAGAACTGAGAGATAGCCCTTACAAAGGCATGGGCATGAGTAATGGAGTGTTGTGTGTGAGGAACTGCAAGTAGCCCAGCATGTCTGGACCATAGAGTTCTTAGGGGCAGGATGTGGGTAATGCATAAGAAGAATTGACAGGTAAGAAGGAACCAGGTGGTGAAGAGTTTTCAATGTCAAACACAGAATTTTATATTAATCCTGGAGATAATAGGGAGCTACCAAAATTTATTGAGCAGGAGAGTAACATGATTAGCTCTATACATTAGGAAAATCACTTTAGTTGATGTGTGAAGGATGGATCAGAATGGGAAGAGACCTAAGGCAGGGAGATCAAGAAAGAGGCTATTGCAATAGGCAATAAGAGGTGATGAGGGTCTTACTAAGGTGGTTGGCATGTTAGAGGGCATCTCTGAGAGGTGATATGGACATATAAACAACAAGATTTGACAAATGATAGAATATAAGGGGTGAATCTTAGTAACTGAAAAGATGGCAGTTTCATTGTTAGAAATAAGGAAGTCTGGTGGATTATTGTAAAATATAGTCCCAAAATGTTATTGTTGTTTAGTCATTTACAATTCTTTCCGTTTCTTCATGACCCCTTTTTGGGGTTTTCTTGACAAAGCAATTGGAGTGGCTTACCATTATCTTCACCAGCTCATTTTCTAGATGAGGAAATTGAGACAAGTAAGGTTAAATGATTTGCATACAGTGATAAATCTGAGATCAGATTTGAACCCAGGTTTTCCTGACTCCAGGATTGACACTATCCACCTAGTTTGGGCGGGGAAAATGCTAAATAAGTGCTCTGAGTTCAATAGGCTTTTGGGATATCCAGTTCAAGATGTCTGGCAATAAGATATTGGAGATGTGTTACTTCAACTCAAGAAATGTAACAGGGTCTGATATATGGATTTGAGATTTATTAACATAAAAATATAATTGAACCCACAGGAGCTAGCCAATGATATAGTCAACCAACATAGTTTAAATGGAGAAGAAACAAGGGATCAAGACATAGCCTCAGGGGATCAACCACAGTTAGCAGATGTGATACAAATGAAGATTCAGCAAAGAAGATGGAAAAGGAATGCCCAGGTAGGGAGGAGAACCAAGAGAATGGGATGTAATGAAAACCCAAAGAGAATTTTCAGAAGAAGGTAATCAGCAGTGAAAGCAGTTTGAGACTGACCAAGAAGGATGAGGATTGAGAAAAGACTATTAGATTGGACAGTTAAGAGACTACTAGTGAATTGGAAGAGAAGTTTCTTTTCAAATGTTGTCACAAGTTAGATTGTAGAGGGGTAAGAAAAAAAGCACGACAAGAAAGGGAATAAATGCTTTTTCAAGGAGCCAGTGACTTAATGCAATGAAAAATGGGCCAAGGGGATCTGGGTTCAAGCTTGAGCTCTATAATTCAATAACTGGGATCTTGGGGAAGTTAATTTTTCTGAACCACAAATTCCTCATCAAAATAATTAGGGGATTACACCGGACAGTCTCTGATTCTTCGTCAGCTGAGAAGGGTAAGAAAGGATAAGACAGTTGATTTAACTTTTTTTTTTTTTCAAGGATGGGGGAGTGAAAGAAGAGATAGATGGAATCATATCATATCAGATGGATGTGAGATGATGAGAAAGGGAGAAAAGAGAATTCTTGGCAAATATTCTTGGGTGCCATTTGAAACTGGAGGAGAGAGAACAGAGTTTGGTGTTGCTTTTGATAGTGGGATGGAGAATCTATTGAGGGAGAGGAGTGGAAGGATTGCCTTGATGCTCTAAGGACCCAGTTGATATTGTTGTTGCTGTTGTATAGTCATTTTCAGTTGTGCCCTACTTTTTGTGACCCCATTTGTAGGAGTTTTCTTGGCAGAGATATTGGTGGGGCTCACTATTTCCTTCTCCAACGCATGAGGAAATTAAAGCAGTATTAAATGACTTGCCTAATATGATATATGTAGAAGGGCCTAAGACTGGATTTAAACTCAGGAAGAGGAGTCTTCCTGACTCCAGACCTGGCATCCACTGCATCACCTTGATTGAGATTAATTAGCATAAATTTATAGTGTACCCTGTTCAGTACTGCTTTGTGATTTCCTTCACCTCCATTCCATCACCTCCATATACATACGTATATGTATATATATATATATATATATATATATATACATATGTGTATATATATATATATATATATATATATATGGAATGAAGGAGATGAATGGTGGCAGTAATACAAGTTTTAGGTTTGATAAAATGTGATCATTAGTAATCCTAATGGACACAATAGTGCAGAGATGACCTGGTTCACCAAGGAGCTGAAACTGGAAAAAGAAGAGACTGTAGGCAGAGCAAAGGTGATGGCCTTTCTCTAATCTTCAATCCCTATTTCCCTGTATTGTCCAGGTCTCCTCCATCTTTCTAAATCCTTCACTTGATTCTCCCAATCCTATCATGTATTTTTCTCCATTTCAGAGACAAATACCATATAACATTTATAATATTTGACTTCGTTTTTTTACTTCTTAAACCTCAATAGTCTTCAGTCTAGTTTTTCTAACTTAAGAATTGAATTAGAACTGTTCTCTCCAAGGTGACCCATATGTGATCTCTTCCCTATTGAATCCACTGATATTTTCTCAGTTCTACTGGAAACATCACAGAAAGATAGAGAGGAAATAAAATTTCTGAGGAGAAGATCATAGGATCATAGATTTAGACCTTAGAAAGCCTCCTTTTACAAAGGAGAAAACAGACTGAGAGAGGTTATTTGACCCAATGAGGATTACAGAAATAATAAATATCTGAGATATAGTTTGAACCCAGATTTTCTGGACTCCAAGTCCAATGTTTTATCTATTGTACCATGCTATCTTTCAATATACACACTATTGAATTATACTAAAATTAGCCAGACATTTGTCTAGTGGCTCAGTGCATCTAGACACCTCTTCACCCAAATTGCCCCCCTCCTCTTTTGTTGGAGGGCTCCCAATAATGGCCAACCATTGTTATCCACTGTGGTACTCTGCCACCTCTGACATCATTGGAATTTGTCTGCTCCTTTTATACAGTCTGTCCAATCTAAGACAGTTCTTGAGATAATGACAGAACCACTCTAGATACAACTGTCGTTTTGAACTTAATTCTTTTCTCTATGCTTTGCAAAGACTGGCTGTGGATGACACGTACACTTTCCTAGTTGGTGAATAAATTAGAAAGTAAATCCTCCAAGCCCACAGTGATTTCCTTGAATAGGCTTTCTCCAACTTGTTGTGAAGTCATTACAAAAGTGATAGTTAAACCACTGTCAGAGTAGTCAGAAAGATGCTGAAATGTAGGGAAAGATCAAAGTGAGGAACTAAAGGCATCAGCAAAAGGAATCCAACACACATGTTCGATAATAATTATTTCTCGAAACCAGGAATTTTTGTTTCTAATTTATATGTCTGGCTTCTGTGGGACTAAGCTGCTGTTGCCTCCATCCTTCTTTCCCTCCCATCTCTATTGTTATGGCTCAAAGGAGTCCAGTAAACTACAACTCATTTCTTCTCTAAAGTATAGACTGGTTGGTCTGTTGCTTTGAATCATCAGTTCAGTAGTCATGGACTACCTTTAGAATGAATCCTTGAAAGTCTGTGTGCTTTTGGAAGTAGAGGGAGATGGCAGAAGGAGAAATCTCCAGCTAAGAATTATAGAGCAATGTTTCAGAAACATCTGGGATGACTTGAACTGCTGAGAGCAGATACATTCTGCTCACAAATAAGATATACGTGGAAATATGATTGGAGTGATTTAACCGACTTTTTCAGTGTTGACAATGAGTAGGTGGAGGTCTCACTCAGAGTCTTTTTTTTTTTAATATAAAGCTTTTTATTTACAAAACATATGAGTGACCTTTCAACATTGACCTTTGCAAAAACTTTTTTTTCCCAAGATTTTCCCCTCCTTCCCCCTACCCCCCACCCCTAGATGATAGGTAATCTAATACATGCTAAATAGGATAAATTATATGACAAATACAATACATGTATACATATCTATACAGTTATCTTACTGCACAAGAAACATCAGATCTAGAAAGAGAAGAAGGAAAAAACAACCTAAGAAGGAAAACAAAATGCATGGAAATATTCACAGAAAGCGTTAAAATGCTGTGTTGTGGTTCACTCTCAGTTCCCACAGGCCTCTCTCTGGATGTATATGATTATCTTCATCGCAGCACAACTGGTTTGAATCACATCATTGTTGAAGAGAACCGTGTCCATCAAAACTGATCATCATATAGTCTTGTTGCTGTGTATAATGTTCTCCTGGTTCTGCTGATTTCACTCAGCATCAGTTCATGCAAGTCTCTCCATTCCTCTCTGAAATCCTCCTGTTGGTCATTTCTTACAGAACAATAATATTCTATAACATTCATATACCATAATTTATTCAGCCATTCTCCAATTGATGGGCATCTTTTCAATTTCCAGTTTCTTGCCACTACAAAAAGGGCTGCCACAAACATTTTTGCACATGTGGGTCCCTTTCCCTCCTTTAAAATCTCTTTGGGATATAGGCCCAGTAGAAACACTTTCTGGGTCAAAGGATATGCACTGTTTGATAACTTTTTGAGCATAGCTCCAAATTGCTCTCCAGAATGGTTGGATCCGTTCACAGTTCCACCAACAATGTATCAGTGTCCCAGTTTTCCCACATCCCCTCCAACAGTTATCATTATCATTTCCTGTCATTTTAGCCAATCTGACAGGTGTGTAGTGGTATCTCAGAGTTGTCTTAATTTGCATTTCTCTGATCAATAGTGACTTGGAGCACCTTTTCATGTGACCGGAAATAGTTTCAAGTTCTTTGTTTGAAAATTGTCGGTTCATATCTTTTGACCATTTATCCATTGGAGAATGGCTTGAATTCTTATATATTTGAGTCAATTCTCTATATATTTTAGAAATGAGGCCTTTATCAGAACCTTTGGATGTAAAAATATTTTCCCAGTTTACTGCTACCCTTCTAATCTTGTCTGCATTCATTTTGTTTGTACAAAAACTTTTTAACTTGATATAGTCAGACTTATCTATTTTGTGATTAATGATGACCTCTAGTTCTTCTTTGGTCACAAATTCCTTCCCCCTCCACAGGTCTGAGAGGTAAACCATCCTACATTGTTCTAATTTGTTTATAATATCATTATTTATGCCTAGATCATGAATCCATTTTGACCTTATCTTGGTATATGGTGTTAGGTATGGGTCAATGCCTAATTTCTTCCATACTAGTTTCCAATTATCCCAGCAGTTTTTGTCAAATAGTGTTTTTATCCCCAAAACTGGGGTCTTTGGGTTTATCGAGCACTAGATTACAATTGTCATTGAGTATTTTGTCCTGTGAACCTAACCCATTCCACTGATCCACTACTATATTTCTTATCCAGTACCAAATGGTTTTGGTGACCACTGCTTTATAATATAGTTTTAGATCTGGTGCAGCTAGGCCACCCTCATTTGCATTTTTTTTCATTAATTCCCTCGAAATTCTTGACCTTTTGTTTTTTCAGATGAATTTTGTTGTTATTTTTTCTAGGTCAGTTAAATAATCTCTTGGGAGTTTGATTGGTATAGCACTAAATAGATAGATTAGTTTAGGTAGTATTGCCATCTTTATTATATTCGCTCGACCTATCCAAGAGCACTTGATGTTTTTCCAATTGTTTAGATCTGACTTTATTTGTGTGGAGAGTGTTTTGTAGTTTTGCTCATATAGATCCTGACTTTCCCTTGGCAGATATATTCCCAAATATTTTATACTATTGATAATTATTTTGAATGGAATTTCTCTTTGTATCTCTTGCTGTTGGATTTTGTTGGTGATGTATAAAAATGCTGATGATTTATATGGATTTATTTTGTATCCTGCAACTTTGCTAAAGTTGTGGATTAATTCTAATCGTTTTTTAGTTGATTCTCTAGGGTTCTCTAAGTAGACCATCATATCATCTGCAAAGAGTGATAATTTGGTTTCCTCATGACCTACTCTAATTCCTTTAATCTCTTTTTCTTGTCTTATTGCCAAGGCTAGCATTTCTAATATAATATTGAACAGTAATGGTGATAGTGGGCAACCTTGTTTCACCCCTGATCTTATTGGGAATGGTTCCAGTTTATCACCATTACATATGATGCTAGCTGATGGTTTTAAATAGATGCTACCAACTATTTTAAGGAAAAGTCCATTAATTCCTATACTCTAATGTTTTTAATAGGAATGGATGTTGGATTTTATCAAATGCGTTTTCTGCATCTATTGAGATTATCATATGTTTTTTGTTAATTTGGTTATTAATATAGTCAATTATGTTAATAGTTTTCCTAATACTGAACCATCCCTGCATTTCTGGTATAAATCCTACTTGGTCATGGTGTATTATTATGGGAATGATTTTTTGTAATCTCTTTGCTAATATTTTATTTAAGATTTTTGCATCAATATTCATTAAGGAGATTGGTCTATAATTTTCTTTTTCTGTTTTTGTTTTACCTGGTTTAGGTATCAGTACCATGTCTATATCATAAAAGGAGTTTGGTAGGAGTCCTTCATTCCCTATTTTTTTCGAATAGTTTATATAATATTGGAGTTAATTGTTCTTTAAATGTTTGGTAGAATTCACATGTAAATCCATCTGGTCGTGGGGATTTTTTCTTAGGGAGCTGATTAATGACTTGTTCTATTTCTTTTTCTGAAATGGGACTATTTAAGTAATTTATTTCCTCTTCTGTTAATCTGGGCAATCTATATTTTTATAGATATTCCTCCATTTCCCTTAGGTTATCAAATTTATTGGCATACAGTTGGGCAAAGTAACTCCTGATTATTGCTCTAATTTCTTCTTCATTGGTGGAAAGTTCTCCCTTTTCATTTTTGAGACTAACAATTTTATTTTCCTCTTTCCTTTTTCTAATTAAATTAACTAGAGGTTTATCTATTTTGTTGGTTTTTTCATAAAACCAACTTTTAGTTTTTTTTATTAATTCAATAGTTTTTTTACTTTCAATTTTACTAATCTCTCCTTTTATTTTTAGGATTTCAAGTTTGGTATTTGATTGGGG
>JAJPUD010002428.1:113369-142918 GCA_023553655.1 Myrmecobius fasciatus
ACAATCAGGACAGATTGTTCCAAGAGGCCTGCAGAAGACTCCCAGGTATGTGAAAAGCACAATGCTCCCACTCCTGTTCCGACTCCTGTTCCAGCTCCCTGCTCCAGCTCCCTGCCTCGGTCTCCCTGCGCTGCAGTCTGGGTTCAGCAGACCACCCCCCTGCCCAATTAAAACAGACCTGTTTTGAGGTTCTTCCAGAGTATCTTCTTCTAGAATCGTGTTGTTCTCCAGATATTGTGGATTTTTTTGCTTCAGAATCAGTCTAGAGGCTTCATATGTTGTTGGTTTGAGGGGAGGTTAGAGGAGGTTACAGAGACTCCTGTCTGATCTCCGCCACCATGGCTCCACCCCCGGCAAAGCCTCAGTTTTCTCCGAATTTCTTCTTCTCACTCAGAGTCTTAATGTCCAGGTGAGGCAATCTTGGAGAGAAAAACATGATAATATCATCCATCCCTTGGTAACATGCATCTTTTCATGTGGTGGAAAAAGGATAGTAAGAAATGAGTTCAATTTTAAAAAATTTAGATTTGTAATATTATTGGTATAGAAGTGAGGAAATTCTCTCCCAGTATAGGAAAGCAGTTGTTCTGCTTTATATTCTATCTTTCATCCTCTGAGGTTTCTTTTGTAACAAAAGAAAAACAGTTAAAGCAAACTAACATGGAGATTATGTTTAATAATATATGTGACATTTTATATCCATAGTCCCCCACCTCTCCAAGGAAAGGGGGCAGATCTGTTTTCTCATCTCCTTTTTAGGCTAAGATCGATCATTACAATTACATTTCTTACCCTGGAAATTCACTCTGTCCTTAAAGCTCCTTCTTCTAGTCATCTGATTTCTCTCAAAACTTCTGATTTAAGGAAAATGCCAAGCCAGATGTATTTTAATTCCTCCCGCGTTCTACTCTTGATTCCTCAGGCTTTCTCCATCATGGCCCTGAGGGGTACCTGTTCCCTCTCATTTTCCACCTTCCCCCTTTTAACTTCCTTTCATGTGTTGTCATCCCCTATAAGAATGAAGATCCTTAAGGGAAGGGGCCATCTTTTTCTTTGTTTATATTTGTATTCCTAGCACTTGACTGTTGACTTGAATTGACTCTACTATGATCTGAGTGAGTTACCTGCAACACTGAAGGGGTAATTTATTTATTCAGGGTCATATTGCTAATATTTTTCAGAGATAGGACTTCAACTCAGCTCTTCTGATTCTGAGCCTGACTTTACATCCAATTTAACAATAAGATGGCATTCACTTTGGAACAGATTTTACTCTTTGGGTTTGATCTACTGAAAGTTTAAGAGAATACAAGTTACTCAGACAGCCCCTTGTTAAAAAATTCTCAATATGATTATGGTACTTTGAGGAAGCTCAAGCACTTGGGATGGATATATGCAATTTGTTATTAAAAGCATTAGAAAATATATAACCTATAGCAGATTGTTTGCTAATTTGGGGAAGGGGAAGGTAAGGGAGAAAAACATTTGGAACTTAAAATCTTACAAAAATGAATGTTGAAAACTCTACATGTAACTGGAAAAATAAAATACTATTGATGTTTTTTTAAAAATTTGAAAATAAGTGAAATATCCCAGGTCAGTTGACAGCACCAGAAATGGAAACAAAAGAATGCAGGTTTCAACAATCTGTTCCAGCGCTTCTCATTGGAATAAGTATTTATTTGCCTTAGCATTTTTACCAAGAAGTATGCAAATCTTGTTGGAGTCTACTTTTGCAAAAAGGTAAATCCAGAAAACAACTTTTATGCATATTGTGTAGCAGAGTAAGACTTTCTTATTAATACTAAGATTGTACTTGTTTTTATAGTTGGGTATACACGTATTCTTTGTAGATACATGTCAAAATTCATGAGCAGAATTTGAAAATAGTATTTCACAAATGGGCCATGAGTTGGCCTGAACTTATAATATGGAATTTTCTAGACTAAATTTAGGATGTAAAACTAAGAGAAATGTTGCTATTGCACTATTAAATGCACATATTGGAAACCTAAAGCTCACTTATATTTTTTTTTTTGATGTTTGTTTGTTAAAGATTGTGATCCTATGATTGTTTTGCAGCAATTTTACAAAATTGTAAATTCTTTTATTAACTGGCATAAATACATAGTACTAATCTTATTCTAAAAGTCATTTTAAAAGTCAACACATAGTATATTCTAAACAAACAAACCACAAAATGCATGATTGGAGTATCTAAAATTATATATGAAATATATAATTTATGTTAATAATATGTTTGGTACATTTTAATGTGTAATTCCCATCACGCTTCATTTTCCCCAGACACTGAATTGTGTACTTCCTTTTCCAAAGTTGGCATAATCAACTTATACTTAGACATCAAATTATATTTCATCACACATTTAGGAAATTGGTGACACCAAAATATTTTAGTCTTATATTCATCAAATATTTGCCCATGGTTAAAATATTCCATAAGGCCTAAGGGATACCAATCCAGGTTTACCTACATATGACTCTTTTATGTGAACACTTTTAGGGAAATATATTGCTCTTCAAAAATCATTCTACTAAGTGTGTGTCTAGTGTAGTCTATAGCAGGAAACTGTTGGAGTCTTCTAAGCTGCACAAATTAAAAAATCCATTGTTATGTTGCCATCATATGAGTATATAAAGTTTGACAGCAAGTTCATTTAATTCCAAGTACAATTACTTTTCATATTTGTATTTCCATCTACCTTCATCTTGGTCTTCAGTTGGTTCATTTTGTCAAGTATTGGAAAAATCTGCCCTTATGTTCTGTTGAATATATTGTTAAACAGTTAAAGTATTGTTCATTTCATCAAAGGATTTGTTCCTGGAAGGGAGAGAAGTTAGTTCAGTGGTTCTCAAAGTGTGGTCCTTCCTTATCAAAGGATCCAGAAGGTTAAAGCCATTTTCATAATAATAATAATACTACAACATTTTAATTTTTAATATGATAAATACATCTAGGTATAAACCATATAAACAAAAGCTCCTTGGGGTCCTCAATTTTTAAGAGTCTAAAGGTCTCCTGATACCAATTAAGTTTGACAACCACTGTACTAGATCTATGCTTTTATTTCCAGATCTCTCTTCAAAAATATATATATATATTTGTAAGAACTAATGAATATCAGGAATACATTAACACTTGGGAAGAATTGTACAAAATGAACTGGAGTGAAAGTAAGAACAGCAAGAGAAAAATAAATTAGATAAATTAGAGAGAGAGTTGGAGATACAAATGCAAACAAGATAAACTCCTACTTTCAGGGAGTTAATATTCTAATGGAGGATGACAACATGTAAAGTGGATCTGGAAAACAGAGGTGAAGGAGAAAGGCACCTGAGTGGAGGAAGAGGAGAACAATAAGTCTGGAGAGTAAAATAAAGAATGGTTGGAAGACTTCCTGAAATAAAGGTCCCAGGGAGAAAGGCAGAGTTTTCTCCATGGTAGAAAGGCAGCTGACAACGAAGTCTAGTCACTGAGAAAAGGAGTGAGTCAAATTAAACCTTAACATCTTTAAATATTTTTCACATGTAATATATCCTCCTTTTCCTGAATCACTTGTTTTATGCTATTTTGATTAGCAAGTTTTAATACTTTATCATAAAACCATACTTTGATTTTATTGGATATTAAGTATACTTTTGGAGGTAGCATTCTAGCCTTGATTGTATCTGATAGTTTTTCTTCTTGAATTTTAAAATTATTTTCAGATTTGCATTTCCTCCCTTACCTTCTACCTACTTTCCTTCCCATTGAGGAAAAAAAATACTGTCACAATCATGAATAATCAAGCATTACAAATCCTCCCATTAACCACATTCAAAAAATCCCAAACCAACAGTATAGCTTACTCTGCATTTTGGGTTCACCACTTCTTCATCCAGAGGCTAATAATCTTTTTCATCACAGTTTCCTCCGGAACTGTGATTAGACATTGAATTGATCAGAGTACTTACATTTTAAAAAATTATTTATCTTTATGATTTTGTTGTTTCTGTTTAAATTGTTCTTCTGATTCTGCTCACTTCATTTTGCATTAGTTCATACAAATCTTTCCTAGTTTCTCTGAAACCATCCTCTTCATTTATTACAGTGTTATAGTATTGGAACACATTAATATACCATGTTAGACATTCCTTTTCAGTTTTCGATTTTTTTTTTGCACAATGAAAAGTGCTTTCATAAATATATATCCTTTTCCTTTTCTTTTGATCTCTTTGGTATACAGAGCTAGTAATGGTATTTGCTGGATCAGAGTAGCCACCATTTAGTAGCTTCTGAATTGTTTTCCAGAATCATTGGTTCAATTCACAGTGCCATAATCCTGCTAACATTTTTCATTTTCCTTTTTCATCATCTCTACCAATCAGAGGAGTGTGATGTAAAAACTCAAGAGTTGTATTAATTTGCATTTCTCTAATTTTTAGTTATTTAGAACATTAAAAATATAACTACTGATAGATTGATTTTTTCCTCTGAAAGCTGCCTGTTTATATCTTTTGAGATGGAGTGGTTGGAAGACTTCCTGAAATAAAGTTCCTAGATAGGGAGTCATCAATTGTGGAATGGCTTTTATTCTTTTAAATTTAAATTAAATATTAGGAATGAGACTTTATTATATATATATGTATATATGTATACACATATATATAAATATATATATATATATATATATTTTTTTTGCTGAGGCAATTAAATTTAAGTGACTTGCCCAAGGTCACACAGCCAGGAAATGTTAAGTGTCTGAAGGCAGATTTGAACTCAGGTCTTTCTGACTTCAGGTTTGCTGTTCTATCCACTATGCCACCTATTATTAAAGAAACTTGCTGCAAAGATTCAAACATCCCCCCCCATTTACCTACTTCTCTTCTAGTTTTAGATAAATTTGTTCTGATTATGCAAAACTTTTAAATTTTATGTAAGCGAAATAGTCCAAGTAATGTCTGTGAATTTTTTTCTTTTATTCTTATCTGACAAGTAATTTCTTCCATATTTCTCTAATTTGCTTATGTCATCATTTATATCTAAATCATCCATTTAGTTTGTTTTAGAATACAGTTTCAGATTTGGTCTATATCTAGTTTCTTCATTCTGCTTTCCAGTTTTTGTTGAATAGTAAAGTTTTTGCCTCAATAGCTAGGATTTGGGTTTATCAAATATAGGTTACTGTGCTAGTTTGGTTCTATCTGCATTACATGCTTAATATGTTCCACTGATCAAGTTTTCTATTTCTTCTTATTCAATACTAAATTGCTTTGATGATTACTGCTTTGTAGTATAGTTTGAGATCTAGTATTGCTAAGTTCCCTTTCTTCCTCACTCCCCTCTTCTTTCCTATTAATTTCTTTGCTATTCTTGATTTTCCCCCCAAATACATTTTGTTATTAATTTTTCCTAGTAATCCTTTGGTATTTTGATTCATATGATACTGATTAAGTAAATTAATTTAGGCAGTGTTTTTATTTTTATTATATTGGTTCAAGCTACAATTAATATTTTGTGTATAGACTGTTTTGTAGGATTTTTTCATATGGTTTCCATGTGGATCTTGGGATGCATTCCCAATATTTTATACCTTCTATAGTGATTTTGAATGGAAATTTTCTATCTCCTTCTGTTGGATTTTATTGGTAATAGACAGAGGTGCTAATGATCTATAAGAATTTTTTTATACCCTGAAACTTTGCTGAAGTTGTTAATAAATTTAATTAGTTTTTAGTTGACTTTCTAGGGTTCTTTAAATAAACCATCATATTTGAAAAAAGTAATTATTTTATTTCTTCATTGCCTGTGCTTATTCCTCAATTTTCTTTTCTTGTTTTATTGGTATAGCTAATATTTGAAGCACTATATTGAATAGTGGTGGTTATGTATATCCTGCTTTGTCCTTGAATTTATTGGAAAGACTTGTGGGTTGTAACCTAGATTATTTACAGATAATTGCAGATAAATTGTTTTCAATTTTTTTTAAAGGAATATCAGGTGTATCTTGTCCAAAGGTTTTTTTTTCATCTACTAACACTGTCACATAACTTTCTTATTTTTAAAATTAACATATTTAATTATTTTCATAGTTTCCTTAATAATGAACCAGCCTTACTGATACATTGTTGGTGGAACTGCGAACAGATCCAACCATTCTGGAAAGCAATTGGGAACTATGCTCAAAAAGTTATCAAACTGTGCATACCCTTTGACCCAGAAGTGTTTCTACTGGGCTTATATCCCAAAGAAATCTTGAAGGAAGGAAAGGGCCCCACATGTGCAAGAATGTTTGTGGCAGCCCTTTTTGTAGTGGCTAGAAACTGGAAACTGAATGGATGCCCATCAATTGGAGAGTGACTGAATAAATTATGGTATATGAATGTTATGGAATATTATTGTTATGTAAGAAACTACCAGCAGGAAGATTTCAGAGAGGCCTGGAGAGACTCGCATGAACTGATGCTGAGTGAAATGAGCAGAAGCAGGAGATCATTATACACGGCAACAAGAAGACTATATGATGATAAATTCTGATGGACATGGCTCTCTTCAACAATGAAATGTTTCAAACCAGTTCCAATTGTTCAGTGAAGAAAGCCATATACACCCAGAGAAAGGGATGTGAAATGTGGACCACAACATAACATTTTCATGCCCTCTATTGATGTTTGCTTGCATTGTGTTTCTTTTCTCTGATTTTTTTTGCACAAGATAAGTGTGAAAATATATATATATGTATAAATATATTTGATTTGTCAAGTATTTTAACATAATTAACATGTAGTGGACTTCCTGCCATCTAGGGGAGGGGTGGGGACTCGGGAAAAATTTGTAATGGAAAACTTTGTAAGGGTCAGTGTTGAAGAATTAACCATAGATATATTTTGCAAATAAAAAGCTTTAATAAAGGAAAAAAATAAAATTTTTGTATCAATAATAAAAAAAATTGTAGTCCACCATAAAGCAAAGTATTTTCACCTTTAAAAAAAATAATGAACCAGCCTTGCATTCTTGTTATAAATTTACCCTAGCCAGGATCACAGTGACTGAAATGAAGTCCTATTTCTTGGGTAAATGACTGATCTCTTCTTCTCTGGGGACCTTTTGATATATTGTTGTATTCTTCTTATTTAAAATCTCCAATATTAGTGTTGATCCATTAATGATAATGGTCCACAGTTAATTTTTTTCCTCTTTTTTCTCTTTTTTGTATTTTTTATGTTAAAAGTCCGTATTAGGTAATAAAAGGATTTTTTCTTTGTTTTTTTTCAAAGTTTGTGTAGTATTATAATTGGATGTTGTTTGTAAATAAAGATCTGTTGTTGTGTGTGTGTGTGTGTGTGTTCATTTATAGTTTGCTCAATTTCTTTTAAAAAAACTGGGTCACTCAGCAGCATTTCTATTGGGCTTATATCCCAAAGAAATCATAAAGGAAGGAAAGGGCCCCACATGTGCAAGAATGTTTGTGGCAGCTCTTTTTGTAGTGGCTAGAAACTGGAAATTGAATAGATGCCCTTCAATTGGAGAATGACTGAATAAATTATGGTATATGAATATTATGGAATATTATTGTTCTGTAAGAAATGACCAGCAAGATGATTTCAGAGAGGCTTGGAGAGACTTACAAGAACTGATGCTGAGTGAAATGAGCAGAACCAGGAGAACATTATACACAGCAACAAGACTATTCGATGATCAATTTTGATGGACATGGTTCTCTTCAACAATGAAATGTTTCAAACCACCTCCAATTGTTCACTGAAGAAAGCCATATACACCCAGAGAGAGGGATGTGAAATGTGGACCACAACATAACATTCTCATACTCCTTGATTGATGTTTGCTTACATTGTGTTTCCTTTATCTGATATATTTTTTGTGTAGATAAGATTTTTCTTGCACAACAATGATAAGTTTGGAAATATGTATACATATATTCGATTTGCCAATATGTTAACATAATTAACATGTAGTGGATATCCTGCCATCTAGGGGAGGGGTGGGGAGCTGGGGGGAAAATTTGTAACAGAAATGTATGTAAGGGTTATTGTTGAAGAATTACCCACACATATGTTATGCAAATAAAATAAAATAAATGTTTAAAAAAAACAAAAAAAAACTGGGTCACTTAAATTTTCTATTTCCTGTTTAAAAATATTTGTGTAAAAATATTCATTCATTTAATTTATATTAATTTGTTTTTTTCTTTTAAAATGAAGTTAATTAATAGTTTGTCTATTTTATTGCCCCCCACCTTCCCTCTCAAAAGGCTCTTAAGGGTTTTTGTTTTTGCTTTCAATTTTGTTAATTTCCTCTTTGAAATTTGAAGATTTCTATTTTGGTGTTTAATTGGTGTTTTTACTTTGCAGATTTTCTGTGTTTTGGTTTTTTTTTTTTTTTTTTTTTTTAGTTGCATGTCCATTTCATTAATCTCTCTCTTTCTCTTACTCTCCCTTGTCTCTGTGATGAAAGTGTTTGGACAAATTTTCTCTAAGAATTATTTTGTCTGAATACCACAAATTTGGGTATACCATCTCATTGTTATCATTTTCTTTAATGAACTTAATTGTTTTTGTGATTTGTTCTTTGACTCACCTATTCGTAAGGATTAAGCAATTTAGTTTCCAATTAACGTTTAATCTTTGTTTCAAAGATCTTTTGTTGAACATAATTTTCATAGTATTATGGTCTATGAAAGCTTTTTTATAGTTATATTTTTCTTTATTTGTGAGTTTTTTATATCCTGATATATCATCAATTTTTGTGATGGTGTCATGTATATCTGAGAACTATGTACAGTATTTTATGCTCCAATTCAATATTCTCCTGAGAACTCTGATGTCTAACTTGTAAAAAAAATTCCTTTTAATTTGTTTTTCTGTTGTTTTATGAAATTTATCTAAGTCAGAGAAGGATAAATTATATTTTTATTTTCTATTCCTATAATTCATTTAGTTTTTGCTTTAAGATTTTAGATACTATACTACTTGGTGCATATTAATATTACTCTATCCTCTCTCTTATTCCCCACAATATTCAGATGAGAGCAAACTTTAAATATTATCACTTCTTCCACCCTGAGATTTCATCCTTGTTTAAAGCTCTACTTTTATATGCTATATGTTAATAATGTTAAAATACTTGACAAGTTGTTGTGCAAGAAAAATCCTATCTACAAGAAAAAAAAAATCAGAGAAAGGCAACACAATGCAAGCCAACATCAATAGAGAGCATGAAAATGTTAAGTTGTGGTCCACATTTCACATCCCTCTCTCTGGTTGTATATGGCTTTCTTCACTGAATAATTGGAACTGGTTTGAAACATTTCATTGTTGAAGAGAGCCATGTCCTTCAGAGTTGATCATCACGTAATATTGTTGTTCCTGTGTATAATGATCTCCTGGTTCTGCTGATTTAACTCAGCATCAGTTCATGCAAGTCTCTCCAGGCCTCTCTGAAATTGTCCTGCTGGTCGTTTCTTACAGAGCAATAACATTCCATAATATTCATATACCATAATTTATTCAGCCACTCTCCAATTGATGGGCATCCATTCAGTTTCCAGTTTCTAGCCACTACAAAAAGGGCTGCCACAAACATTCTTGCACATGTGGGGCCCTTTCCCTCCTCTAAGATCTCTTTGGGATATAAGCCCAATAGAAACACTGCTGGGTCAAAGGGTATGCACAGTTTGATAACTTTTTGAGCATAGCTCCAAATTGCTCTCCAGAATGGTTGGATCCGTTCACAGTTCCACCAACAATGTATCAGTGTCCCAGTTTTCCCACATCCCCTCCAGCATTCATTGTTATCTTTTCCTGTCATTTTAGCCAATTTGACAGGTGTGTAGTGGTACCTCAGAGTTGTCTTAATTTGCATTTCTCTGATCAATAGTGATTTGGAGCAACTTTTCATATGACTAGAAATGGTTTTAATTTTTGCTTTCAATTTTACTAATCCTTTCTTGGCTTTTAGGCTTTTTATATTGATAGTTGATTGAAGTTTCAAAAAATTGTTGGTTCTCTAACTTTTTAAAAAGTTGCACGAATTACAAAATATTTTCCATACAAATCAAGTCAGATTTAAACAATTGGAAGAAAATTTGTTCTTTATGGGTAGACTGAGACAGTATAATAAAAAAGACATTTTGGCCTAAATTTATTTACTTATTTATTGCCATACCAAACTAACAAAAATTATTTTGTGGAGCTAGAAAAAAATCATAACAAAATTTATCCTAAAGATCAAAAAGGAGAAAAATATCAAGGGAATTAATGAAAAGAAAAAAAAAGGAAAGGAAGTGGTCTAGCTATATTAGATCTCAATCTATATCATAAAAGAGCAATCATCAAAATTATCTGGTATTGGCTAAGAAATAAAGATTAGAAACAGTAGTAAATGACCATTGTAATCTAGTGTTTGATTAACCCAAAGACATCATTTTCTAGGAGAAGAACTCATTATTTGACTAAAACTTCTGGGGAAATGGAAAACTGTATGGACCAACATCTTATATTTTATAAAAAGATAAGTTCAAAATGGTGCGTGATTTAGACATAAAGATCGATGCTATAAGCATATTAGGAGAACAAGGAATAATTTGTCAGATTATGTAGAAAAGAAGAATTCATGACAAAAAAAGATAGAGAATATTATCAGATATAAAATGGGTAATTTTAATTATGTTAAATTAAAAGATTTTTTTTTCACAAACAAATCAATGTAACCAAGATAAAAAGGAAAAGCAGAAAACTGGTTAACAATTTTAACAGCCAGAATTTCTGATAAAGGCTTCATTTCTCAAATAGATAGAAAATGGAGTCAAATTTATAAGAAAACAAACCATTCCCCAATTGATAAATGATCAAAGGATATGAGAAGACATTTTTCAGATAAAGAAGTCTAAAACTATCTATAGTCATATATAAAAAAATACTCGAATCAGTACTGATTCGAGAAATGCAAATTAAAACAACTCTGAGGTACCACCTCATACCTACCAGATTTGCTATTATGATAGAAAAGAAAAATGATAGATATTGGAGAGGATGTGGGAAAATTGCAACACTAATATGCTATTGGTGGACTTGTGAACTGATCCAACTATTCTGGAGAGAAATTTGGAACTATGCTCAAGGGCAATCAAAGTGATCCGCCAATATTGACTCTTGGTCTGTATCCCAAAATTTTCATAAAAAAGAAAAAGGACCTACATGTACATAAATATTTATGGCAATTCTTTATGTGTTGGCAAAGAATTGGAAATTGAGGGAATGCCCATCAAGTAGGGAATGTCTGAACATGTTGTGGTATATGAATATTATTGAATACTATAGTGGTATAAAAAATGACAAGCAGGATGATTTAAGAAAAACCTGGAAAGACTTTAATCAACTGATGCCAAGTGAAGCAAACAGAATCAGGAGAACATGATACACATTAACAGTAACACTGTGTAATAATCAATTAGCTTGACTTAGCTCTTCTCAGCAATACAATGATCCAAGAAAATTCCAAAAGACTCATGATGTAAAATGTTATCCCCACTCAGAGAAAGAACTGATGGAGTCTGAATGTAGATGAAAGCCTACTATTTTCACTTTCTTTTTGTGTATACTTTAAAAAAAATGTTTGTTCTATTTCTTCTTCCACAACATGACTAATATGGATATATGTTTTATATGATTGTGTATATACATACATGTATATCTATATCTATATGAAATTGCTTATTACTTTAAGGAGGAAGGGAAAAAGAAAATATGAAACTTAAAATTTTATAAAACATGAATGTTAAATATTGTCTTTACATGCAATTGGAAAAATACTGTTAAAACTTTTTTTTTTAAAAGCTGCATGCTAGGGGCAGCTAGGTGGCGCAGTGGTTAGAGCACCAGCCCTGAAGTCAGGAGGACCTGAGTTCAAATCTGGTCTCAGACACGTAACAGCTGTGTGACTCTGGGCAAGTCACTTAACCCCAATTGCCTCAGCAAAAAGAAAAAAAAAAAAAGCTGCATGCTTAAATCATTAATTTATTCCTTTATACTTTTGTTGTTGAAAGCATTATGTATTTTCTCCTAAGGATGGGTTTGGCTGCATTTACCAATTTAGAGTATCTTGTCTCATTTTTTTCATTATCTTTAATGAAATTGTTAATTGTTTCTATGATTTATTTTTTGGGATTTGTTCTTACCCATATTAAAAAAATATAGTCTCCAAATAATGTTTAATTTTTTGCTTCAAAGACTCTTTATTGAATAGATTTTTTATTGTATTAAGAATTTCAAAAGATATATTTAATAATTCTACTTTTCTGCATTTATTTGTGAAGTTTTTAAGCCTTAAAACAATCAATTATTATTACAATGCCATGCACTGTTGTGTTATATGTATTCTCTTTATTACTCCCATTTAACGATATCCAGTGGTATATTATGTCATATCATAACATATCATACCAAATCATGTCAAGTCATATCATATCAGTTTACCTACCTACCTATCTAGTCATTACTTTTCTAAAATTCTATTTAGGTCTTTAACTTCTTTCTTGTTTATTTTTTGTTAAATTTATTTATTCTTTAAAGGGGTATATTGAAGTGTGTTAATGTTATATTTTACTATTTCTTCCTGTAAATTAATTTTTTCCTTTAAAGTATTTTGATGTATCTTTGCCTGAAAAGTATAGTTTCATTGTTTATCTCTTTTAATTAAATCTATTCTTACTATTTTTCTGAAAGAATAATTGTCAATTCTATTTTTTTGAAATCTGCTATAGTACGATAAAGTTTATTCCATACTTTTATTCCAATTTAGTGTGAATCTTCATGTTTCAAGTGTGCTTCTTGTAAATGGTATGTTGGACTCTGCTTTGTAAATCATTTTTGGTGAATGAGACCATCCAATTCACATTCAATTATGATTTTTAATTGCATATTTCCCTCCATCTTATTCTCATTTTTTTTCTTGTCTTTGCTCCTCACCTTCTCTTTATCAAGGCTCTTTCTTTTTGAACCTCTCCATAACTCTCCAAAATCCCTCCCTAAATCTACTCTCTCTTTATCTCTTCCTCTTCCTCTCTTCTTGTTCTTTCCTATTTTCCTGATAAATGGATGTATTTTTATGCAATGTATGTATGTATGTATGTATGTATGTATGTATATGTGTTCTGTCCTCAGACCAGTTCAGATCAGATGAAAGTAAGGTTCAAGTGAAGCATTCTCCTCTTCCCTCTTTCCCATCCACATTTTTATAAACTTCTACTTGTGTTCCTGATTATGTGAGATAAGATTATTTACCCTTTCTCCCTCTTTTGCCCTAACATAAATCCTTTCCCTTCCATTTATTTACCTTCTGTTTTCACGATTATTGAAACATAACAAAAAACATTCCCAAGTCCTTGGTCTTATTCAATTCCCTCTTTGACTAATATGATGTTAAGATTCAAAGGGGCCTTTTGTCTCTTTCTTCTTCCATGAGGATGCAATTAGTTTATCCTTATAAAATCTTTTACTATTCTTAACAATACAAACAAAAGAGTTGAGGGATTCTCTTAATTTTTGTTTATATATTTTTTCTAGTCAATAGTGTTGTAGAACTTTTTTTTCATGTCATTATAAATAGCTCTGATTACTTTGTCTGAAAATTACCTGTTTATATCCTTTGACCATTTATCAATTGGAGAATGGCTTTTATTTTTCTAAATTTGACTCAGTTTTCTATATATCTGAGAAATGAAGCCTTTATCAGAGAAATTTGCTATTAACGTTTTCACAGTTATGATTAATTATATTTTTTACATAATAATTTCCCCTTATTTATCCTACTCTCTTTTCTTCCACCCAGTCACTTGAAAAAATGTTTTGCTTCTGACTACCATCTCCCCTAATCTACTATCTCTTCTATCAACCTCCCACTTCTTTCCCTTATCTCTATCCCTTTCCCCTCCTATTTTCCTGTAGGATAAGACAGATTTCTATATCCAAATAAGTGTATATGTTGCTTCCTCTATGAGCTAGTTCTGATGAGAGCAGCTTATGTACTTCTTCCCACCACTCTCCTTCCCCCCTCCACTGTAAAAGCTCTTTTATGCCTTTTTAATGTGAGATAATTTATTTTTTCTTCTCCACTTCTTAATTTTTAAAAAATAATCATTCCATCATATTTAACTTAAAATGACATCATCTATGTATACTTCTTCCAGAGATCTAATAATGAAAAAGTTATTAAAATATCTTTGCATATGGAATTGTAAACAGTTTAACTTTATTGAATCCCTTATGATATCTCTTTCCTATATAACTTTTTATATAGGAATCTTGAGTCTTGTTTTGAATATCAAATTTTTGATTCAGCTGTAGTCTTTTTTTTTTAAAATCAGGAATGCTTGGACATTCTCTATTTCATTGAATATCCATTTTTTCCTCTGAAGTATTATAGTCAGCTTTGCTAGGTAGGTAATTCTCATTCCTTTGCACTTTGGAATATCATATTCAAAGTCTTCTGATACTTTAATGTAGAAACTACTAAATCTTGTGTTGTCCTGATTGTAGCTTCATGACATTTGAATTGTTTCTTTCTGGCTTCTTGTAATATTTTCTGCTTAACTGGGAGCTTTGAAATTTTGCTATAATATTCTTGGAAACTTTCATTTTGTGTCTTTTTCTGGAGGTGATTGGTAGATTCTTTCAAGTTCTATTTTCTAATTCTAGAATCCCTGGGTAATTTTCCTCTTTAATTTCTTGAAAGATGATGTCTAAGCTTTTTTTTTTATCATGGTTTTCAGGTAGTCCAATACTTCTTAAACAATCTCTCTGACATCTATTTTTTAGGTCAAGTATTTTTCCAAAGAGATATTTCACATTTTGTTCAATTTTTTTTTATTCTTTTGATTTTTTTTGTCTCAGTAAGTCATTAGCTTCCATTTGCCCAATTCTAATTTTTAAGCAATATTTTTCTTTTGTGAGCTTTTGTACTTCTTTTTTCCATTTGGCCAATTCAACTTTTAAAGACTTTCTTCTCTTTATTGGATTTTTGTGCCTCCTTTACCATTTAGTATATTCTGTTTTGAATTTTCTTCAATATGTTTTTGTGCCACCTTACCCAAATTATTGCCTTTTTCTCCCATAATTTTCTTGCATCACTGTCATTTCTTTTCCTATTTTTTTTTCCTGTCTCATTTGATTTTGAAAATCCCTTTTGAGCTCTTCTAGATCTTTTTGAGACCAATTCACATTTTCCTTTATGGTTTTGGATGTAACAGTTTTGACCTGATTATCTTCTCTTCAGTTTGAGTTTTTATTTTTCCTGTCACCACAGTAACTTTCTATGATCAGGATCTTTGTTGCTGTTGTTGTTGTTCACTTTCTAGTTTATTTCAGCTTTATATTAAAGTTGGGCTCTCCTCTCTTGGTGGAGAGGGAATTGTCCCAAGCTTTTTTTGTAAAGCTCTTTTTAGAGTTAGTTCAATGACTTTGTAAGTTTTGAATTCTTTTGAAGTAGTATGATCTAAGGAGGTGTGTTTATTACTGTACTGCCCTGTACAAATGGTTTGTGAGTGTCCACAAGTATTGTTTTCTGTCCTGGAAATGTGACCAGTTGTTGCTCCTGTTTGGCTGCAAATTCTGGTGTGCTAATGCTCCTCCTTGCCCTGGGATTGGAACCCAGATCCAAGTATGGTCAATGTAACAAAGTTTTGCACCCAGTACCACCAAAGGGGCTCCTGTAATCTCCTTCTGACACATTACCAGAGCTCCTTACTATCTGTGGACTGGGGAGTATCTGTCTTTTCTCCAACATCTTGGCTTTACCCTTTCCTTGTTTTTATTTCAAAGTTTCTTATCCCTTCTGGTCTATTCCATTGAAGATATAATTTTTTTTAAATCTCTGTAGGGTTATATTCAGTTTTATGGTATAGGTTACTCTTGGTTGCAAATCTATATGTTTTATCTTTTTTAATACCCTTTTCCCAGTTCAATACTTCTCTATAATGGTGGTTGCTAAATCATATGTGGTCATACTTGTGGTTTGTTGATATTTGAATTCTTTCTTTCTGGATGCTACAGTACTTTTTTCTTTGACTTGAAAATTTTGGATTTTGACTATGATATTACTGGTGTGATTCTGGACTAGTCACTTAATATCTGTCTAGCTTAGTTTCCTAATGTAAAATGGGGATAATAGCACCTGCCTCCCCAGGCTGTTACAAGGGTCAAATGAGATATTTATAAAGTGATTTGCAAACCTCAAAGCACTCTATACGATATTAGTCTTCTTCCTCTTCTTCTTTCTTTCCTAATTATGAAAATGACCGATAGATTCTTTCTAGTTTTCATTTAGCCTCTTGTTTTGATATATCTGGACAAATTTCTTTTATGATTTCTTAAAATATGACATCCAAGCTCTTTTTTTCAGTCCTATATTTCAGGTAATCCAGTGGTTCTCAAATTATCTCTCCTTCATCTGTTTTTCAGATCAGTTGTTTTTTACATATGGCATCTTCTATTTTCTTATCCTCCTCCTCTTAGTCCCCCTGATCTTCCTCTTTTTCCTCTTCCTCTTCCTTCTCCTCCTCCTCCCTCTCATCTTTCCCCTACTTCTCTTCCTCCTTCTCCCCCTCCTCCCCCTTTCTCCTCCCCCTCCCTTTCTTCTCCATTCTCCTCCTTTCTTTTCTCTTCCTCCCCCCTCTCATCCCCTCCCCCTTCCCCATCCTCCCTCTCCTCTTTCTCCCCCTCTTCCCCTTTCTTCTCCCCTCTCCCTCCTCCTCTTCCCCTTCCTCTTCCTCCTTCTCCTTCCTTTCCTTTTCCTCCTTCTCCCTCTTCTCTCCCCCTCCTCTTTTTCCTCCTTCTCCTCCCTTCCTATTCCTCCTCTTCCTTCTCATCTTCTTATTCTTTTTCTCTTTTGACTTTGTTTTAGTATTTTTGCTATCTCATGTTATTTGGTATATTCTAATTCTCAAAAAATCTGTTATTTGAGTAATTTTTTTTGCTAAGTTGTTCATTCTCTTTCAAGCTTTCTTTCATAGCTCTCACTTTTCCCCATTTCCCCCCTTAATCTCCCTTATTTTATTTATGATGTCATTTGAAATGTTTTTATTTTAGTTTTTGCATCATTTCTTCTAGGAATTTTAACTGATCTTGTGGCAAACCTGTAATTTTTTTCTTTGAAGCTTTGCTTGTAGGACTTTTGAACTGATACCCCTTTTCTAGATTTATGGCTTCTCAATTTATCCATGGCATAAATAGCTTTTAGTTTTTTGTTTGCTCATTCTTAGGGATTGGATCACTTCATCATTTGGATGGCTAAGCCCTAATTCACTTTTATCCCAGGGGCCTGGATCAGAATGACTGATATGAGACCCTGTTTCTTGCCAGAGGGTGAGTCACACATCTATTCCTCCTCTGGGGTATTTGATCAAGATTGGAACTTGCTATTATGCAGGGACAAAGCTCAGAGCTATCTCATTGATTTTAGGGGACCAGGATTGACACACCACTATTGAAGCTCCCACTTCTTGTCTAAGAGTGAGTCCTAAATCACTCCTTCTCTCAAGGTGCAAAGAAACATGACTGCTGAGATCCTGATTCTTTCCTGGTTCTTTCCCAGATATGCTCTTTTTAGAGGATCTGGATCCTATGAGAGTTATTTGTTGCTGTATGAGGATGTATTTCCACTGTACCTCCAAGACTTTGATTATTATTTGGAAGAGAGTTAGAGGTACTGAAATTTGAGTTCAATCTTTGTTTGGTGGTTGAGTTGAAAATCAACAACAAACAAATGTTTAAACATACAAAGAACAGAAAAGAAGTGTGCATAAAGTGGAATCTCTTTTAAATATACTTCCATAAGTAAATATTCCCCTCTTTTTTTTTTTTTTTATCAAATTAGGTAATGGTTTACTTCTTTTATTGTGCTTAAAAGACACTCCTTGTTTCTTTCACCCATTTTTTCTGGGAGCCAGCTGTAAAACATTTATCAGCACATCATCAATATTCATAATAAAAAAAGATGATTGGGCATCATGTATTACCTGGTTCATTTATGGTCATTTTAGGAGAGATGATCAGATTGTGGCAAAAGAATGAGGGTGCACAGTTGATCTGAGATCCCCTCAATTGTCTCTTCTGTACCTCTCCTTTGTCATTTGAACATTCTGGAATGAAATCCCAGAAATACTCCATTCTTATCTTGATCAGTTCTCTCCCCAAGCCACCATATTGGATTTATTTCAGAGTTTATTCAACATCAAGAGCAAGACCCCTGGAAAAAGGGAAACTCCAGGTAGTCTGCCCAACTCTCAGACTAATTTTTTTTTCCTGAGGCATTTGGGGTTAAGTGACTTAGCCAGGGTCACACAGCTAGGATGTGTTAAGTGTTTGAGACCATATTTGAACTCAGGTCCTCCTGACTTCAGGGCTGGTGTTCTATCTACTGTGCCACCTAGCTACCCCAACTCTCAGACTTTCAAAGCAGTGACCATTAGGCATTCTGGCAATGTCCTACCAGCAATAACATCTTGATAGGGTCTACCACACATTGAAGACAACCTAGATACACTGAGGAACCCACAGAGTCTTTCAGAGAGTTACACATAAGGGGAATTTCCTGAGGACTCCATGAAGGAAGAAAAAGACTTTCAGAAGTCAAGAACTAGATGATTTCATGTTAGATCCATTTGAGTCTACTTTCTCAAGGAAAAAACAACCAAAGGTATACTCTCCCTGTATGAGGGAGAGTATACCTTTGGTTATTTTTTTGTTTGTTTGTTTGGTAGTGGGGAGGATGATATTAAGTTCTTTTTCTAAAGCTAATTAAAGCTGTCTGGAAAATTCAAGAATAATGAAAAGCAAGCTTGGGCTCATGAGCTCGGTACTGGAAAAATTCATATCCTTTGCACTCATAGATACTCTTAAAATCTTCAAAGGAGAAGTATTAAATGTTTTGGATGGCTAATTTGAGAATTGGGGAAGTAGCCCAGAAGAAGATGATATAACAATGTAAATAAGGAACAATAATAAACATTAAAACTTAGACAAATGATTATTAAATAACCAAGTATTGGAAGTTTTTTCCCCTTCTGAGATCCT
Organism: Myrmecobius fasciatus; assembly: GCA_023553655.1. Classification (NCBI taxonomy): domain Eukaryota; kingdom Metazoa; phylum Chordata; class Mammalia; order Dasyuromorphia; family Myrmecobiidae; genus Myrmecobius; species Myrmecobius fasciatus. The sequence continues at coordinate 132,459 of JAJPUD010002428.1, forward strand.
TATTCTTTACTAGGCCAAGTCAGTGTCTGAAGGACATTGTTGATGGATGAGATTGCCCAAATCCATGAGGTAAAAGCTTTTTGATCCTGCATGGGAGAGCCCACCCAACTAGAGAGTCTTGCAAAGAATTTAATCTAAAGTATATTCAAGCCCATTGCATTTGATTTAGCCTGGTCAGAGCAAAGGTGTAATCCTTTTTGTTTAGATTGCCCTAGGCTCAAAGGCTGCTAGCTGCCGTATTTGTCACAAAGATTTTTCTCCAGTTGTTTCTTGCCTTTTTATTTTATATTTAATGCTTTTTGTTATATAAAAAACAATTTTTTTGGGGGGGTAATTTCCCTGAAGACAGGCATTTTTAAAGATTTTGTCTTTGTATCCCAAACTGCTAAAGTAGTTGCTGAGTAATGTTTGTTGAGTTGGATAAATGAGAACAAGTTTCTGTGATCAGTGAGAAAAACTTTTATTTTAAATGAGTAAGGCACTTTGAATCCAATAAAATGACATTCTATAAAGTGTTATGTTATAATCCATACAATACATCTAAACACCCACACTGGTAAAAGAATTCCCATGAATCCCCACTTAAATGGGTTTGAATAAAATATTCTTTATTTCTGAGAATATTCCAGGTTACTTACAGGAAAAAATATTTAAAAGCAGCATTGTAATTGGATATGATAGCTAATGCTATTCTACTATTAAGAGTTCTATAATGCATTAGGAATTGTCTTATTTTCAAATAGTTGAAAATCAAAAGAAAATATTAAAGACAGAGCCCTTTATTCATTCCGGTGTGAACCACAAAGATCATTAAATCCTCTCAGTCCACAGCTATCATTAGACATTTGCATATGTTATTTGGATATTTAATTCCATTATTGCTAATTGCCATAGCAGTAGAATAATAAATGTTCTAGACAAAAGATCTTGCATCAGACCTAACTGGGAAACATGCCCATAAATACAGAAGGCAATTTATTTCTGAAGCCTTTCAGGGTTCCTGGAAATGCCATACATCTTCCACAATCTGTGACTGGTGGGCCTTGTTCCCTTGCACTGATGTGTGGTAGGTATCTGGTTCCACAGTAACATCCAAAGGACCTTCATCCAGGTTGGCCAGGGGAGTAGTTATATCAGTGTCAAAAGTCTCGGTAATATCAACTGTACCCAGAGTCATCCCAGGTTCAGAGGTTGGTGGAGTGCCTTTGAGGGGTCTCTTAATATGTCCAGCTGGATCTCTTCCCAGATTAGAAATGCTCCCTTTAGGGAAAGACAAGATCCCTCCCTGAGCCCAAGGAAAATCTTCTGGAAGGAAAGCTGGATTCCCAAGATTTTCTGGGTTGGCTTCTGCCCCAGGGGAGCCTTGGGCACCACCCTCTGCTGCATTAGGAGTTTTGTTGTTGCCAGTTGGGAAGTCATGTTCAAGAGTGAAGTCTCCTCCCATGGCTGGATTTGGGGTTATCCCCCCTAAGCTAGATTTCATTCCTGGAAACATGGCGTCATAACCCATGGCAGCACCTCTTCCTCCCTGAAAATAATCAGAGGGCAGAGATAACTGTATCACATACTACCACTCCATGCCTTAGCTAGTGTTCAGTCTGAGGGTCAGGAAGTCCACTTGGAAGAGTGCAATAAATGTATTTCAAAGTCTTGAGGTTGCTTTAGATTCTCCAGTGAAGGGCTCTACAACATTTACAGAAAGCCTTTAAAAAAATTGGACTGTGAGTTTATCAATATAGGGTTTCCTTACATCCAAGTGAAGAATTCTTCTTATCAATGTAGACTGATAATTTCTCTGTAACACAGAGCATTGTTTGGGGGCCCTGAGGTTAAGTGACTTTACTATCCAGGGCCTCCCAGTGGATAATGGGTCAAAAGTGATAAAGAATATTATTAGGTAGGATGAGAGAAATCAGAGCTCAGGTTTATGCACACAACCAACACATCTGTATATATATGTTAGTTGCTTTGATACAATTGGAATCTATAAACATATTGCTTTTTAAATTTTCTTTCTATTTTTTTCTTTATGGTCTGAAGTTAATGGTGAAAAGGAGTTTAACTTTGGACCAATAAACTCCTTGATTTTTAAGAAATCACAAAAAAAGTGCTATAATTTGCTGGGGAAATAGAAAGCATAACAATGTTTATCTGTGAAAAAACTTTCTCTACCCCAAATCCTGTTCAAATAGATACTTCTCAGCTATAATTAGTCACTTAGAGATATAATATACAGCCTGATATCATTATCTGAACCTTATCTCATGTCTCACTTAAGCAGGGGTTTCTTAATAATGAGAAAATTTTTACTCCCAGTTATTTCAGATGTTTCTTAAGAAGGAGATTTTTATTCCTGAATCCTGTTAGTAAAATGCTTTGTTATGGAAAAATACCTTGTTGATGTAGCCTCTTAGAAGAGACTAAGCATTTCCTTTGCTTTTTCTATTTTTGTTAGTATAAAAGACACTCTTTAGAAAAAATTAGTTTGAGCTTATACTCAAAAATATGATTCTCTCATTGTTGCTCCGATAGGAGTAAAATATCTTTTTAACTTTAGTGATTAACTTGAAATTAAATTTGAGGGGCCCACAACAATGGATTCAAATAGATTGAACCAAATAGGCTTAACAACTCAAGACAAAATTAAGTGATTTTAATTTTTTTGATTCATTATTTTCTTTTTCTATTACACAGTAATAATAGTTAGCATTTATATAGCTTTAGAGTTCACAAAGCACTTTCATTTGATTCTGTCTAAGATGCATATGACACAAAAAAGGGAATCTTTTCTCTAGCATTATATTTTCTCCATTAAACTATGAGCACCTTGTTATCAAGGACTTGACTATTTTTTGTCTTTGTATTCCCATGCCTTAGCACAGTGCCTGGCACATAGTTGGTGCTTCAAAAATGCTTGTTGACTTGGCCTGTTGACAATCAAGATATATCTTGCTCATTTTAACTATAGCTGTCAAATCATATAAACCAATGTTTGCAAATTGACAGGAAGACAAACTTTTTTTTTGAGATTTTAAATATTCCCCTCTCTACTTTAAGCTACAAGACAAGTGTGTTTCCTCTGATTATGAAGAAAATATCTTTCATCAAGAAAATATCTGAAGGGGCAGCCAGATTGCACAGTGGATAGAGCACCAGCCCTGAAATCAGGAGGACCTGAGTTCAAATCCAGCCTCATACACTTCACACTTCCTAGCTGTGTGACCCTGGGCAAATCACTTAACCCCATTGCCTCAGCAAAAAAAAAAACAAACAAAAAAAAAACCCAAAAACAACATATACATATATATGCATATATATATATATATATGTATATGAGATCTCTAAGATAAAGGGTGAATTCTAGACATCCATTGCTCCATAGATTTGGAGCACCTGCCTGAGATATAACAACAGTATATCCAACCAAATAGCAAAATAAAATCCTTTGTAAACTTTCTTGGACATCTGGATGAACTCTCATGTCTGGAGGGGAAAACTGGAGTTATACTCCCATACCTGCATATTTGAGGATTAATGAAAATGAGACCATGGCTGACCCTGGCTTCAGTTCCAAATTGCTGACTAGACTCATCTGAGTGTTGATTTAAGAAGGAGGGCATTACTCACCATCATTTCTTCAGAGCTCAATATGCCAAATCTTCCTGGGGCATTCTGTTCAAAGAAAATAATGAAATAATGAAATAAGAGCCAATCTTGTCAGCTGCTCAAGGGATAGATTCTTAGTCACTGAAGAGTGTAGATTGGAAACTAATTCACTTTTGCTTGGACTTTTAACATAGAAGTTGTATAGGTAGATTAGAATAGAGAATAAGGCTCCAACATTTTTACTTCTGTGTTCCTAGTGCTTCATATATAGTAATTTAATGATAAGGAACCTTGTCGGCAATGATAAGGAATCAAGGCCTGGTGATTCACCTATAATTCATTGATACAGGGAACTCCCAGGTGAGGGAACTCTATTAATGCAGGTTTACACATTCTCTCTGGATAGAGAACAGATAATATATTTGAGTTGATTAACTGATTCATTTTGTTCAGTGGCAAATGAGAGTTGAGGAATTATCTGCTGAATGATCTTCTTGAAGAGATTAGAACCCAAAGTTAATTTTTGCCTCATTGTTTCTTCAGACCTTACTTTTTGGGTACTTCTTAATGTAATTATTATATAATTTTGTATACTTTAGTTGTATGAGTTTATATATTACTCCTTGATTAGCTGTAAGCTCCCTAAGGGTAAGAGTCATTTACTTCTGTATCTCCAGCCAAGTACACATAGTACTATGAAATAATTATTTCAATCAGTCAGCCAGTCAGCACTTATTAAGTACCTACTATATACCAGGTACTGTGCTAAGTATCTAATAAATATTTATTGACTGACAAGGACAGGGACCTTATTTTATATAAACTTTGTAGCTCTTCCCATGACTACCATAGTATTTTCAGAACTACTAGAGTAAAAATTTAATAATAAATGCTTGTGGAATGAGAGATACTATGGTAATAGAAAATTTTATAAGGATATAAAATAATAATTATATTCAAAAACAATGTCATATAATAATAGATTTTCTATGTATTAGAATAGATAGTATAATAGATATAAATATGATACATTATATAGAAATAAAATATTTAGGAACAATATATGATATATTAAATAGAAATAATACAATTATTCAATCAAAATTCATTTATTACCTTAAGGTTTCTTGTGGTTTTACAGATAATATCTTATTTTAATCTCCCAATAACCTTATGAGGGAATTACTAGAGATGTTTTCCTGCATATTTTTCATATGTAGAAGGTGAAGCTCAGAGTTTTAAAGTGATCTCTCTAGAATCACAAAGCTAGTAAGTATTTGAATCAGAATTCAGATCCTGCTTTCAGATCAGCTCTGTAGAAAAACAGAACTTTTTACTTCACTTTGCTGATTAAGACATTCAACAACATTCAACAAATGTTGATTGTATACCTCCTTGCGATGTCTCTAGGTAACATGTACTTACCAACTGGTTTGCTTCATAGGGCATGTAAACCATTCTTGGATAAGGCTAGACATGAACGAAATGGTTGTTAGAAAATTTCTTTTCCAAGAAAATGTTAAGCTTCAATGGGCAGAGGATAAACAAACAAACAAAACAAACTACCATCACCAAAACTTACTGGGGCTTTCTCTGTTTTTTGAGCTGGACCTTCAGAAATCAAACGTCCCATTGGAAACCTCTTTACAAAAAGCAGAATAAATATTTAATGTAATACAACTCTCAAAAATGTTTTAAGTTATATAAAATAAATTGCCCAGATGGAAGCATGATAACTAGTCACCCAATTTTAAAGAAAGCAAAGAAAAATAATTTTGCTTCATTGCAGATTATGGGGCAATAGGAGGCCTACAATAAGCATTTAAAACTCTTTGCTTTCTCTCTTTCAGTAAGAATAAATCTTAATAAATTGTGCTTTTAAAATGTGTACTTACCGAATGACCCAGCTGACCTGCAAAATTCAGTTCTGGTAGCTGCATCATAAATAAATGTTCAAATTACAGAACAGCCAAAATCCTAATCAAAGGGAATTAAGCATGCAACTAGTCACTCCTGCTTTAAAATATTACTCTTTAGAAAAATTGGAAAGCATTCCCTATCTTCTGTAGTTTTGTCTCTTACATCTAGAATTAGAATTGGAAGGGATCTCAGAAACCATCTCATTATATCCCCTCATTTTGGAATTGAGGAAATGGAGGTCCAGGTCTAAGAGTTACCATTTTCTTTTCTTTTCTTTCTTTTTAAAAATTCTTCTTAAAAACATTTATATTCAATTCCAAATTCTCTCCCTCTTTCCAATCCCTCCTTCATCCTTTGAGATGGCAAGAAATATGATGTCCATATATACACATGAAATTATGTAAAAAATATTTCCCTATTAGAAACGTTGCAAAAAATTAAGAAAAATGAAGTAAAAAAGTTAACATCTTATTTTTAAGATTATAAAAAAAGGCCTATTGACCAGACCCCTGAAAATTCAACTTAATTATGCCTAGAGACAGCATGAGGCTAAGGATTTGACCTCAGAACCAGGAAGAGATGAGTTCAATTTCTGTCTGGGTGACTCTGGACAAGTTATATAAAACAAGTTATACTTTGCAGTTCCCCAGCCAACTCTAAGATTATAAATTGCATAGAAGGTGCTGACCTACATTGGTAGAAGGAATGACTTTACATGGGAGTTCACTAAGGAGTATTTTCAAAAGAGAGAATATATGGAACGTTTGCAACCTTTAAAGCATTGCACAGATATTATTTTCATCATAAATGTAAATATGATAATGAAGCTTGGCCATTTGTTATTATACTGGTCATAGAATGTGAGAATTGGAAACGATCCTAGAACATCCATTGACTGCCACATTCTAATTTTACCAATGAGGCTCAGGGAGGTATAAGGTCACATAAGGAATTAGCAAACAGAGCCAGGAATAAGAAGATTCTTGTGTCCTGACTTCTCCCTATATTTTCTAGAAGATACTCTCAGACGGCCCATTTCTTCTTTATTATCAAATGAAGAGACTTACAGTTTTGGGCAAGGTCCTTTGTAACTTCTTTTTGGGGGAGAAAATTGAGCAGAGAGGACCAGGAGGGGTTTTACTGTGTTACTCTATTATGGCTGAGTTCTGTGTTTGTATTGAGCTGGAGAAGTTTTTCTTGGACACTTCTGGCACTCATATTCCATCATCCTTGGGGTGGACAGGATGTAGTGTATGTCATCACCACCAGGCTCCATGTTGGTACATGATGTAGATAAAAGAGCTCTGGACCTAGAGTGAGGACGCACTTAGACTGAGAATGTGCCTCTAACATTCACTAACTATGTGACCTTGGGCAAATGATTTAGTAATATCCCTGAGCCTCAGTTTCCTCCTCTCTAAAATAGGGCTAATGATATCTTTGCTGACATTATTTCTATAAAGTGCTTTGCAAACCTGTCACGCTCTCTACACAGGATTGTTGATCTTGACTTGGAGGGGACTTTAGAGGTTATCTATTTTGTATTTTTTTTTTTAAATAAAGGCTTTGATTTCCTTTTTAAATAAAGGCTGTAATTGCATTGGTTCAGTAAACTCCCAGTGAGGCAACTCCCGCTCAGTGCAGATTCTACTGCTGTTATTTAGCTTATTAATTGTCTAGGCAACTGCCTAGAAAACTGAGTGAAGGGATTTACCTAAGATAAGTAGGAGACAAAGGGAGAACTTGAACTCAATTCTTCCTAACTCCAAGACTCTTTGCCGACTCTGTGTTTTGCTGCTTCTCCCAAGCTATTCTTGTTCATATCAGGAAATCAACTCAAAGAGGGTTAAGGTTTTGTCTGTTTCACAAATGGCAGAATAAGAATTCAATTTTGATTCAGACCCAGCACTTTCCTTGCTACTCATATAAAAGGCAGGGTTTTGTTTTCATTTTGTCTAGAACTAGAATATACTTGGAGTTGGGAAGTACTATTGAGGAAATTTACTCTACTAACACAGATCAACAACTAATCTACAATTTGGAGAATTGTTGGTTATGTTATTGTTGTCATTATTAATAGAAAATCTTATCTTATTCAATAGTGGTCAGATCGAAATGCCCCCAGGACAAGTCATAGGAATAGTATTAATATGTAACAATTTTAAAAAGAACTCATTGTGTTCAAGGGTGGTCTCAAGCTATAGCAGTAATAATAATAATAAAGGTTATTATTATTATTAACAAAAATAATTTTAATCCTTTTTCTTGGTGGAATTAAGGTAGAAATGATTCCAGGACAAGCAAGACAAGAACTTTTTGAATAATGAACAATAATAAAAAGTTCTTGCCTTGTTAAATGTAGGTCAGATAGAAATGTCCCCAGGATATCATAGTAATAATCATAATAAATAACAAAAAATATATCTTGTTCCGTGGAGGCCAGATAAAAATGTTCCTGGGATAGTAATAATAACAATTATTATTATTTTTAACAAAATTCTCATCTCTGGAGTTCAGATAGAAATGATTTTGGGACAAGTAATGATAACAATAATGATTATTATTAATAATAAAAAGTTCTTAGTAGAGATCAGATAGAAATAATCTTGGGACAAGTAATGATAATAACAATTATTATTAATAAAAAGTTTCAGTGGAGATTAGATAGACATGCTTCTGGGATAAGCCATAATAATATAATGATAGTAAATTCTAATTTGTTCAATGGTGTTCAGATATAAATGCTCTTAGGACAAGTTGTTATTAGTGTAATTAAATGTCCTTCATGCAGCTTGACAACTATGACACTATTATGAATATTATTATTATTACTACAACTATGACACTATTATAAGGGTTATTATTACAACTAGACACTTTATTAGTATTAATAAACTATAGTATTATTACTATTACAGTAGTAATGCACTACTATACAGTACTGTAGCATTATTAGAATTAATGTTATAACTATACATTTTTCATATTTATAAACTATAGTATTACTGTTACAGCAGTAATGTACTATACAAAATAATTACTATGTAACACTCATATTAATATTACTACTACATACTTTATTATTAATATTTTAAAAAGTATTACAGTATTATTACTATTACATAATAGTTTATGACTAAAGTATCATTTTATAACAACACTACAGATATTTTTAGTATTAATATTGCTATTATATGTTTTATTTTTTATATAAATACTATACATTTTATTAGTCTCATTAGGATTAATATCACTAGGACAATTTCTATTAATAGTTGTATTAATATACTACTATAATATGTCACTATTACAATAGTAGTATGTAGCTATAGTTTTATTACTATATAATACTACAGTATTAACATTATGACTACATGCTATACTATTAGAATTAATATTTCTACTACACATTTGTTAGTATTATTAGTATTGATGGACTACTACAACATTATTACAATAGTAATGTATGACTGAAATATCATTACTATAACAATACTATAGTATAATTAGTATCACTAGTACTACTACACATTTTATTATTAATGTTAATAGTATTAATATATTGTTAATTAATATACTATGATTATTATACAATACTATAATGTTCTTAGATTAATATTACTACTACATGCTTTATTATATTTTTATAAGTACTAATAAAATTATTGCATTTAGTGTTAATACTACTTCTAAAGTTTCACAGTTGTCAGGCTGTATAGAGGAGATATCATTTGCATACGTCAAGTTCTATGGTGGTCATTACTTAAATGAATCTCAGGAGCTTGTTTTCCCTTGGTATGTTAACTACTTTTGAGAGATAGTGTTTTACTGAATAAGGAAATCATGCAATGACCTCGGGTCTCCCTGCCCTGCCCAAAGGCCCCCCAGGCTGCTGGCCCATTGCTCCGTCCTCTGGATGCATGTGGATCTGTCCCTGATTCAGAGAAGGCTGAAGTGCCCCATGCTGGGCAGCATCCGGTACTGGGCTAGGTTGAAGGAAAGGCTTCTGTCCTGGCTTTTGAGGCTGTTGGGATGGTAGAGGAGGTGGGTGTACTGGCAAGGCATATTCATACTGCAAAGGAAGGAAAATGAAAAAACACATGAAAGGGGTCAGGGAGGCCAGCTGGGCCAGCATCCAGCCATGCTCCTGGGGCCAGGTGTGAATTTGGAGTCAGTGCCATTCTTCTCATCCAACTTTATTCTCCCTCCTCCAAAGTTTTAGTCCACTCTGAAAACAGTAGACTTGTTTGCATCCCTTATATGCCCCTAGTTATTCATTCTCTCCCCCGTTAGAATGTGAGCTCCTTGAGAGCAGGGGTATGATTTTGCCTTTCTTTGGATCCTCAGCACATAGAACAGTTCTTGACATGTAGTAAACATTTAATAAGTTTGCCAACTGACTAACATAATTCAATCTGTCAACTAAAATGAATTTATGAAACACCTATTTTTGACCAGGAGGGGCCAGCTAGATGGTGCAGTCAATAGAGTACCAAGATTGGAGTCAGGAAGACTCATTTCCCTGAGTTCAAATCCAGCCTCAGCCATTTATTAGTTGTATAACCCTGGGCAAGTCACTTAACCTTGTTTTCTTCAATTTCCTCATATGTAAAAGGAGCCAGAGAAGGAAAAGGTAAACCATTCTGATTTCTCTGCTAAGAAAACCCGAAATAGGGTCATGAAGAGTAAGAAATGACTGAAACAACAGAACAACAAATGAATAAGCACTGTGCTAGATGCTGGGGAAACAAATACAAATGGCATAGAGTGCTCCTTAGCATAATTTGGCCTCTGAATATGAAGCTATCCATCCATGCATCTATCTATGTATCTATCTTTGTTTCTTCCTTCCTTCTTTCCTTTTTTCCCTCCTTCCTTCTTCTTTTTCTTCCTTCCTTCCTTCCTTCCTTCCTTCCTTCCTTCCTTCCTTCCTT
>JAJPUD010002428.1:142928-235507 GCA_023553655.1 Myrmecobius fasciatus
TTCCTTCCTTCCTTCCTTCCTTCCTTCCTTCCTTCCTTCCTTCCTTCTTTCCTTCTTTCCTTCCTTCCTTTCCCCCTCTTTCTAATTATGTCTATATCATCAATTTAAATTATGCAAAATTATAAAATATTTTATTTAGAACTTAATAAACATCAAATTAAATAAACATTTTTATTTACAAAGTTGAGCCAAAAAAGGGTTATACATGAAGCTGACTCTATTACAAACACCTTTGAAATACACAATAAATTCAACATGTAACTTTCAAAACTGTCCTGCTTTTTACTTCTGTTCTCTCCTACACATGAAAAAAAATACTTCAATGATCCTCTTAGCCACCTCCATAGCTACCCTCCTTATACACCTTCTTCATTCTCATTAAAAAAAGAAAAAGAAAGCCAGAACTCTTGTAACAAAAATGCCTGGTTCTGCAGAGGTTTTCATATTGGATGGCTGTTTAAAAGATCTTTATTTTTACTCCTGAAGAATCTGTAGTGACTCCTTTCTGCTGATTGGATAAATCTAAACTCCTTAATCTGGTATTCTAAATTCTCCATGATTTTAAACTCATAGATTGAAAAGTAGAAGGAAAGTCAGAGGTATTTACTTCAAGCCCCTCCTTTTGTAGATAGAGAAACTGAAGTCCAAAGAAAAGTGACTTGGTCAAAGTCACACAAGTAGCAAATGGCAGAGCAAGGGCTCAACCCAATCCCACATTATTTCTACTCTATCATGATACTCCTTTATCCTACTCTATTAATCCAAATCTATCTCCAAACTCTTATGCATATCTCAGCCAGCTTTTACTAAGTGTCTACTATGTGCCTGCTCCTGTACTAAGTGATAGAAATATAAAGATAGAAACAAATCAGTTTTTGCCTTCAAGAATCTTACATTCTATCAGTAGAAACACCACGTTCTTGTTAAAGATGTTTTTGTTCAATTGTTTTCAGTCATGTCTGACTCTCCATGATTCCATTTGAGGTTTTCTTTGCAAAGATACTGGACTGTTTTGTCATTTTCTTTTCCAACCATTTTAAGGAAACCAAGGTAAACAGGATTAAATGAGTTTTCCAGGTTTGCACAGTTAGTAAGTGTCTGGGGCCAGATTTGGACTCAGGAGAATGAGTCTTCTATGTACTATGGCACTACCCAGCTGCCCCTCTAGATTTTCCTGTTTATCAGACATTTATTTGCAGTTTGAAGGGATGACCTTGAGGTTTGGTACAGAAAAAGAATGGAAGGAAGGAGCTCACCTGTTGAGTCTCATGTTCCCTTTGCTGCATCCATGGGAAGGAGGAGTGAGGTGGAAGGATTCCATGCATCCATAAAGGGTTAAATTGTTTACCAAAACCAAATCTAGAGAACTAAGAACATGAGGTAGAGAAAATGACATTATTTTATTTCTGCAATGATAACAGCCAGCACTTATATACTGATTTACAAATATTATTTTATTTTATCCTCACATTCCATACTGGGAAATAGGTACTATTTTATACATACATATTTTCTTCACTTTACAGAGGAGGAAACTGAGACAGACAAAGGTTAAGTCCCAAGGTTACATAGCTAATAAGTGTTTGAGGGTAGATTTGAACTTGATCTTTTTGACTCCAGGCCTAGAAGGCCATAGGAGAGCTGAAAATATAGTTAAGTTTTATTTACTCTTATATATTATATATAATATTATTATATATTATCATTATTATATTAAACATCAAAATTTATGTATCCCTTAATTAGAGGCAGCATGGAATAGTCAGCATTTATACAGCACTTTAAGGTTTACAAAATTCTTTACATTTACTATTTTACTGAATCTATCTTTCTGGGTCCCAGGTAACTCTATAAGCTACTGTAATTTGTTTATGAAGCTGTTTCTTCATTTAGAATATCACAGATCTGGACCACATTCATATTCAAAATTGTTGTTAAATAGTTATTTCATTTCTTTAAAAAATCTACTAATAATATTTAACTTGACAACACAGTTATCTCCAGGTAGGTAACCCTTCCTAACCATTCTCTTCCCTTACCCTCCATAAGTCTTTCCTTGCAGCAAAGAAAAATAATTAAGCCAAACCGAATAAACCCAGTACTTAAGCCTAATAGCACATATGATTTTCTGTACCCATCATCCTCCAGGAGAAGTGCTTCTTTGATTCCTCTCTGGAATTAAGATTAGTCATATCATTTCTCAACTAAACTGTCATTTTCAATGACTGCAAATACTTTAGTAAATAACTACTTGACAGTGAAATTTCCCTGTTTGGCCAAGATCTAGTTTTTCAAATGCCCATTTGTTTTAGCTGATGTAAGAGAGAGGACATGAAAGAAGATTCCTTAGATTTTTTTCTTTTTGTAAATTTAGGTGATCTCATTTGATGATCTATATTTGTAACATTTACAGAACTTCTGTTAACAGTAACCACAGTATTGCTACAATTAAGAGTTAGAGGGAACATTTGAAAACAGTTACCTGAGAAAGCAGGTTTAGTCCATTCAGATTTCCCAACTGTCTCATTGTCTATTAAAGATAAGAAGAGTTAGAATCTATTTGCTCTGTTTTGTGTTTATTATGTTTTTTGCACATTGTAATAAAAATTGAAAGCAAATAAAAATAATTTATAATAAGAACCAAAAAGAAATGTAAGACACAAGATTTGTGATGGTCACTATGTATCTTATGCAAATTTTTATTGTTTACTAGAGGGAAAAATACTGTAAGTGGAAATATAGTAAAATATTTTAAGTAGAAATATATTCACATTATATATTTATGCTTTCCACAGGTAGTTAAGAAATTACATGTCCTCTAACTTGCTGAAATTCATCTTGAAGATGAAAAGAAAAACCATTAGAAATAAAAACCTGTTTTTACTTCAAAAAACCCACTAGCTGGTCTTCAACTAAATAGCTTTTAAATTTTGCCCAAATATTTTACAAACCAGGACCAATTCTCTCATTCTTAGAAATTACACAAGGAAAGATAGGATATGTATAACAATAGTGCTAATAATAAATTTCATTAGTTAACAGGCACTTATAAAGTGCCTACTATGTGTCATCATTCTGGTAAGATCTATTCTAAGATATATCTGTTTTAAGTAAGTTATCCTAGTCAGTCTTCACAAATATACTGGGAGAGAGTTGCTATTATTATAATTACTATTTTACAGATGAGGAAACTGGAGCATACAGAGGTTGGGATCTGGTCAAGATCAGAGAAGCAGTGTGCCTTAATCTATAGTGAACTGACTTCAAAGCTAGGAAGCCTGGGCTCAAGTCCCAACTCTGACATATACTGAATGTATAATTCTGGGAAAGTCTCTCTTAACCTCTCAGTACTCCCACCATCAGTATTTTAGATTGAAAATTGTGGAGAAGGTATCAACCAACTGTCTTGGTAGAGAAAATCTGCTCATTGCTGAGCTCCCTATAATAGGTTGAGACTCTGTCTCCTTAAACCATGTCATGTCAAATATTTGACTAAGCCCATATTCCATAAACTCAAATTGTATTCAATTAGGAAGGCTACCACCAGGATATAATCTGCTCTTATAGTATAGTTTTGATGCTTAATGAGAATTTTTAGAGACAATTAATTTTATGAAGATTAAGTTTTGTTTACAGCTGTTTTAAAAAAATACGTAAGATATAGTAGAGAAAAAGCAAAGTGCAATTTCTCTGTCTCCCTCCTCTTTTTGTTTCTCTCTCCCTGTTTCTTGCCAGTGTTTTCTTCTCTGTCTCTCCTCTCTCTCTCCCTGACTCTCCTCTTTATCTTTATTTCTCTCTTCTGTCTCTTTCTCTCCCTCTCCTTTCTTTCTTTCCTCTTTGTCTCTCGATCTCTTCTCGACCTTTCTCTTTTCTTCCCTGTCTCTGTCTCTACCTGTCTCTCTGTCTCTGTCTTTCTCTGTCTTATCTCTCTGTCTCTGACTATCTGTTTGTCTCTTTTTTTCTCTCTCTCTGTCTGTCTTTCTCTCCCTGAGAGACAGTTTAGTACAGTTGGAAAGCCCTTGGTGGGATCCAGATTAAGTCCTCACCTGTAACTTAATACCTTTGAAACTTTAGACAAGCCACTTAAACCTTCTTTGAGTTTCTTCAACTGAAAAAAAAAAGTGAGGTTCCACTAGATGCCTCTGGGCTTCCTTTTAGCTACAAATCTATGAAACTCTGTGCCAGGTTAACTGTTTTAAAGGGTCTGTTCACATTTATAAGGCACTTGCAGTTCAGTTATCAGAACCACTTTGGTTCACTGGTTATTAAAAAATAAATTGGAGACTTTTGTTTATAGTTTCAGGCTGTAGAATATGGGACTGGCAGAGAATGCCCTCAGAAAGGTTACCCATCTATTTCCAGGCTATTCAGGAGACAAGAATAAACAGATCAAAAGACAGATTTGAGGCAATAGCCCCATCTATTGATTATAATTCTCAGGGAGTAGACAAGCAACTTTAGATTTTGGTTAAAAACATGTAGTGAATTTGTCACCAGGTTTCTCCCCTGAGAAACAGAACAGTTTAAATGCAATGTAAACACTGAAAATATATACCTCAAGGCTTAAACTCCCCAGTCCAGCTGCTGCGGCTTGCTGAGGATATACCTGAAATGAGACAAAAGCCATTGGATTTAACCTTTATGGCTGAAGGATGAAGAGCTATCACTGGATTAGATACTAGACAAAAGGAGATGAAGGCTGATGAAGGTGAGAATTCTTGGAACCTTTCCTTATCCTTTTCTTCTAATTCCAAGTGCCCTCCCTTCCTCCCTTCCTCTCTATCTTTAGATTTAAATATTTTGTATTTATTCCTTTCATATTCATTCTGAATATATTTATATATATACTGCTCTTCTTTATTTGATTGTAAACTCCTTGGAATTAAGGATTGATTACTTCTTTGTGTTTGAATGCATAGCACCGATTACAATATCTGGTATATAATAAGTGCTTAATAAATGCTAGTCGATTGATATAAGCATTTTCTAAAAGGTCAAAAATTTTTAATATAATTTCATATTTATGCATAATTTTAATATATTTTAAAATAAAATTATATATATTTTATATAATTTCATAATTTTTTGAAAGTGCAAATTCACCTAAATGCTATTTTGGATATTTTCCCCCTCATCCTAGAAGTTTTTTTGCCTGGAGTTAAAATTATTTTAGTGAAATAAATGAAACTGGAAAACAAGGGGAAATGAGAAAAATGGAAAACGGAAAAAAGGAAACATAGATGTGATACACTGGAAAGTGGGTTGGGGTGGATATACAGAACATGTGTTCGAATCCTGATTCTTCCACTATTTGTGTGATTTTGGTAGAGTAACTTACTTTCTATGACCTCAGTTTTCTCTATAAAATAAGGACTTGGATTGAATGATGCCCAAGGGTCCTCCCAGTTCTAAGAATATGATAGGAGATAAAGGGCACATGATGTAATGGGTTTTCTATTTTTCTTCAGCAAGGTTGTATAATGACTAGAATGCCAGCCTTCATGCTGTAGACACTTATTAGCTGTGTGACCTTACGGAAGTCATTTAACTTTTATCTGCCTCAGTTTATTTATTTGTAAAATGGGGAATAACAATATCATCTACCTTCCAGAGCTACTGTGAGGATCAAATAAGATAATAATTGTAAAGTATCAGCACAGTATCTGGCACATAGTAAGGACATTGTTAGCTATTTTTTTTTTTTTATTGCTATTGCTAATGTTATAGCTAGGCAGTATAGTGGATATAGTGCTGGCCCTAGAGTCAGAAAAGACTCATCTTCTTGAGTTCAAATCTAGCCTCAGATACTTCCTAGCTGTGGGACCATTGGAAAATCACTTAATCCTGTTTGTCTTAGTTCCCTCATCAGTAAAATGAGTTGGAGAAAGGAATGGTAAACCATTCCAGTATATTTTCTACAAAAATCCCAAATGGAGTCATGAAGAGTTAGACATGACTAAAAATGATTGAACACCATTACCATTATCATCATTATTTGAGACATGCTTAGCCCAGTGCCTGGCGTATAGCAGGTGACATATAAATGCTCATTCCTTTCCCTTTTTCTTTCCTATTTTGTGAATATAATTAGAGTAAATATTCTAGTTAGTATAATTAAATTATAATATATTAATATTGATATATTTAGTAGCAACAATAGTAGTATAATTAATTATATTTAAACATTTGTTCAAAATGATTCTTTACTTCAATTAAAATTGTTGTCCAAGTCATGTTATTTCATTGTACTATTCATTTAAGACTGGTTTTATTGAATATTAATTCATAAAGATCAGTGCAGAGACTTCTTATATTCATCCACTTGGAAAGTATAGGGATTTGGAGAAGAGCTCAATGTGAACCAACTTACCTGTTTTACTGGAACTGCAAAACATGTTCCCAAAAGGCACAGCATTAGTAGCAAGTCCTTCATTTTAAAAAGTGATTTCTGGAAGAGAGTTGGGTTGAGAGATTATGATCAGTCTAGTCTAGTTTTGGATTTAGTCTTATTAAAAATCAGCTACCCAGGACTCCATTGACACTCTGACAAGTAACCAGTTGAAACTTGAACAGTTCAATCTTAACGCCCAAATGATGAATTTGATTTTGAAAAAAAGATAGAATGGGCAAATTAATTCAGTCTAAATTGTTGAACTATTTGTCTAAAGCCCAAATAAACCAAGGGAGTCATCTAACAGTATCAGCCTTTTTGATCACCACTGGTATAGGTTTCATTTGGGACAAAGTGTGTCTTGGTGCAACATATGATGGCTCGGTTAATTCCTTCCACAAGAATGTACCAATGGTCCACTAAGCATCTCGCTTGCCAAGAGGCATCCCCACATAACAGGAAAACAAATTATAAAATACAAATGAATTATAGATATAACAATGGAATACATACACAAAGAGATTAGGCCAAATTTGTGTTGCATTTGGTTGGTCTAGAGCACAACGCTTTTAGGCAGGAGAAAATGAAACATGTTCCTATTCATTTTAATGAAAATTTCTATCACAAAAAGGGTCTCCTCTTTCTCAAATGATCTCCTTGACTTTGTACTGTGGGTTCAAGAAGCTGGAAAGATATTAACTTTAAAGACCAATGATACTTGCCCTAATGTTGTGAGAGTCAGTCTGCTGGCTTTTGCTAGTATTCACTACCTGTTGGGCATTGTGCTAAGTGCTAGGGATACAAAGAGAAGCAAAAATCTATCCCTTCTATCAGGGATCTCAGAGATGAATGGGAGAAGTAATCTGCAAACAAGATATCTCAATAGCCTTAGAGTAGTTTTAAGGTGTTAAACCTATGCAGTATTTTAGGTATTAAACCAAAAAATATCCTTTTGAGACATTCTTTAGACTGTATAAATTGAAAATAGTTTCAGAGGAAAGATGACTAAGATTAAGGAGGACTGGGAAAGGTTTCTTACAGAAAGCAGCATGATATAAAGGACAATAGGCCAAAAGCCAAGGTTCAAAACCTGCCTCAAAAATTTAGAAGTTGTGAGATCTTAACATTTACTCTCTCCCCCCACTTCCAATTGCCCTTTAGTTTGCTCATCTGTCAAATGAAGAGACTGGACAAGATGCTCTCTAAGTTCTTTCTAGCTCTGGCTCTCTGATTCTTAGAGTTCGTAAAGAGCTACACTGGCAAGGGAATTATTTATTTTTTAAAAATAATATTCTTAAGTAGAGATTGTCACCAATGCTGAATCTTGTCTTGCTGTCCTGTTGGAAGGGGCAATCAAATTCATGATTGATAATACTACTCATTCTTGACCTCCTCATACAATGACCATAATTCCCTTTTATAAAAATTGTCCCAAGGCCACAGAAGCTATTCCCTCGCACACACTTGGAAACTAACAAAACCCATTTATTTACCTTCACTGC
Organism: Myrmecobius fasciatus; assembly: GCA_023553655.1. Classification (NCBI taxonomy): domain Eukaryota; kingdom Metazoa; phylum Chordata; class Mammalia; order Dasyuromorphia; family Myrmecobiidae; genus Myrmecobius; species Myrmecobius fasciatus. The sequence goes on from JAJPUD010002428.1 coordinate 150,822, forward strand.
TGGCTTGTGCCTTGTTCCCAGAGCCTGAAGATACCAGTTAAGAGACCTCTAAGAAAAAGAAGAATTAAAAGTTTTTCAGATCATCTGAGCCTCTGTCTCACTTTGTCTCTTTCAGGGGGAGAACAGAAACCTGTATTTAAAGTAGCAGTCCACCAATGAACTTGAAGCAAAAAGGGCGAGAAGGCTCTCCTTCAATTAGCACCCACACCCTCTCATTGCATGCAAGGCTTTGGCCCATACAGTCTCATTATTTTTAATTATCTCTCAGCCCCTATGTTTATTTGAAAAATAAAGTCAGGAAGAAACTCAGTGAATAACAGACATTTGCACTTGGGCTCTAAAGACAATCATTTTGGAAACCTGGGGGAATCTGTGCTAAATGAGTCCAAGAGAAGCTTTTGTCCACTCTGGGTATTTTCAGTAGGATGCCAAAGCCCAAGATTTAGGCCACCTAGAAGTTGCTATTGAAATGAGTTCTGGTTCCATCTCAGGGAATTGTTATTTCACCATTTGAATTCAAAACAAAGGACACTATTATTCATTTATCTTTTAAATGTATTGCTTCTTAATCTTTTCAATTAACATTGACTTTAATTTATATTAATCAATCAATAAACATTTACTAAGCCAGGCACTGTGCTAAAAGTTGGAAATACAAAAAAGAGACATAATACCACCTTTTAATTAAATTAACATTAAATCAAGCATTTATTTTTCTTTCTTTTCCAAATTCTCTCCCTACACTGGGAAAAAGCAAAGGAAAACCAAATACTTCTAAAATAATCCTAGTCAAGCATAATCACTTCCTACATTGGCCATGTCCAAAAATATTAGCTCAGTTTGGACCTTGAATCTACTACCTATTTGTCATGGATTGCATTATTACTGATTCCCTGGAATTGTGGTTGGTCATCACAAGGTATTTAAATATATATCTTCTTCTGTCTCTGACTTAGTAGGATGTGCTAGGCAAGATTAGTACTTGATGACGGGATTAATATCTTTCCTTTCTTCCATCTCCAAGTATTTAAAGGACATTTTTACATCAATCTTGATAACAGTTCCCATTAATATAGTGATTTTTAGAGTTACAAAGATATTTCTTGTATGGTAGGTGATGCAAAAAGTCCTGATTGTTGTTGTTTAGTCATGTTTGACTCTTTGGGACTCCATTTTGGGCTTTTCTTGTCAAAGATATTGGAATGATTTAGTCATTTCCTTCTGCAGCTCATTTTATAGATGAGGAAACTGAGGCAAAGTTAAGTGACTTCCCCAGGATCATACAATTAGGAAGTGTCTGAGACCAGAATGGAACTCACAAAAATGAGCCTTCCTGACTCCAGGTCTTGGAGTCTCTTTACTGTAATCACCTAGCTTGTCCCATCCTTGAGTATACTGAGTCTCAGAGAAAGAAAATGACTTGTTGAGAATTACATAGTCAGATTTTAAATGAGACTCTCCAGACTCTTGATCAACCAATCCATCAATTAATCAATCAACAAGCATCTATTAAATGCTGAATTTGTACAAGACCTGATAGAATGGAACAGACTTTATTCTCTACAAGTTTACATTCTAATAGGAGAGACAATACGTGCATATTGAAAGAAACAACATGTACATATTTAAATATAATGAATAAATATACATATATTCTTAAGTATAAAATAAATACAAGGTCACTAAACAGAGTAATGAGGGAGGGCATTAGCATTTGAGGGGATCCAGAAAAGCTTTGTGTAGAAGGTAATATTTGGATTAAGACATGGAGAGAAAGGAATTTTTTATGATGGAGATGACAAGGGGGCACATTCTGAACATGAAACAGACATTCCATAGGAATGGAGATGGGAGATGAATGTAAAAAAGTGAGAAAATGTCAATTTGGCTGGAGTATAGAGTGAAAGAGTTCTTCTTCCTCCTCAGCCCAGTGGGGCTGGCTGGTTGAATTATGGACAGGTTTGAAGGACTTTAAAAGTCAAATAGAAGAATTTTAGGGGCCATAGAGAACCATTGGCATTTACTGTGTGGAATGTAATATGGTCCTGTATTTAAGGAAAACAACAAACAATAGTGGGGAGGGTGGGCTGGAATGAAGAGAGATTTGAAGCAAGAGACCAATCAAGAAGTCATTGCAATAATTTCAATAAGAGGTGATGAACGTTTACATTAAAGTAGTAGTTGGATGAACAAAAACAGGGAGTCAGATACAAGAAATGCCATGTATGTAGAAATAGCAAAATTTGGTGACTGGATATGCAAGGTTAGGAAAGTGAAAAACTCAGGGTAATGTCAAATTATGAATCTGGATGACTGGAAGGATGATAATGTCTTTGATAAAAAAAATAGGGAAGTTTAAAAGCAGAGTGGGTTTTGGACAGATAATGAGCTCATTTTGGACTTATTTTATTTGAGATGTCTTAGACACAGTGTGCGAGAGAGAGAGACAGACAGACAGACACAGAGACAGAGAGACAGAGACAGAGATAGACAGAGACATACAGAGACAGAGACACACACACAGAGAAATAGAGAGAGAAACAGAGATACACACACAGACAGAGATAGACAGACAGACAGACAGACACACATACACTCACAGAAAGTATAACGCTTTGCAGTTACAGAGTGTATTCTGGATATTGGGAGGTATGGAGATATTGAGATCTAGGGTTTGAATCTGGGGGACTAGAAAGATGGTGGTACCTTCAATAGTAATAATTAAGTTAGGAAAAGGAGATAGTTTTTTTTTTTTTTGAGGGGAATAATAAATTCAGTTTTGGACATATTCAGTTAAACATCTGTGGGAAATATAGTTTGAGATGACCATTAGACAGTTGGAGAAGAGAAACTAGAGGTCACTGGAAAGGTTGAGGGTAGATAGAAATTTATCTGCATAGAGGTGAACTGCATAGAAATGAAAATTATCTGTATAGAGATGATAATTGAATCCATGAGAACTGCTGAGATCACCAACTGTAAAAGTATAGAGGGGAAGGAGAACAGGGGATAGGATTGAGCTCTGGAAGGCACCCATGATTAGCAAATGTTATCTGGATGAAGATGCAGCAAAGGACTTTGAGAAGTGGTCAGATAGGTAGGAAAATCAGGAAAGAAGAGTGTCACAAAAGCTTAGATTGAATATCAGGGAGAAGAGGGTGATTGCAATGGCTGCAGAGAGATCAAGTGGGATGCAATTGAAAAAAAAATCACTAGGTTTGCCAATTAAGAGTTCACTAGTAATTTTGGAGTGAGAATTTTCAGGTGGATGTGAGATTGGAAGCCTGAGTTAAAAACAGAGAGGAAAGTAAGTGAATATTATCAAGGAGTTAAATCACAAAAGAAAGGCGAGATAAGAGACAATAGACTGTAGTTAGCAAGGCTGAATGTATCAAGAAAGCATTTTTTTTTTTTTTTTTTTTTTTTGAGGATGGGGAGAAACAGATGTTTATAGGCAACAGAGAAGCAGTCAATAGAAAGATAAGTTAGAGAATGAGGATTACAGAGAAGGCAATCTGTTGGAGGAGGCAGGATGAAATGGAGTTACTTCTGCAAGTAGAGTGATTTCCTTGACAAGGAGAAGGGCCAGGATGAAGGTGGCAGGGACATCTCTGGGTGATGTGAAATGAGAAAGAATGGAGAAGGAGGCACTCTTATTGAATGACTTGATTTTTTTTTTTTTCAGTGAAATATGAGATAAGATTTTAAACTGAGAGACTGGGTGTAGTAGAAGCTTTGGGAAGTTTGAGGAGGGCTAAAAAGATTTGGAAGAAATGCTGTAGTGAGATAGTGAGTTAATTAAGAAGATATAAAATGATTGTTTTGCTGCAGTGAGTGCCCATTTGAGATTAAATAACATACATTTGTGTGGATCCATAGTTTTGTGCTTTTCTCTAGCTTAGTTCAAGAATGAATGAGGAAGAGTGAAGTCAGAGGATGGTAGGAGTAATTTATCATTAATTAATTAATAACAAATACATAATTAATGTATAGTTAAATAACCTGATGCTTATTAGGGCAAGGTTGTCGATATCATAAAGGGGCAAGGGATTTAAGAATACAAGACAGTGTAGAGTCGAACTAGTTTACTAAGGTATCAAAAAGAGAGAAAGTAGGAGAGCAAGGACAGAGTAAAGGTGATGGTCTAGGAAAAAACTAAGAAGGGATTTGGGATCATGGTGAAGTTAAATAACAGAATTTAGGGTTGCAAGTAAAGGGAGAAGTATTGAGATCAGATAAGAAAATTTCAGAGATTATAAACTTATTATCTCTCACTTATCTTCACTCTTTCCCTTTCTACTGATTGCTTCTCTATTGCCTATAAGTGGTACATTTATGGGAGATGACAAGATCAAGGTATTATTGTCTCTGGCTTCCAGAGGAAGTCCCAGGAGCAAAACTTGTGAGCTTTTGCCCTCACTTGAGTTCTGTTAGGCAGTCAGCTGCTTTAGCCTCTAGGTTAGGTGATGTGAAAGTAAAAATGTAAGACTCCCCTACAGGCTATGCCTATTTTCTTCCAAATGGGAAGTAATGGTAGCCAAGCCCATGTTACCATGGTAAAAGACTTCCCTAAACTTCTGAAACAGGAATTTGACCCCTTTAGTCTTAAGCTCAAACTATTAACAGATATATTCAATCTGCAGGATTTTTTTTTTCATATTTTCTTTTCTTGTTACATAAACAAGAATCCTTTTTCTTGTGTTCTGGAGGGAGTAATGAATTCACTTCTTTAAGATTGTTTTCTTTAAAATTTATTTTCTTTTTAATTTATGGAATAAGACAAGCATTTTCATAATATAGTACAATAAAAATGATTGCATGTGAAACTACAAATCTACTATGCAAAACTATTCCTTTCAAATACACAGCAACATTATCATGTAAGTTTCTTTCTTCCCTTTTATTTTCCTTTTCCCATCTCATATTTTATATGTATATGTAAAATTGTTCTATACATACTTTCATTTATCGGTTTTTACATGGATGCAGTGTCTTTCTTCATATGTCCTTTATGGTTAATTTGGGTGTTAAGAATAGTCAGAATAACTTATTTGGTTAAAATCCTTTTTAAACAATATAGCTGTTAATTTATACAGTATTCTCTTGGGTCTGTTCATTTTGCTCTTCATTATTTCATGCAAGTCTTTCCATGTTTTTTTGTAAGCTCATTGAGCTTATCATTTCTTATAGTATAGTAATATTCCATTACAACCATATTCTACAACTTGTTCATTTATTCCTCAATTGATGGGCATCCCTGCAAATTCCATTTCTTTGCTACCACAAAGAGAACTGCATAAACAGTTTAGAATATATAAGTTCTTTTCCTTTTCCTCCTGATTTCCTTGGAAATAGACCTATTACTGGTATTGCTATGTCAAAAGGCATGGGTAGTTTAATAACTCTTTGGTCATAATTTCAGATTGCTCTCCAAAATGTTTGGATCCACTTACAATTCCCCTAACAATGAATTATTTCTTCAAATTTTCCAAAACCCTTCAATATTTTTGGATTGTCAGAAGTAGATTTATAGAATTTATACACGAATGTACCCAACCTTTCATCACCTATCCCTGAAGAATGGGAGATTTTAATTTTTTTTAAAACATTTGAAATGTGATGTCTGAGTTCAAAGTTACCATTCACATTGAAATTAAATCCCTACAAACCTGATAGAAGAAACTATAAGAATATGCATATTATACAAATAAGGAAAAACTGTTGATTTCTACCTCATCTTAATTTGAAAACTACCTTTAAAAGGAACTACAAAATACAGTGCAAAATAATGTTTTTTTTTACAATAGTTTTTTGTACAGATCACATACAAATAACAACTTTTGTAGAAATCTTATCCAGTCTATTTGAAAAATATCCCATATAAATTAATTTTTATAATGTGATACTTCCATTGAACTCTTTGCACTGTGGCTTTTAATTTATCATTGTCTGTAGATCCATGTTCAATAATTGTCTTTGATGTACTAGAAAGAAATGAAGAGAATCTTTATATAATCTTCACTTGAACAAACTAGATAACTTCAAAGTGATTGGTTAATTAAAGCATAAAGAGAAACAATAATAATGATTATTGCCATTCAGGCTTCAAATCCCTATTATGGCTAGAAAAAGAATGACTTATGGAAAACCAAGCAACTTCATACATGATAGCGTAATTGATCCATGACACTGAAGTTTGAACGACTAAGAATGTATATATGGGAGGTTATATCCTTCTTTTAAGAGGATGATTAAGAATTGTTTATGCAATATAGAAATTATTTGGTGTTTTATCCTTAGGAAAAGTTAATTGAAAAAATTATAAATTAATTGATACCGGAGGTCAGAAAACTACCCCATGGGTCAACTCTGGCCCACTGTTGCCTGTTTTGTACTAAGGGAGCTCAGATTTGACTTTGGACCTCTAATTTGATAATTTCCAGATATTGTCCCATTTCAAATTAGATAATGTTGAGAAATAAGGCAAAATAATGAAATAAGAGATTACCTTTACATCTCATCACAAAGTAGTGAGACTTTGATGTATAAAAGGAGGGAGAGCTCCGAAGCTCAAACAGGTCAGAACTTCATGAATACAGCTGACCCATGCTGGATCTCTATAGTCTAATTTAAAACATTTTTACATTAATCCACTTAGAGTAATAGTAACCGGTGCCTCTCACTTAAAGTCAACTGTCATGCATTTCCTTTCTGTATAAAATTCTAGAATGTAATTTTGTTGATTTTTTAGTTATTGATTTTTTTTATCAGAATGTTAAACTAGGAAGAAGACTAAAAGGTTTTTTTTAGAAAGGCTATGCATATGGTTAATAAGCAGAATGTATGAATAGTTTCAATATTGTAAAATATTGAATATTTTTAAAAGGATTTGGGACTCCCAGGACTGAGAAAGAGGAAATAGGAACTTGAGAGCAAAAATGGAAGTGAACTGCTATAGACATAGGGCCAATCAAAAGCTTTGGACCAATTATGGGCTGCCCAGGAATCCACAAATCTGGGCATATGAGACTTGGTCTAAGGGATGAGACTGATTAGGTGACCCTTCTACCTCTTAGCAAAGCTAATTTTCCTTCTTATTGTTAGCCAGGAACACAAGATTGTTTGTTCTTTGTTTCTTATTTTATATTTGGAACTCATTTACCCACTGTAGAGCCCTATTGGCCAGCAGAAATGCTAAGCTATGTGTTCATTTTATTTAAGGCTTATAAACAAGAATAAGATAAAAGAGAGCATGTTTCTTATTCTAGTGAGAGGAACGATTTGATCCATAGAAGTTGGTTGAGATTAACTTATAACAATTAAACAGAGAAAATCAGTATTACACATTTATAGCCTGGTAATGAACTGGGAATTCGGAAGAGCAGCAGGATTTGAGGTAATGAAACATAGGCATTGTCCTTAAATAGGAGAGGAAAGAATCAAGGACGAGTCTCAGGTTAAGAATCTAGGTGATTTGGATGAATGGACAGAAAGAGGGATGTTTGGAATAGGGATTTTTTGGAAATATTCATTCCACTCTGGATATTGTGAATTTGAGAATCTGATGGGACATCTGAGTAGAAATATCCAAAAATTTGTTTTTAATAATTAGCACTCAGGAGAGAAATTAGAACTGGATAGATAGATTTGTGAATTTCTGATAGAATCCCCCAGAGAAAGATTATTGAAAGAGAAGAGGGACATGCCCAGAATACAATGTTGAGTGATATTCTCACTTAATGAATTGTAGAAGAATGATAATCCAGGAAAGGAGATTGAGCAGAAGCAGTCAGAGAGGTAGGAAGATAACCAAAAGAGGAAAATATTTAGGAGAAAGGAATAGCCAATGGTGTCAAAAGTTGCAGAGATCTCAAGTAGAAAAAGAGTAAGAAAAAGCTATTAGATAGAAATAATATGGCATAGTAGATGAAGTGTTTAATTTTGAGTCAATAAGGCTTGGGTTCAAATCTTACTTTAGCTGGGTATTCCTGGACAATTAACATCTCTGAGCATCTATTACCTCATATGTGTGTGTTGTACTATCTCCAATGTCTTTTCCAGCTTTAAATCTATGACACTATGATTGATTAGTTAGGAATATTTTGAGATATTTTTGGTTGTAAACTTGTAATTCTGTGTATTAGTTATCTCATTCAGTTTTATAATATCAACATTGTGTCATATATGCCTTTATTCAAATCAATCCTAATTAAAAAATAGCCAAGGATAAAGAGATACTTACTCACTTTCACATCACTCATTGAAAAATTACTTTGTGTCTAGTCATTTGACCATACTGAAACTACCTATGTCCTAATTTGGCATAAGTCTTTCCATTTTGTACACAAAGATTTCAGTCAAATGCTTTGTAGCAGTCTAGGAAAAATAACATGATACAGTGTGAAGAGTACAAGATTTTAAATTAGAGGAACCATGTTCAAATTCTGAGTTTTCTATGTTCTATCTATGTAGCCTCAGGCAAATCATCTAATATCTCTGCATATAAACAAACAAATACATGGAATAGGATAATGAAACATAAGGATATTTGAAATTGGGCTTCACTTTCCTCTTGATTGAAAGGAAAAAAAAGGGAGGAAGCAGATAGGCAAAGATGGAAAGTGACTATATGTGAGATGGTTAAGTAAATTGATCAAATTTACATGACTTAGAAATCTAGATGACAAGTGAAAAAAATCCCTTTCTAGCTCTACTCAGAAGCAACTTTTAACCTCTGAGAGATGAAATGTTAATGAATTATTAAAATAAGGAATTTAGCACATTAATTATCATTAATATCCCATGCTTCAATGATTTTCTCTTTCAGTTCTTTCCTTAATACATATACATTTTGTGATCATGGTAGTTTAATGTATGTATCTAGAAGAAAATATAAAGGCACTTATGTATAATAATCTGTTTGAGTTGAGAGGATTATTTCTAGTTACCTCTTATCATCATCCCTGTTTCCTTCCCGGATATTCAATATACATACATACATACATACATACATACATACATACATATATATATGTGTGTGTGTATATATATGCATCTTTCCACACATATGTATATATATAAATATCTTTCTATCTATTTATCTATGTGGAAAGCTCCCAGTTCATATATACTTAAGGCTTATATGAGGAATAGGGAAAAACTTTGGCTATCAGATCAATATGGACAATTCAAAGGCAAAAAATTTTAGTTGAATCAACTTACTGTCCTCAAGTGTTATTCTTGTTGAAGCTTGGTCTTTTCCATCTCATCTTACCATCTCAGGCTCATGGATATAAGAATGTGAAATAATCAAGACTTTTCCCTGGCTCACTAATCTGATGGTTAGGATTCATTAGTAGCTTCCAGTATTCAGCTGATTCTGAACAATTTTAACTGTATTTTTTAAAATTTTATTTGATTTGCATAACATATGTGTGGGTAATTCTTCAACAATAACCCTTACATAGCTTTCCGTTACAAATTTTTCCCCCCAACTCCCCACCCCTCCCCTAGATGGCAGGATATCCACTACATGTTAATTATGTTAAGATATTGGCAAATAGAATATATGTATACATATTTCCAAACTTATCATTGTTGTGCAAGAAAAATCTTATCTACACAAACGATATATCAGATAAAGGAAACACAATGTAAGCAAACATCAATCAAGGAGTATGAGAATGTTATGTTGTGGTCCACATTTTGCATCCCTCTCTCTGGGTATATATGGCTTTCTTCAGTGAACAATTGGAGTTAACTGTATTCTTTAAAAAAAAATCTGCTCCTGGATGGCCAGGCTAGTTCCGAATGCTTACCTTTTGATCTCTGGAACTGCTCACATTCTGAGTGACCACAAGCTGAAAACACAATAGATGTTCCTTTCTATTATACTATTGCATGGCACTGGTCAAGCCTTCTCTTGCAAATGAGACATCACAAAGTATGTGTGTGTGTGTATGTGTGTTTGTGTGTGTGTGTTGTGTAGTATCTCTTTTCCTCTAACAGTGTCTCAGAATTTGCTTGGCAAACTTCTGAATATCACTAGGGACCCACATTCACCACCGTCTCCTCCTGTTCCCTCCAGAATCAAACATAAATTGAATTTTAAAAGTATTTTTCACAACTTCACCATTTTCTGCCTTTCCAGGATGCTCACATTTGACTGTCTCCTTTTCCCCACTTCCTCTCTATTCTTTGATTCAGTGATATTGAATGACTTGCGGTCGGTCCCTCAAATACAATCTCTACCTGTCTTCTTCATGCCATTGCAGTGGTTCTCTCTCATGGTCTCCCTGTTTATCTCCATGTGGTTTCCTTTAAGCTTCAACTCAAATCATCCCTTTGTAGGAAATCTTTCCCAATACCCCCAAGATTAGTGCCTTTCATTCTGACACTATCTTTTATGTACTGTTTCTCCCAGTCCCTTCTTCCCAAAGCCCTCCACAATATCTAATAGATATTTACATTTCCTTTCCCTTTAGAACATGATGTCATGGTCTGTTTTTTTTTTCTTGTGGTTAGCACAGTGGCTGGCATATGGTAAATATTTAACCAATATTTGCTGACAGCTTTGATTTGGGGGACAATTTTCTCTTACCTGATTTCCTTGAGGACATTAGAAAAACAGTGGGTAATGCTGGAAATTGACAGCACTAGAAATGACAGCTGATAATCTAATATAAAAGGATGAGGCAGAATATTTACAATAAAAACATATTAACCCTTAAAGCACAGCTGTCCTGGGCCATTTATTTTCTCATATCAGTGTATTATGGCACAGTACAATTATTCATGTTTATGATTTGTACCTGGAAGCCAAGTAGAAACAAAATATACAATTGCTCAGGTGATGATTGGCATTTATTTTGGGCAGGCGCTACTGTTGCCTTCCAAAAGGAAGAAGAAAGAGATGACACTAGATCCCATTTGGGAAAAGGCACAATGTTTTCAATGATTTACAATTGCTCATTGTTATAAAAGTTTGTTTTACTTTAGAACCAATACTCTTCCAGTGATAACCAGGTATGGCATAGTGAATATAAAGCTGGCTTGCAAAATAGGAAGACCTGGGTTAAAGCATTATCCATAACACATCATAGGACAGATAGGTAGTGCAGTGAATAGAGTACTGGGCTTGAGTTCAGGAGGATTCAGTATCTTTGTCAAGAAAACCCCAAATGGAGTCATGAAGAGTCAGACATGACTGAAATAACTGAAGAACAACACATGGCACATGTTGGTCTAGTCATTTAACAATTTCAGTGCCCCAGGTAATTATTTATATTCCATAGTCTGCATGTCTCTTGTTTATATCTATTTATTTTCACATTATGTTTCTCAATAAGAAATAAACTCTTTGCTGGTATGGTGGTGCAGTTCTATAATTTCTACGATTGGGAAAACTAAAGTTGTGGATCATGCCAGTTCTGGAGTTCTGAGTATCAGTTGTCTTAGACTAGGACCAATATGGTGAACCTTTGGGAGCAAGGGATCACTATGCTGCTGACCAATGGGCAAACCAATCTAGGTTGGACTAATGGAGAAGGTTTAAAGCTAGCCTAGCAATAAAGGGATCAGACCTGTAAGTAACTACTGAATTTCCAGCTTGTGTAAAAAAGGGAAGTCCAGCCTCAAAAAACAAAGCAAAACAAAAAAGAATATAAACTCTTTGAGGGCAGAGACTATTTCAGTCATTTCTTCATAAACTCAGTGTTTAACACAGGGCCTGACATAGTAAATTCTTTTAAAACACTTGTTGATTGATTACTTGACCAATATGTTAAAAAGTAGCGTCTGACCTGCATCGGTGAAAGTATTTCCTCAGTGGAGTTTTTTATGCCAAATGAAAAAAAATCATCTCTTCATTAGCAGTTCTCAAAACTTTTGGTCTCAGGATGCTTTTGTAGTGGTAAAAATTATTGAGGATTCCCCTGCAAAGAACTTTTGTTTATGTATGTTTTATTTATTGATATTTACTATATTAGAAATTAAAATATCTTAATATCATTATTGAAATAGATTTAACCATGTGGATTCCCTGAAAGGGTCTCAGGACTTCTAAAGATCTCTGGACACACTTTGAGAATTGCTGTTCAAAATGGTGTTATCTGTTTGTGAATCATAGAACACAATGATCTTCAAATAGCTGTTATATATTTGGGTTTTTTTGGCTTTTACAATGAAATATTTACTTCAAAAGTATTAAACAAATATACAAATAGCTTATATCAATTTATTTAGGCAAGGTGTCTGGGTTTGTTTAAATGCATAAAAAGAAAATATGATCATTTTTACCAGATAATAGAAATCTAATGCTTCTAGTTCTTTTAAATTAAACTTAATATCAGTACTTACAAAGGATTTGGCAATATAGAAGCTAGCAGATTATCATTACTTATATACAGAATTTAATAATACAAAAATATCAGTATTTAAACTGTCAAGCAATACCAAGTGAAAAATATGCAAAATTTATACCATTTGCATTCCATTAGTTCAGTCTGGAAAATGAGATCCTTGAAAAGACAAAGGAATCCATTTTATTACAAATGAGGTGCCAGTTATAACTCTGGCCCTACCACCTTAAAGCATTTTCCAATTTTCTCAAGTACTTTAAAGGGAATTAGAGATGTCTGTGCTCTCTGATTCTGATATTGCTGTAGCTCTAGCTTTCATCAATGGTATTCAGTCAAATATAGAGGGCACCCCAGCACCATTTAAGTACCATTTAACCATTCATGGATTAACTTTTACAAGAAATATTTATTTCAAAGGTATAAAACAAATATACAAACAACTTAGTCCATTCCTTTTTAGTAAAGTCTTAGTTCCAAGTTCAACCCTCCCTTTGGTGCAAGTTCCAGGCAACCTGGCTTTTCAGGGCTTCTCTGCCAGGCTGGCTGGCTGTAGTAGTCTGGCTGGAATGTTAGCTCTAAGGTCACCATCATTCTGGAATTCTGGGTTCCAGTAGGGATTATTATTGGCATCTGAAACTGAGAACAAAATGAAATAGAACAAGACAAACATCCCAGTCAGAATCTAAAAGGAGAGAAGGGGGAAAAGGTATTATGTCCCTATATCCCAAACTTTTCCAAATTTGGTTTATGGCACTCCCACTCTGAATGAATTGTGAACTTTTCTCTCTGGACACAGAAGAAATGAGTGTACCAGAAAGAGCTATCTATAAGTCAAATCATTTGTAATTCAAAGAAGAGTTGAGAAATCACAACTAAATGGTATAGAGGATAGAAGCCTTGTCTGGAGTCAGGAAAATATGGGCTGAAATCCAGCCTCAGATCTTTAGCTGTGTGACTCTGAAGAAATCATTTCACCCCTGCCTTAGTTTCCTCAACTGTAAAATAGGTATAATAACATTACAGGATTATTGTGAGTATCAGATAAGATAATATCTGTAAAAAGGTTAGCATAGTGCTTGACACACAGTAGATGCTTAATAATACATGTTGCCTTTTCTTCCCTTTTCACTGGTGGTTATAACTAAGCAATAGCATGCTATTAATGATGATTTATGTGCAAGAAATGTTCAGCACATAGTAAACACATAACATGTTTTTAAATTAATTAATTAATTCATCCAAGAAGTTGTATAAAAGACATTATTGAGATCAGGTATGAGTACAAAGAGAAGATGAACTAGTGTTAGGCATAAGAATCAACTCATGGAGAGCCTTTGAGCTACATTGATTACCTTGAGATAGTAAATAAACTAGGAGAAACCCTTATAGAAAGTTATCTCTCTATAAAATTTATGGAAAGAGATGCCCGAGAATAGTGCAGGATGAAAACATGTAAAGGATCCTTAAGGATGAGGGCAGCTTTTGTTGGGTTATTCCAGTGGTGTCTAACTCTTTGTGACCCCATTTGGGGTTTTCTCAGCAAAAATACCAGAATAATTTTCCATTTCCTTCTTTAGCTCATTTTGCAGATGAAGAAACTGAGGCAAACAGAATTACATGATTTTCTCAGGATCACATAGCTAGTAAGTGTCTGAGGCCAGATTTGAACTCAGGAAGAGGAGACTTTTTGATTCCAAACCCAGTGTGCTATCCATTGTATCACCTAGCTATCCTGTGGAGGACACAGCATCCATTGTCAATTAAATTTCTAGTTGCCTTTAATGAATTCAAGTGCCCTGAATCAAATAAATTGCCTTATTGGGTATTAAGGAACCTAGAACTTGGGACTGCTGAGCCATTGCAAATGATATTGCAAATGCTGCACAGGATTGGAAAAGGGCACACGAGATTATTTTCCAAAGCAGGGAGAGAATAGACTCTATTAGTTCTAGACCATATTGCTTTGTGTCCATTCCTGGAATATTTTTAGAGTGTGTTATTGAAAAGATATTTAGAGGTCACCAAAATAAGGGTGGCTGTAGAGATCATAAAAAGCAGAATAACTTCTTTGAGAACTGGTCATGTTAAACTGACATTCCTTTATAGCTTTTTTGGGGGACAAAGTGACAAAGTTATACCATGAGTAGGCTGTGGATATAGTTTGTTCTGATTTAATAAGGTATCTTATGCTATCTATAGGGAAAAGAAAGGGAGATGTGGGTTAGAGAACAGTGCCATTAGGCGGATTTGGAAGTGGTTTCATTGGCTGGACTTAACAGTCTTTAATGATTTCCTGTCAACTTGGAAGGAAGTGTCCAGTGGTTGTGCCAGAGATCTATATTTGGTATTGGATTAATTAACATTTTTTTCACTGATTTGGATAAAGGAATAGATTGTCAAATTTGCAGATGACACATAGAAGGTATAGCTATTAAAAAGATGGATTCTGGATTCCCCCAAAATCCTGCTAGGCTAGAAGCTTGGATGGAATCTAATAAGGTGAAATTTAATTAGAATAAAATTTAGGGTGCTACACTGGAGTTTAACCAATCAATTTCATAAGTACAAGATGGAGGAGGCATGCTTAGTCAGCGTTTTGTCTTTAAAAGGGCTGAGGATTTTAGTGGATTGCAAATTCAAATGTGCTTATAATGTGATATTGAAGCCAAAAAAGTAATTGAAATATTGAGCTGCATTGAGAACCAAGGTTTTCAGAAATTAAAAAAAATAGTGATGGTACTTTCGTTGTTATCTGTCCTCATCAGATCTCACCTGGAGTTATTATTATTATTATCATTCAGTACTTGGTATTGTATTTTAGGAAGGATGCTGATAATCTGGGCAACATCCAGGAGAAGACAATCAGAAATATTTTGTCCCTGACATGTATGGTTTATTTGGAGGAACTGAACATGGTTAGCTAAGAGAGTGATATTTGAAGTATGTGAAGAAAAAATTTCATATGGAAAAAGGATTGATAACAATAGAACTATTGTAATGCTTTAAGATTTGCAAAGTTTATATATCTATATCTATCTATCTATCTATCTTTATATCATTAGATACTTAGTACAACCCTGAGAGGTAGGTATATTCATATTTCACAAATGAGGAAACTAAGGCAGAAGGATACTAAGTGACTTGATTGAAATAACATAGATATTAAGTGTCTGAAGTAACATTTGAACTTGGATTTTCCTGATGTCAAGTCCCCCTGTTCACTGGTCACCTAGCTTCCTCTGTTGTTGTTGAATCATTTCAGTCTTGACCTACCTTCCATGACACCCTTTTGGGTTTTCTTTTTTTTTCTTTTTTCTTTTTTTTTTTTGCTGAGGCAATTGGGGTTAAGTGACTTGCCCAGGGTCACACAACTAGGAAATGTTAAGTGTCTAAGATCAGATTTGAACTCAGGTCTTCCTGACTTCAGGGCTGGTGCTCTATTTACTGCGCCACCTAGCTGCCCCCCCCTTTTAATTTTTTTATTTTGTTTCCTTTTGGGTTTTCTTGACAAAGATACTGGAGTGGATTTGCCATTTCCTTCTTCAGTTCATTTTACAGATGAGGAAACTGAGGCAAACAATCACACAGTAAATATCAAAGACTTGATTTGAACTCAAAGCCTCCTGACTCCAGAGCCAGGGCTCTATCCACTGTACCACCAAGCTACCTAGTTTTACTCCCTAGATGTCCCTCAGGGGGAAGAACAAGGAACAGTTGGTGAAAGGTACAAGGAGGCTAATTTTGGATTAACATAAATTTCTCACAATTAGAATTATCCCCAAATGGAATAGACTATCTTGGGAGATCCTGAGTTTCCCTTCATAGAAAATCTGTGGCAAAAACTGGATAGCCACTTGTTGATTTTATTGCTACTATTAACCCTTTGGCGTTAATGGTAGGTATAGGTTAGGTTGGATGATTCCTGATTTCTTCTACAAGTCTGTGATATGGATCCATCAAATTATTAAGATAAATTGATAAAGAGTGAGTCATCAAGAAATTATTGTCTTATTTTAATACTGAATATATCAGGAAGCTGGGCATCACAGGAAAAAACCACATTCAAAATATTTAAGATAAAAATAATTTTGGCTCTTAAAGGGAGAAGCTTTAATTAACTAGAAAATGCATTTATATAAAATAGCTTTTTTACTGGTGATAGAAAATAAGTGAGTCATATCTTCAGTGTCACTAACTAGCATGTTAGTGTTAAGTCTCATTTTTAAAAAATGACTGTCTTTCATCTATTTGCAATGGTAATCTATGAACAAGAGTTGTCAGACTCATCTGATATATTGGTTATTTTGCGTAATAATTGTTTTCTCTTTCTCTTTAGAGAGAGACATGCATCTAGAAATTTTTGTTGTGGTTTGCTGTTCAGTCATTGCAGTCATGTCCAGCTCTTTGTGACTCCATTTGTAGGTTTTTTTTGGCAAAAAATACTGGAGTGGTTTGACATTTCCTGCTCCAGTTTAATTTACAAATGAGGAAACTGAGGCAAATAAGATCAAATGACTTGTCCAGACCATACAGTTAGTGTCTGAGATTGGATTTGCACTCAGGAAAATGACTCTGACTGCAGGCCTGGAGCTCTATCCACTTAGCCACCTAGCTGCCCCATGTAGAAATTAAAATAATATAAAGGAAAATGATGTCATTAAAAAGAAAAAAATTCTTTTAAGAAACAAACTGGGAAGGAGGAGAAGACATAATAAGCTTAAAAACAAAAGTTGTCAAAAAATTTTTTTTCAAGAAAGAAAGAAAGAAAGGATTTATTAGCCTCCACTTCAACAATAATAGCTCTAACTAGGACAAGGTGAGTGGGACTTTGTCCTGAGAGAGTCAAAATTTAGAGATCACTAATAACATGTGTAGCAGTAATTAAGCATTAAGGGTAGTAAGAACAAATGTTTAAAATAGGAGGCAGACAGTCCTTGTGCTTTCTTCTCCTCTGGGTATAATCCATGTGAGTTTTTTCTCCTGTGTAACTTATCTACCTCTGCTTCCCCATGGCAGCAGTTTTCTTGTGTTCTGGGAACTTCACTCATGAGAACCATACTTTCCCCACTTCCCCATAACATTTGGGGGCAAGTTTCATTTAACTTCCTCCAGGTGCAAAAATTGCCAGTTAGGGTCCTGACCACAGTCTTCTCTGGATGCTAAACCTGATATCTGCTCAAAGAGCATCTGTTTTAGGTTAGTCCCTCCCTTTACCTCATGCCTTAGTTTGCAAAAGAAATAATGCTTTTAGCTCACATTATTATTTCAGGTTCAGGTGTGTGTGTTTGTGAATTACTTTTTACATAATGTCTCCCTGAGCAAAACCTTGCAACAAATCCTCAAAAGCAAGTAGATCTACTAATGTTTCTCCAGGCTATCTAGTCAGAGTCAGCAGACTATGATTTAACAGGCCTCAAACCACAAGGAGAAAATCATATCCTGTTTAACTCAGGTCTGCCTGGTAGGCAGTCTGAAGGCACCAGTGGTATAATTATCAAGCAAAAGCAAAGGGAAGAAAACTGAGAAAGGGGCAACTTTTCTCTCTTCCAGAAATCAAAAGAATTAATTTGTCAGCAAAACACAAAATATGCTTTGAATTTTATCAAAAAGAAACATTTTATTTTTTATACTAATAGCTTTTTATTTTTCAAAATACATGAAAGATAATTTTCAACATGCATTCTTGTGTTCCAAATTTTTCTCCCTCCTTCTCCTCTTCTCCCTCCCCTAGACAGCAAATAACCCTATATAGGTTAAACATGTGCAATTCTTCTAAACATTTTCACATTTATCATGCTGCACAAGAAAAATCAGATTGAAAGGGGAAAAATGGTAAAGAAAAAAAAAACAAGCAAGTAAGAAAGAACAAAAATGTTGCAAATACTATATTGTGATCCACATTCAGTTTCTATAGTCCTCTCTCTGGATGTAGATGGCTTTCTCCAACATAAGTCTATTGGAATTGGCCTGAATCACCTCATTGTTGGAAAAAACCAAGTCTGTCACAATTGATCATCATCTCATCTTGTTGTCATGTACAATGTTCTCTTGGTTCTATTCACTTTACTTAGTGTCAGTTCATGCAAACTCTCCAGGCCAGAAAGAAAAAATTTAAAAGGAATAATAGAAAAATACTAGAAAACTAAATATCATGAAATAATAGAAACCCATAAGGCAAATCAAGTTCATACCCCTTTTTTTGGTACTCCATTATAGTTCCTAGGCTTATGATCAGTCTAGTCTTATATTTGTCAAATGATTATCATTTTACAACTTATTCATCAATCCTCTCTTGTAGACATGACATAGTCTTGTACTTGATGAGAATTTTCTTCTTATCAAAATTAATTTCTTTGCTTCAGTTTCTTTATGAATTTTTGTGCTTCATATACATATGTAATATATATATATATATATATATATCCTTCCATGCCTTGCTATTTTCTAGGTGGATTGAAAGCTCCTTTGAATTCTTTTCAGTCAACAATCAAGAAACATTTTTTTTTATTGCTCTTTTTTTTCTGGTCATACATGTACATTAAATTTTTAAATGCACATTTCTTTATGAATCATGTTGGGAGAGAAAAATCAGAACAAAAGGGAAACACCATGAGAGGAAAAAAACAGAAACAAAAAAGAGAAAGAATTGGATATAGCCTGTATTGATTTATATTCATTTTCCATAGTTCTCTCTCAGGATACAGATGATATTTTCTATCCAAAATTTATTGGAACTACCTTGGATCATTGAACCATTGAGAAGAACCAAGTCTTTCATAGCTGATCATTGCACAATCTTGCTGTTACTGTGTACACTGAATTCCTGATTATACTTGTTTCTCTCAGCATCAATTCACGTAAATCTTCGTAGGTCTTTCTAAAATCAGCTTTAACAAGCATTTATTAGGAGCCTAATATGAGCCAAGAACTGTGATGTGTTGGACATAAATAAAAGGGGGGAGAAGAATCAAGGAGTTCACATGAGAGCAGTTATGTACATATAAGATATAGTTAGAATAAATTGGAGATAATGTCAGAGGAAAGGAGCAAATATTAAGGGAGACTGGGAAAGACCTCTTATAGAACATGAGATTTTAGCTGGGATCTGAAGGAACCCAGGGAAGCTAGTTTGCTGAGAGAGAAAAAAAAGAGAGAGTAAGAGTGAGTGAGTGAGAGAGAGAGAAAAAAAGAGACACAGAGACACAGAGACAGAGACACAGAGAGAAACAGAGAGACAGAGACAGAACCAGAGAGACAGGGACAGACACACACAGAGACAGAAACAGAGGGACAGAGAGAGACAGAAAGAGACAGAATCAGAGAGACACAGATAGAGAGAGGCACATACAGAGACACAGAGACAGAGGGACAGCGACTAAGAGACAGAGAAAGAGATATAGAGAGACGGAGATAGAGAGAAAAAGAGAGAGAGATAGAGAGAAAGAGACAGAGAAAGAGAGACACAAAAACAGAGACAGAGCTACAGAGACACAGAGATAGAGACAGATGGACAGGGACATCAAAAAGCAGATAGAATATTCTAGGCATAGGGATCCCCAGTGAAAATGCATAGATTTGGGAAATTCATTCTGGGAGGATGGTGGAGGTCAGAAATATCTCAGCTCTCCATATTTCCTCCACAAACAAGAAATCAACCCAAAATGAACATAGAGCAACAAAACTAAGGAGGATAAAGCAGTTCTCTGAGACATCTTGAGACATCTCAGAGAAGACTCCAGGGGCAAAAGTTTTATTTGAAACTAATGCAGACAAGATTAGGAGAGAAGCATCAAATTGGGAAATCATCTTTACATTTAATGGTTCTGATAAAGGCCTCATTTCTAAAATATATAGAGAATTGTCTCATATATATAAGAATTCAAGCCACTCTTCAATAGATAAGTGGTCAAGGGATATGAACAGATAATTTTCAGATGATAAAATTAAAACCATCTCTAGTCATATGAAAAGTTGCTCCAAATCACTATTGATCAGAGAAATGCAAATTAAGATAACTCTGAGGTACCACTACACACCTGTCAGATTGGCTAAAATGACAGGAAAAGATAACGATGAATGTTGAAGGGGATGTGGGAAAACTGGGACACTGATACATTGTTGGTGGAACTGTGAACGGATCCAACCATTCTGGAGAGCAATTTGGAGCTACGCTCAAAAAGTTATCAAACTGTGCATACCCTTTGACCCAGCAGTGTTTCTATTGGGCCTATGTCCCAAAGAGATCTTAGAGGAGGGAAAGGGACCCACATGTGCAAGAATGGTTGTGGCAGCCCTTTTTGTAGTGGCTAGAACCTGGAAACTGAAGGGATGCCCATCAATTGGAGAGTGGCTGAATAAATTAGGGTATATGAATGTTATGGAATATTATTGCTCTCTAAGAAACAACCAGCAGGACGATTTCAGAGAGGCCTGGAGAGACTTTAATGAAATGATGCTGAGTGAAACGAGCAGAACCAGGAGATCATTATACACGGCAACAACAGTACTGTATGACGATCAATTCTGATGGACATGGCTCTCTGCAACAAAGAATGTTCTCAAACCAGTTCCAGTTGTTCACTGAAGAAAACCATATACACCCAGAGAGAGGGATATGAAATATGGACCGCAGCATAACATTTTCATGCTCTCTATTGATGTTTGCTTGCATTGTGTTTCCTTTCTCTGATTTTCTTTTTTTTTTTCTTGTAGATAGGATTTTTCTTGCACAACTTGTCAAGTATTTCAACATTATTAACATGTAGTGGACTTCCTGCCATTGTGGGGGTAAAATTTGTAATGGAAAGCTTTGTAAAGATCAATGCTGGGGAACTACCCATACATATGTTATACAAATAAAAAGCTTTAATAAAAAACAAACAAACAAACAAAAAAAGTTTTATTTGAGTGAAGTGTAAATTCCTTTAGGCTACTTCACTGAATCAACAAACAGGAGGCCCTGAGGAAAGCAGACTTTCACTACGGAACTTTTATATTGCAAACTTTCATCTAAGGAAGGCAGAGGCTGATCTGGGGAAGTTGGAAGGATCCCCCCATCCCGCTGCTGTTTCCAGAAGCCAGACCTAACAGTGCTGACCAGATGCTATCCTGGGTTGGGGCTGTGGTTGAGAAGGAGCACGCATAAGCCTGGGGAATATGGTACCCCGGGAGCGAGAACATTTTCCAGACAATGTGGCTGGGGCTCAGGGGAGAAAGAAAAGAATCCCTGAGCTTGAGCCCCTGGACAGAATGGGAAGGTGGAGTGTCTTGTTTGAGGAAGACCAGCAAGACCAGTGGTGTTGGAGCAAAGGGGAATGAGTTTTAAGGAGACTAGAAAGGCTTGAAAGGCTTAAAAAGAGGTAATAGGGAGCCACTGGAGTTTAATGAGTAGCAGAAATGTGGACACGATCAGATCTTTGTCCTTAGGAAGATCGAAAAATTAGTAAAATCAATTTGAGAGGTGAGTGGAGAATGGATTGAGGGGAGAAAGACTTGAGGCAGGGAGTTAGACCTCTAATTGAAAAATTAGAGAATATCAGATGTTAAAATGTAGACATCACTGGTGTCCACAGACGTGCTGTAAACTTACCAAAGTTGGAATCATAATACCATTCACAGGGTGTTTTGCAGGAATTGTGACAGATAGGCTGGTTATGAGTAGGAGCAAGGGATAGCTGCTGGAGGGTGTTCTCCAGCATGCTTCAGTGATATGAATGAATGAGTGAAAAAAAGACTCACATTATACTAAATATTTTGCACACTGATACCCTGGTGATATTAGGACCCACATGTGTTGAGTGGATCTCTTGTAATGGATTTATGGGAAGCTATGGACAGGAGCCACACACAGGAAGGCAAGGGTAGGCAAAAGTGGGTCGCAATCTACATTGTAAGTAATATAGTTGTTGGATATCCATATCAATGAGATCCAATTGCATATTGGGTACTTGACTATACCATGCCTTTGGAAACATCAGTAAAAATTCTCTTTTAGCAATCTTTGTGAATGTCTGAGCACGCATTTAACATGGCATTCCTTTCAGAGATCCTTCTTTATATTTATTGATGTTGTGTATATTAGTTATAGACTATTGGCCACTTGTAAGATTTTCTGGTCATGTCAGATTGACAGATGGGAATATGGAATTCTGTTATTAATTGGTACCAAATAGTTTTGATGATTATTGCTTTAGTTTTATAACATAAGTGAAGTCTAGAAGTTATTTGTCCTTCATTCTAAAATATTTTCCTTCAGACTCTAAAACTTTTATCTCAGATATAATTTATATAAGGTAATGATTGAAATGTATAAGACTAAGAAGCATTCCTCCATATCTAAGAGGTTGAAGAACATGAAAATCGTTTTTAAAGAAATGCAAGCTATCAACATTATGTAACTATGTAAAAATGCTCCAAAATACTAATAATTAGGAAATGAAAATTAAAACAACTCTGAGGTTCTATTTCATATTAATCAAATTGAAAGAGATGATAAAAAATGTCAAATATTGGAGGGGCTGTGGGAAAGCAGGCACATACAATACATTGTTGGAATTGTGAATTTGGCCCATTTTTTCTAGAAAACAATTTGGAACTATACCTTCAAAGTTACTCAGATATGTTTATCCTTGCTCCAAATATACTACTACTAGTTCCATAAACCAAAAAAAGATGAAAGAAAGAAGAAAAGGACCGAAAAAAAAGTGTCAACTTTTTACAGTAGCTCTAAATTGTAAACTAAGAGGTTCTCAACTATTCAACAATGGTTAGAGAGATTGTGATATATGAATATAATGGAATATTATTGTGCCATAAAAAACGATCAAATGAAAAGTTTCAGAGGAAACTGGGAGGATCTTCATCAACAAAATGAAGTGAGCAGAAATAGAACAATTTACACAATGACAACAAAATAGAGGAAAACAACTTTGTAAGGCTTTAGGACTCTGATTCATGAAGTGATCACTCAGTTGCAGAAGATTAAATATGTGTCTCCTTGAAAATAATTTTACCTCTCTGAGATTTAGCTTCATCAGCTCTAAGGTGGGAATGCTAATACTTGAGCTATCTACCTCATAAGGTTGTGGTAAAGAAAAAGCTTTGCAAACCACTAAGTTGTACAAAGTTATAAGCTGTGATTACAATGTTGCTGGATTCAAAGTATATTCTTAATCTTTGAAGGCTAAGTCATGGAATATAATTACCATTTTCTCCCACAAAATTTTTCTTGGAGCCATTTTAGGGACTGAATATTTGGCTGAATGAACCTTTATTCTGCTCAGTTCCTGTATTTGTTTATGGCTTTTTTTTTTTTTGGTCAAGAATTTATAGATTTGGAGACACAATCTATAATGCATTTTCTAAGTCCAAAGAACTGAATGACCTTTTGTCTCTCCAAAGGAATTTTATTATTATTATGTCTAGCCCTATAAAATATCCTTTGGAAGTTTGATTATTATTGCACAAAATCTACAAATTAATTTGTTTTATCATCATTTTAGTTATATTTTGGTCCTTTTAAAAACAGTATTTCTTTTGTTGTTGAGTTATTTCAGTCATATCTGATCCTTTGTGACCCCATTTGGGGTTTTCTTGGCAGATGGAATGGTTTGCTGTTTTCTTCTTCAGCTCTTTTTGTAGATGAGAAAATTATGGCAAATAAAAATATGGCAACAGGATTAAGTGACTTGCCCAGGATCACACAGTTGTTAGAGTCTGAGGTCAGATTTGAACCCAATAAGATGAGTCTTTCTGACTTTAGGTTCAGACTCTATACACTGTACCATCTAGCTGCCTTATTTCTTTAAAAACCTGTAAATTTATTTATTTAATTATAAATGTATTTATACAGGTTTTAAATTTTATCTTAGAGAATAATTTCAGAATTTTGTAATTGTTTTGAATGAGACTTTCCTTTCTAACATTTCCTTCTAGGTTTCTTTTATTAGTATATATAAATATTATTGATTTTATGGACTTATTTTATATCATGATATTTTATTGATGCTGCAGCCATTATTAGTTTCTTTGCTGATTCTCTGGTGTTTTCTATGTGAACTTTTTTCATGCCATCAGCAAACAAGTATAATTTTGTTTTCCCTGATGCTTTTATTTTCTTTTACTTGTCTTATTGCTATCATTAACATTTCCAGCAATATGTAAAATAATCGTGTCATTACTCTGCTTTACTCCTTCATTTATTCCCCTCTGACTATAAATATCAACTTTTGGTTTTAGATGAATAGTTACAAAATTTTAAAAAAGTGTCTTTTGTGTCTTTGCATTAGAGTATTTAATGGAAATCAGTTTTGTGCCTTGTCAAAGTTTCTTTTCTTAACCTATTGATAAAATCATAAGGTTTTGGATATATTTGTTTTTAAAATGGCTATAAAACTGTTCAAGATTGGAACAAAATGAGCTACTAGTAGAACATGATAGTTAACAAAAAGAGGATTATTTAGCCATAACAGGGGAAAGATATTCAAAGCATAAAAAGTCCTATTTAGTGATGAGGCAGCCTTGATTTAACAGAGCACAGCTTCCTTGTCCTATGGTTGCTGATCCTTCTGGTCTGCAGTTAGAAATGAGGGAGCTCTTTGTGCATGGCTCTTTTGTTTTAGGATGACCAGTAAACTGTGTCAACTACCTGATTTTTTAATTCTCAGAGTCAATTAAGTCATGGGGATAGTTTCAGCAACTTTTAAGGAAAGATAAATTGCCTATCCTGTATGACAAAGAACCCTGGGGAATGTGCCCCTCACCACACATGTGGAAGTGGGGAAATGGGATATGTTAAGTAAGAATTTTGTGTAATTGTTTTTTACTTTTAGTGTTAATTCATAATATTTCTTGCCTTATCTTATGGATTTAGTTTCAATTAATTGACAATAGGGGACAATTTCTTTTTTGGAGATTGAAGGATTAAGAGATTTGAAGAAAGCAACTAATTTGACATCTTGTTTATCAACTGGTCTTCCTTTCCTTTTTTTCAAGGTTCAGTTCAGGTGCCATTTCTCCTATGAAACCTCCTTTGACTCTTTCCATCATTAGAAAACATTTTGTTCTTCCTTACATTTTTTCAGCCATATGCCATTTTCAGTCATGTTTTACTCTTTGTGACCCTATTTAGGATTTTCTTGGCAAAGATACTGGAATGGTTTGCTATTTCCTTCTCCAGCTCATTTTACAGATGAGGAAATGGAGGCAAAGAGGTTAAGTAGTTTGCTTAAGGTCATACAACTAGTAAGTGCCTGAAGCCAGAATTGAAGTTAACTCCTGACTCCAGGTCCAGTGCTTTATCCACTGTGCCTTATAGTTGCCCCTGTTGTAGCACAGTATTTCATGATAATACTAGCTTTTATGTTTTTAAGTAAATTGAATTAAATATAAATCTTAGATGGAAAGGAGGGTTCAGTATGAGAAAAGCCTTGAAATTTTGACTACTTCTGGTGTGCTTGGGGGAGAGTGTTGAGACAGACCTGTTGGGAGGGGGAGAATTTATTCCAATGAGCAGAAGGAAATACCGTATGTAATTGGTAGGGAAAAGCTCATACAAGATCTTGGATGCCATACAGAGAAAATTGTCTTTAGTCTTTGACCTCATTCTAAGACTTGAACATCTGCAGTTTCTTCATGATATAATCTCTTAGTACTTCGTAGGTAGAAAGGATAAAAGTCTTTTGGGTAAAACTGATGCATTCTTAAGGTCTAAAAACCACTTTGGTTGAAATTGGTCTGGTTCTAAGCCACAAATTTTTGGTGTAGGCAATTTTCAGGCACAATGTGATAGAGAGACTGTCAATCATGGTGAATGCTGATTCCTAGAATTATAACATTACCTCCTGAAATATCATATCTGTTTACCACATCAAGCAGAGATCTGGTAATGAAGGGGGGGGAAGAAGAGTGTGCTTGCAAGAACATTTGACTAGGATAATTCTGTAGTTTGGAAATCAATGGGAAGATTAACTCTTGCCTGAAAGCTATGAGGTAATCTAGACTGTTCCTAATTTTTCTTGTGGTAAGCAGCTGTATATTCCATGTAAGACTCCAGATAATTCTGACTCATTTGTCTCTCTTTTCTAGGTGGGTCATTTTTTATTTTGTTTTGCTGCTGTTGCTAAAACCTGTGACAAAGGAGGGTGTTGATCCCTTGGGAGTAGGACTGCAAACTAATTGCCAACCATTTCTCCTAAGAGCCAATGAAAGTATCCTTTCAGGAGCAATATTCAGTACAACTTAGAAGCCTTCCAAGTTTTCTAGGAACTCTCTGGGACCTTGGGATCACCTGAGGGGATTTATGAGCTAAGTGTCTAAAGGGATTAGAAAGTGAATTCAGAGTCTTTTTGGAAATTTTTTTACCACCACTGCTAAAAGTCTTCCAGGCCATTTTATGGCATTATGGAACTTAGAGAAATCTTAGAGGTCATCTATATTTAAAAATGAGAAACCTGAGGTTCAAATAACAAGTCATATAGATAGCAATGTGGCAAGGAGACAAGTTTTCCACTCCTGATAGAGTCTGTTTTTAGTAATCTCTACCTTTAGAGGTAGAATAAGATTTATAAGGAAAATATTCAATTTATAAAGAAATTTCTCCCATATGCCATGGAGGATGAGTTGGTTTAGTGCTTTCTTTGGTTCTGTTAGTGCTAGGCTTGCAAGGCATTGTGATCCCCAGGAACACTTTTTTTCATGGGTCCCACTCATTCAAGACATCTACTGCAACAGGAGTTTATAGTAGCATTTTCTTGGGTCACAAGTCAAGGAACATGAGAGTGCAGGCTTCCTTTATATGTCTATGGCTCTGAGGGCTCCTGGAACCATGAAAAAAAATCTGTATTTTTATCCCTTTATCATCTTTCTCAAAGTTTTCCAAAAGTTCTATTCTAATAGGTATGTAGCAACTCTTTGCCAATCAGGAATAATGTAACACATAGTTTACAGGACTTACTCCTCCCTCTTCCCTTGGAATAACCACTACAAGCTTGGTCAGAGGTGGGACTATATTCATATTTATGAGAAAAGTGTTTTTGATAAGGGAAATTTCCCTTTTCCCTCCCCCACAATAGGCTTAAAGAGAATGTCTTATTTATTTCAAATAATTTTCTGGATTGTGAATTTATACATACATACATATATTTGCATATATAAGTGTTATTTGAAACAAGTATTTAAAAAACCTGACATGACAGGTACCTAGACAGTTTGAATCACTATGAAGTATGTGCGTCATTGAAAAAGAAGAAGCCAAATATAATGGAGAAAAGAAATTCTCTCCTCCCACTCTTGGTCCCAGAATAGTCTAGGAAAGATTTAGACTATTAGAGAAAATGTCTTGGCTATTAATTTTCCATAGTGTATATCTATATAATCTGTCTATGTTGATATCTATATTACATCATATTCTTTTTTCTCTTTATCTATATATGTATCATCTATTTATCTATATATCTTTAGTCCAAATTGTAGTCCAGGACATGAACTTGGTTTTTTCTTTTAATATTCTGATAACAATTCAATATAATTAGTTTCTTTTGTAATACTATATATTTCATTTCATTCATTGAAAACATTTTATGTTTCATTTGCCAAAGAGTGCCAAGACACAAACTAGATTAAAGACTCCAGTCCTAGACTCTTTTTGAACCAAAAGAGGAACATTGAGGCTTATTAAAAAATGATCTTCCCTTGCCAAACCCTATTCTTTGTCCACACTATGATCCCCAGGACACCCCCTTGCAGTAATAACTCTTCCCCACTCTTGACTATTTGATGAAACAATTCAACTCTACATTGTCTTTATTAAATACCCCCTTTTTGCCAGTTGTGCCCTGCCAAGCTTCATCCTTGGATCACTCCCATCCTTCACTCTTATAAACTATTGAATGAAGGTGGAGAAAATCACTCAACAATTTTGATTGGGTTCACTACAGATTTGTTACTCAATTTCAAATGGGACCTCACTGCTGCTGGGCAATGCCTGCTGTATCAGTTCACTATCCTACTTTCCACAACAGCCCTTCCAAACTTTTTGATACCTTTTCAAACCTCATTTCTCCCTCTTCTTCTCAGAGATGAGAACTTTGATTAATATTAAAAAAAATGAAAGCCATTAGCTATGAGCTCCCTCTTTTCCTAACCTCCTCACCATGTCACTTAGATTACTTCTGCTATTATCTCCTCCTTCTCTTCTAATACACATAATGGAGAGCCTTACTCCTTGCCAAGGCTAATCCTTCAGCCTGCTCAAGCCATCCTATTCCATCCCATCTTCTCCTTCAGATTAACCCTTTAATAAACCCCATTCTTTCACTTATCTCCAATTTTTCTCTTTCTATTGTCCTATTACTTATAAACATGCCGATATTTCCCCTTCCCCCTTGATCTTTCTGTCTGCTAATTATCATCCCATGTCTCTTCTGCCCTTTGTGGCTATCATCCTAGGGAAAAACAAAACAAAACAAAAAAAACTATTTACAATAGGGACCTTCATTTAATTAAAAAACTCCTTATATTATGGTTTTCATTATTCACCAAAATTGCTCTTTCTAAGAGTATCAGTATTCTCTTAATCGCCAAATCCAATGAATTCTCTTTTCTCAACTCTCATTCTCCTTGATTTCTCTGTAGCCTTTGACACTTCCCTGATAATCTCTTCTCTCTGGGTTTTCAGAATGCCACTCTCTCTTGGTTCTTTTTATTTTCCTTGCTAGATCCTTATCTAGATCATATCCTCTAATCATAGGTGGCCCACAGGGTTTTGTCCTGGAACCTCTTCTTCTTTCCCTCTAAATTACTTTACTTGGTGATCTCATCAGGTCTCAAGGATTTAATTACCATCTTGATGCTAATAACTTTCAAATCTCTGCTGACTTTCAATCTCATATCTCCAATTTCCTTTCAGACACCTCACACTGGATGTCCAGTAGTCACTTTAAGTTCAACATGTCCAAAACTTTTCCCTTCCTAACTTCTCTATTTTTTTTCATTTTTTTTAAACAAGAGAAAGCAGACAGGACCTGCTATAACCCCATGGTTTTTTTGTTTGTTTGTTTTTCTCCTAACTTCTCTATTACTGTGAAGGAAAACAACATCCTTTCAGTCCTTCAGGTTCACAACTTTGGAATCATCCTGGAATCTTCACTGTCTCTCATGTCCTATATCCAAGCTGTTGCCAAGACCTATTGATTTCATCCTTGCAACATTTTTCCAATATATTCCCTCCTTTTCTCTGACACTGCCACTGCTCTAATTCAGTCCTTCATCATCTCACACCTCAACTGCTACAGTAGCTGCTGTGTCTCCCTGCTCCCATTCATCTTCCATTCAGTTACTAAAGTGATTTTCCAAAACTACAGGTTGGGGCAGCTAGGTGGCACAGTGGATAGAGCACCAGCCCTGAAGTCAGGAGGACCTGAGTTCAAATCTGGTCTCAGACACTTAACATTCCCTAGCTGTGTGACCCTGGGCAAGTCACTTAACCTCAATTGCCTCAAAGAAAAACAAAAACAAAACAAAACTACAGATTGTCTGCCCATATCCTACTTCAATAATACGTATTAATAAATATCCTAATAAACTATATTCCTTCCTGATTATCTGCAGGATCAAACAATCCTGTGTGATGTTCAAAGCCATTCATAATCTAGCCTCCTCCTACCTTTCCAGTCTTGTTATGCCCCAGTGACACTGGTCTCCTGGATGTCCCATGAACAAATTACTCCATCTCTTGACTCTGGGCATTCTGCTTGACTGTCCTATATGCTTAGAATGCCCTTTCATATTGGCTACTGACTTCTTTTAAGTCTCAAATAAAATCCTATCTTCTATAGGAAACTTTTCCTGATGCCTCTTACTTCTAGAGTCTTCTCTCTTTTGATTATTTCCTAATTATGCTTTATGTAGACTATTTTTATATATTTGTTTATTTTTTCTAATTAGGGACTGTCTTTTGCCTCCTACAATTTAGCATAATTCCTGGCATATATTAGGTGTTTCATAAACATTTATCGACTGACTGATTGAAATGACTATGCCAGAAACAAGCTTAGGGCATTTACTATGCAGTTCATACTATGTTATCCAGAGAAACTTTTCTCTAGTTGATTCCTCCTCTTTGGGTGTGTATATGCTACTTTGTTGATAAAAATTAAGATTTCTTTCAATAGGTCCTCAACTTTCACAGAATGTTTTCTCAGGTTGTAAAGTCATCTTTTTCAGCCAGCAGAGGGCATGCAAGATCCATTGAAATGAATCAAAATCAAACATTTGATGGGAACGGAGCAAAAACTCAAGAAGGAGAAACCAAATTAGTAAGAAAATGAATCAATTTAAAGTTTCATTAGAATGAATAAGTAACTAAATAAGTTATACATTTCAGGAAATTCAATATTAAACTAAATCCTTTTAGATGGGTAACCAAGGCATATACTTGAAGTGTATGTTGTCACAGTGTGAAGTAATAGAAGGCATTGTAGATTTTTGATGGGAGACTTAGTGGGTAGTTAGGTGATGCAATTGATAGAGTGCAGGCCCTCTGATCAGGAAGATTCTTCTTAAATTCAAATCCAACTAGCTGTGCAAGTTAATTAACTCCATTTGCCTCAGTTTCTTTGTAAAAGGAGATGGCAAACCACTCTAGTATGTTTGCCAAATAGAGTCATGAAGGGCCAGACGTGACTGAAATGAGTGAGAATCTGTATCCAAATTCTACCTTGTACTCTGGGTGTGGAGGTCCCAATTTCATTCATTTCCTCCTCTCTATTCATACAATGACCACTCTAGCTCAGGCTTTATTTAACATCTTTCGTGGACTTTTGAAATATCCACAAAATTACTTTCCTTGTACTCAATGTCTCACCAGTTCAATTCATCTTTCATAATTCTGACAATGTAATTTTCCTAAAGTACAGATCTGACCATGTCACTCTCATACTCTTATACTCAATGAATTTTGTATATTTTAAAGTGCTTTGCAGATCTTAAAATCTGTATAGAAATGCTAGTGTTTTTTTATGGACATAGTTTTTTTATGGAGCTAGTGAAGTGGAGAGAATGTCAGGCCTGGAGTCAAAAAGACTCATCTTCTTGAGTTCAAATTTGGCCTCAAACACTTGCTAGCTGTGTGACCTTGGGCAATACATTTAAACCTGTTTCAGTCTCCTCAACTGTAAAATACATTGTTGAAGAAAACGGCAAACCATTCCAGTATCTTTGCCCAGAAAACTCTAAATGGGGCCATGAAGAGTTGGACACAATTGAAAAACAAGCTGCTATTAAGATTTTTATATACCTATGGAAGTGCATATTTTCTCTCCTATTAAAATTTGAGCTTCTTGAGAACTGATTCTTTGGGAATCTTTTTACCCATCAGCTATCTAGGGAGATGACTGTAAAAAGGGTCTTGTGGTCTTTCTAGAGTCAATCCTTCCTCTCCTTCCAATAGGAGTCCCCCTTTGAAAGTCCAATCCCATCCTTCTATAGCTATAGAACTAGTTTGTTCCATTCCCATCTCTTCCCTCCAAAAGGAAACAGAGAACTGATGATCTAGAGATAACCCTTCCTGTTGAACAAGCACCGGCATAACTCATATTGGAGCATTGTGGCTCTGTCACTTGCTTTAACTTGACTTTTGCTTCTACCTGATCTTAGTATTCCTCTGATTGATGTGCTCTGAGGACTCCTTCTCTGTGTCCAGGAAGCTTTGTCCCATCATTCCCACCTTGCCCAAGAGTTCCATTATTGTATCAGTGCTACCTTTGTTTACTATCGTGTGTTTTCCTGGAGGTTCCTTAGAAAGAATAGGAAGGCTTTCCCATTGAGGAACTGTGCTGAGTTTTTGTATGTAGCTCCTTTCTTATCTGTGCCTCAGTCCTGGTTCAATAAGAGGAAGCCCAAACCTCACATTTCCCTGACAACTTATTCCTCCAGATTTTCCTTTTGCCCCATGAATGTCATAGGGCCCGGGATTCCCTTTGTTCCTCATGGAGCTCTCCAAAGAACACAAGATCCCTAGCTTCTTGATGGACTTATGATGCTGGACAGCTCTATTACTGTTTCCTTTTGTAGGGAAGTGATGGGAATGGGACAAGCTAGTTCTATAGCTATACGGATGGGATAGCTCCTATTGGGAGGAGAGGAAGGATTGATTCTACAAAGACCACAAGACCCCTTTTCACTGTCATCTCCCAAGATGACTGATGGGAAAAAGACTCCCAAAGAGACAATCTCTGTTGAAGTTAAAAGATAAGAGAATAACAATTACTTTTTGGTTTGGGGTGGGGGAGATGCTTGGTGATAAGTGGGTCTTTAGGATGCTTCTTATGTTAAACCAAATAACTGCAGCTTATTCTGTCTATCCCTAAGGACCAATGAAAGGAGATGAATCAAAGTAATCTGGGTAACAGAAGGAAGCCATCTGGTCACATGTTTCCTCCACCTTCTTCCCCCATCCCATAGGTTCAGATAATTAAGCTGTCTAGAAAATTTTTTATCTGCCCTTAGAGAGATTTACAAACTACACTATGCCAATTTTGTGGTCTATGTTTGACTTCCTACTTTCAGAAACCCAGACAAATATATTATTATTTTAGCGATGCAAGGTTCTATGACTGACATTTGATCCTTGAAAACCAGAAATGATGTTTTTTCCCCCTCACTTACAATATGATGACGAAACCAAGTAACTGAGAGCCCTCTTATCTTGTACGTACTTGTTTTGGATTGTTAAGGAGCATTCCTAAGCATGTTTCCCAAGATGCTGTTATCAACAGCTTCAATTAGGCTGGGGAGACACTACTTTGAAAAGAAAAGCAGACTCAAATTACAAAGAGGGGAGCAGACAAAGATTGGAGCAGGGGAGATTATTCACAATGATCCAGGAAAAACTTGTGGAGGGAAAAAAATTCTGATTCAGTAGGTGAGATAAATGTGTCTTTCTATATTTTTTAAATTAAACATCAACTTGTGGACAACTGTCAAGGTAAAGTAGGTCTTTTATCACCTTTCATTGGAAACATATCCCCAGAGAGAAGCAGTAAGGATAAAAGGAAAGAAAGAGCAAAAGGGTATCTCAGTATGCAGCTGGTTGTCAGAATTAATTAATTAAAGTATTTTATAAAATATTTTTGTTTTCTGTCCAAAGTCATTTCCCAAAACCTTCTTTCCCAATAGAATCTTTTTCTTATACTTAAAAATAATCATTTAATCAGTGAGCCAGTTAGTCACCTTTGATGGTGTAAACAAAATGCTACATCCACAATCTTGTATTTTTTCTAGCTAGGGACCAGAAAACTTTTTGGTCCTCTGGAATCAGAATGTGTCATTTAATTGATTGATTTTTGATGTCCATTCCCTTCCTCTTGCTCTTCCCCGCCCATATCTCCATTTAATTGTAATCCTAGATTATTTTTATTTCCTTCATTTTCTGGGGATTAATTCGCAATGGATATACAGTGAAGGTTAATGTACTAATAAGTCTTAACATCTAGTCTTAAACCTATTTTGATAGAAACATTTACTGGTATATTTATCTGGCAAATGATTAGGTATATTAAGAAGTGTGACAGTAGGATTAGGACTAGGACTCTGCTGGCAGGGATTCTAGATTTAACTAGTGAGCTAGGACAATATGCTGCTCAAGAATTCCAATGATAGGTGAATTTACTCTCTATTAATAATCAGGTAGTTTATTCTGCTTCAGGACAGTCCTGATGTATTGTTTGGAAATTTTTCTTTAAATCAAGCAATAGGTTATTTTTTCCATTTCCTCTATTTGCTTTTAGTTCTTCCCTTTTGGTTAGTAGAGTAATTTGAACCATTTAACACTGATTAACATGTTTAAAATGTTTAACCATAGTAGCGTTGATCTGAACTTAATAATAATATGAAATTTAATAGAGATAAACATAAAATTTTTGGTTTTATGGTTCTGTAATAATATGTGATGGTATTGATGATTTGACTTATTTGTAGCCCATAGATTGATCTGCAAAGTCTGAGTTACTTACTGATAATGGAGCAAGTATATACATCTCGCCTTTTCTACCCTGGCCACTTCCTTGATATCCATCTATATGATTCTGCACATCCTGGCATACTGGACCTTGTTATTTGCCCTTCTGCTGTATTATAATCTCCCAAACGCAATGCTTTCCAGTTCTCATGATGTTTTTTGCTTATGTCTTTCAATAAACACCTCCAGACATGTAACCACAAGACTCTCTCATCAAGTCTTTTCTGTCACCATGTCATTCAAACTTGAGTACCCATTAGCTGATCTAACAGGGTAGCAAAAGGGGTGATGATGATAAAACATAGACATTTTTATTAATGATTGAGCTAAGAAGAAAAAAGTCAATCATTTATTGAATGTTAACTATGAAAGAACTTTGCCAATATTACTTCATTTAATAATATTTAGATCATCTACTATCAAGGTACTATACTCTTTACAAATATTATATCATTTGATCCTCACAGAAACCTCGGAAGATGGGTGATGTTATTATTTCTATTTTACATTGAAGAAACTGAGTCAGACAGAGGTGAAGTTATTTGCCCAGAATCATACATGTGGTAAATGTCTAAGGTTATTATTGAACTTAAGTCTTCCTGACTCCAGACTCTGAACTATCTACTATGCCACTGATTGCCTCTAGGAGAAAGAACAGTACTCTAGGAGACAAAAAGCTTAGTTTCTAAGCATGGCTTTGCCACTTAAGAATACTGTTCCATTGAGTCTTGATTTCTTCACTTGTAAAATGGGGAATCTAGTACCTCATAAGATTGTAATAGAGATTAATTGATGTATAAAAAATTGCTTTTCCAAGGAGGTATGAATACTCTGGTAATTTGATTATTCTTCATCTGTATTCAAGATTACTTTTTCCATTCTGTAACTCCATCAGCCCATTTGAATCTCTTTTCATTTGCTTTACTATGTAGCTGTTGCAACCATAACTTAGATGCCATTATGTCATCAGAGACTGGGTCAGCACTCTCAGAACTTCAGTATGCCATCTGACATGTAGTATATACTTAATAAATAAATAATCTCTTGCTGATAGATTGACATCTTCTTCATATAAATGGCCAGAGGGTGATATCAGGAAGGCAGCTAACGCTGGATATGTTTGGAAGATTGCAGTTTGAGTTAGATTACAAGAATTAGTATTAATTTATCTGGAACGCTCCTAGATTGCAGTGTCAACTCATGCTTCTACTTGCAGATAATCATGATACATATTGTAGCTAACATTTATATAACACTTTAAGATTTGTGAAATGCATTATTGTTATTAACTCATTTTATCCTCACAACACTCCTAGGAGACTGAGGCTATTATTGTCTCCAATTTACAGATGAGGAAACTGAAGTGAAAGGTTTAAATATCTTGTCCAGTGATGTATAATGAGTCAATATCTGAGGCAGGATTTGAATTCAGATCCTTTCTGACTTTAAGGCAACACTATTTAATCTCATGTGCCATCTAGTAGTCTAATATACTAATTTCATCTGAAAAAAGTGACTAAAAGTTGTAGCCTATTCTATTTTCATTTGGCCAGGAAATTTGTGGCAATTTATAAATAATTGCTGCCATCTGTGACAAGATAATTTCTGGCTTAGGCTTCTTGCTGCCACTGTGGTAAGAGAAATACTGTTATGGGAAAGAAATTATGACTTAAAGTTCTTGCTGCTACTCTGGTAAGAAGAGAACACTGTCCCAGTCTCTATTTTGAGCTTCCAGACGTTGTTCTAGGAAGCAAGAAAGTCATGACACCTGCAAAATCAAGACTAGGAAACAAGCCACAGTTCCTGCTCTGACCAACTGCCAGATGTCCATTTCTTCCCTCTTCTGATATTTGTTTCCAGACATGTACACTCTTATCTTCCTTTCTTGCTTTCTGTAAAATTCTGTTTTTATTTGCAGCTTATGGATTCACACTCTATATAAGGTTGCTGAAGCTGATGCCATTGACTCATTGACTTGTATAAAATCAGTTAAATATGTGCTCTAAGTGCTATAAGACTTCAGGTCAATCTCTGCATTGTGGTGATAGACTTCAATAAAACCTCAAATAATCATCTCACAAAATTCCAACTCTAAAAGAAAATCTGGGCTTCTGTGCTTTTGTTTCCAAACAAAGCTATTACCTCTTAATAGGTGGGATATCTCCTAATAGGGACCCATCTCCCAGATACAGTTTTAAATTTTAGTATTGAGTGAATTAGAACAGGTATATGGTTTTACAGTATATATAGAGTGCTGGCTTGGAGCTTGGAAGATTCCTTTTTATGACTACAAATCTGACCTCAGATACACACATGCATTTACTGCATAACCCTGAAAAGTCACTTAACTCTGTTTGCCTCAGTTCCTCATCTATAAAATGAGTTGGAGAAGGAAATGGCAAACCGCTGTATTATCTTTGCCAATAAAAAGTCAAATAGGATCATGATGAGTTGGACATGTCTAAACAACAGAATGAGATGTAGCAAAAAGTTTTTGTTTACTCTTATGTAATAAATATTTTCTCTTGGAGGCATATACATACATATATACATACACATTGTATATGTTCATATATATATACATATACAAACATATATTTCTTGAGGGGATACTTTCCCTTTTGTCTGAATGAATCTTAGTTTCTCTAGCTGCATAGCACAGTGGATTGAACTTTGTTCTTTGAGTTAAGAAGTTCCAAGTTCAAATTTGACCTCAGACACTTAAAGTCACTCTGGGCACATCATTTAACCTTGGTGTACCAAAATCTCCTTATCAGTAAAATAGGGATAATAATAGCACCTATCCTCTAGAGTTTGTTGTAAGAACAGAATGACATAATAATTGTAAAGTGCTTTGCAAATCTTAAAGTGCTATAAGATGCTGGTTATTATTAATTTTTTTATTCTAGGTTTCAAATCTGTAATTATTTAGGTTTAAGTTCACCTACACAGAGAATATCATTTAGATGTAGTCTTTGATTACTTCATTAGCTACCTTGCCCCTCAATACTAAACTTCAAATGCTACAATTGTGGCCTGTGACTAGCTCAGCTTTTAGGCTTCCTGAGAGTGGAGGAGAATATGAGAGGGGATAACTTGTAATTCTTTATATCCTTCATAGCATCTTAAGCAGGGTACCTTTAATGTACTTTTTTCAATAAATACTTGCTCACTGGAAAAATTCTGATTGCAATTCTTTGGGATAGAAGGGATCCTAAAATAATTACAAGGAAATCAAGACAAGCATTTGGAGGCAAACTGCCCTGTCCACTCAATACCATAGGACCTAGATACTCCCTGACTTAAACATCTCTATTTCAAAGTAGACTATTAGAATATAATTGAAGAACTCATAAACTTAAGTAAAGGAATTTTTGAATTATCTTAATTTTCTCTAAATTAAGATAATTTAACATTTTGAAAAAATTGAGACAAAATTGCAAGTCCACTATTGAAATGTTTATTGACAATACATATCTACTCAGAAGTTGGCCCATAAAACAGAGATAAGTTGTGATTTCTCAAAGAAAGTTTAATCCATTCTGTCATGGTTAACATCCTTCTTGTCCAGAGATTTATATTTCCTGGGTGTAGTATAGTCTCCCAAGATTTTTGAGTTGGGGGATGGAAGTTGTAGCTTCCCAGGCCCATCTTCGGTAGGACTGAATCCATTCCAGTATATCAACAATGAAACATATCCAATTGTATCATCAGACTTGAATGGCAGGTTAGA
Source organism: Myrmecobius fasciatus (assembly GCA_023553655.1). Taxonomy (NCBI): domain Eukaryota; kingdom Metazoa; phylum Chordata; class Mammalia; order Dasyuromorphia; family Myrmecobiidae; genus Myrmecobius; species Myrmecobius fasciatus. The sequence continues at coordinate 188,929 of JAJPUD010002428.1, forward strand.
AGTTTTTAAAAAAATTAGCCTCTTAATCAGTTCCTGGAAGCAAATAGAATATTATTTTTATGCAGATTAAAGGACAATTATTTGAAGCTTTTTCAATTGAGGCAAGATTGGTTGGGGAGGCAGTGTAGAAGGGGGAAGGAAAGAAACCATTTATCAAATGCAAAAACATTTATTTTCAACACTTTTCTTTAACCACATTCTAAACATGTTGAAATTTATCTAAGTAGGGTACTATTACAGATACTATGGATTTTCAAGAAATAATTGTGTTTCAGTTGTTGTTGCACATTACTTAGTGATTTTCATCCCCTGGTTTAGGTGACTAGACACTAAAGTAATTCTCACAATACATTGAAAGCTTGACACCATTCTATATTGACAGATGAGTGTCTCCTCTCAGCATTAATATGGAAGGAGAAGTGGCAGAGTCTGGATCCTGGGGTGCTATCAGAGGAATTATGAGATTGCCTCCTCTTGGAGTATAAGTAGGAAGCTCTCTGCTATTACTGGGATCCGTATCTGTCAAGGCAGAGGGATCACCCAAGAACTTCTGTCTCATATTGCCTTCAGCTGTCTTTTTAGGGCCAAGGGATATTTTATGGGTTTGGAAAAACCCACCGTTTGGTGCTTCAGTGGTGCTTCCCTCAGTTCTTTGAATTCCCATTGGGTTGGTAGCTTCGAATACATCATCTGGACCACTGGGAGTTGGGAGCTGCCCTTCCGGGGTTCCCCAGATGGCTGGGTTTCGTCCTGTTTGTCCTGCAGGAAGAGCTGCATCCTGGGTATTAGCATCTATCCTTTCCTGGCCAGTTGGGAGTGTGGCTCCAGTACCAAAAGGTTGGATGAGAAGTCCTGTGAAGATCTGTGAGGCCATTGGCTAGGAGAGTGGAAGAGAGAAAGAGAGAGAATCTTGAAAAAAAATTCCATTTGCCCCAGAAAACATTAGCATTTTTGTATTCTCAAGGATTTGGGCTGAGTGATTGGATGGAGGGTGGGAGTGGGGATGGAGGTGAAGAAGCATGATAGAGAGAAAGCACAAATAAGCCTTTTTGATCAAATTGTGTCTTGCTTACTTGATATTCACTGGAAAAATTCTGATTGCAATTCTTTGGGATAGAAGGGATCCTAAAATGATTTCACCAAATTTTCTGTTATTGTTCTATCTCCATCAGCAAAACACAGTGAAAAAAACCCTCAGAATTTAGAGACTGAGTTTAGAAACTATGAGTTTGAATGCTACTATCTAAATAATGTTGGGCAAACCATAGTTTCTTTGGTTCTCAGTTTCTTCATTTGCAAAATGAAGGTATTGTATTAGATAATCTTCCAGCTGTGAAACTAGAATCCAGCTGTTAGAACTTTCCTCTCCAAGGTTATCATCCATTTACTTTGGATGTTTCTTATAAGTATCTGTTTATTTACATTTTATCTCTCCCATTAGGACATCTCTACATAAGGGTAAGGTTGATTTTTCCCCCTCTTCTTTATATCTCTAACACTTGGAGCAGCTAAGTTAGCATAGTGGGCTTAGAGTCAAATTTGCCTTCAGAAATATATTAGCTGTTTGACCCAAGCAAGTCACTTAGCCCTGTTTGTTTTAGCTTCCTGATCTGTAAAATGAGCTGAAGAAGGAAATGGTAGACCATCCCACTATTTTTGTCAAGGAAACCCCAAACAGGATCATGAAGAGTTAGAAATGACTGAAAAAATGACTAAATAATTATACCATTTAACATAACACATGAAACAAAGTAGTTACTTACTAAGTGCTTGTTGATTGGCTAATTGATGAACATATTTTAGGAAAAAGAAATCCATAATCCAGCAGTCTGATTTCAAATAAAAGTGATTTAATCTGCCCTTATCAAGCAAGAGGTTATAAGATCATAAGATCATTGATTTTGAGCTAAAACAAATCTCAGAGGCCATCTAATCTAGACTCTTCACTTTACAGATGAGGGAAGTGAAGCAAGAATAAGTTAAATAACTTGCCTGAAGTCATGCAAGTATTAAGTGTCTAATCTACCTCATTGTAGAAAACCAAACAGTTAATCAAATAAATATTTATTTAGGTACCTACTATGTGCCAAACATTATACTAACCACTAGGGATACAAAACATTAAATAATTCCTTCTCTCAAGGAGGTTACATTTACTCTTATATAATACATACAACTACAGTTGAGACAGAAAGGATTTATATATACGTATGTATATATAATATAGATATCTATTGTAAATATAAATAAACAATACATATGTATTTATAAATTTAGGTTTAAAAGATTAAATCAAATTAATGGGGAAAAGTGAATTTAAATGAACTGTGTAATCCTCTTGTCTTCTGTGTTCCTGGGTTGTTTCCTTCTGATGTATTTTTAAACGACATTGAAAAATTTGGCTTGAAATAGATTGACACCTGGGGATGTAGTTACATGTACTTTCCTTGATTCACTCAAAGAGCCCTCTATTTACCCCATTCTAATGACCATAGTTTACATAATCTGATGAATCATGTGTACTGGTGCAATCTATAGAAATAAAGGTACGTTATGGATGCATTTCCTTTTGCAAGAAGGAATTTCACACAACATTTCATGTGATTTTCTACTCAAACATGGCTGAGCTTAGTTTTATGAGGGCAGCAACCTCATCAGCTATGTCCTGCTGTGGCAAATTTCAAATAGAACAGAAAGTATTGATAGAAGTTCATTAAAAACATGATATCATTGATCCGAAAATAAATACCAATTAGCATTTGACCTTCATCACACCAGTAGCCAATGAAATGATTGTCATTTTAAAAAATAAATCCCATTATTATGAACAAAAAAATCTGACGAATTTCAAGTCCAAAACCTCCTTTCCTCTCTCCATTGCATAAATATATTCCTTGCCCATACATTTGTCAGCAGCTAGTGATGGAGACTGGGCTTGGAATTAGGAATTAGGAAGATTCATCTTTCTGAGTTCAAATCTGGCCTCAGACACTTATTAGCTATGTGACCCCAGGCAAGTTACTTAACCTTGTTTGCCTCAATTCTCATCTATAAAATAAACTGGAGAAGGAAATCACAAAACATTCTAGTTTCTTTGCCAAGAAAAGCCCAAATGGGTTCATAACAAGTTGGATATGACTGAAAACAACTCAATAATAAAAACATTTGCCTCAAGCCTCCTTGAGCTATAATGCATGGCACATAGTATTTGGTTTTATTTGGCTTACATTGGACACCAACTAAACTAGAGTGGACAAACATTTCTTGTGAGCTAGTTTTTGCTCTTTGGAATATGAATAAAATTGAATAGACTTGGCCAATGATGACAGGTGTCCTATTGTTTGAATAGATGGGTACTAGATTACCAGTCTCAAAATGCTAGAACAATTATAACTATGTATACAGATTATTTTATTTTTTTTCTCATGAAGATCTGTGCCAATAGAGTCAATTGTTCTTCCAAGGAATACATGTAGTGCTATCAAGACTTTGCAACAGTTCTTCAGTTTTTCTGCTCAAGTTTTCACTGTGTATTTATAATTTTTAGGTACAACTGAAGCAACATGAGAATTACTTTTGGAGCAGGATAAGAACATTCAAGTTCAGAGAAAGGATAACTTAACAGACCTATTGAATTTTTAAAGCTATTTTTGGGATTGACATTCAGGGTCTATTACTTTAAATGTGAGACATAGAAAGAATCAACAGAAATAGAGAATTTGAAATATATGATTTCTTTTTTTTTTTTTACCAATTCCTCTGAGCTTAGGAAGGCACCCTAAAAACAGAACAGTGAAAGCAAATCATTAGGCATATTTGAATGCAAGTAATACAAAATACATATAGTCTAACATACTTTCAGACTTTTACAAAAAAGAGATTTTTCATCCTCAAAATCTGTTCAACTTTTCTTTTTCCTATCACACAACTTATTGTGCCTCCATCTAAAGAGTCCAGGAGCACAGATGTACTAATTGAGAAATTCAGGACCAGAAGATCAAAAGATACTAGGTAGATTAGAATTTCAAGTTTCACTTTGCTTTGCTAATTATACAAATTATAACCTGATGCTGATATTTTATTTTCTACCCTTGTTAAATTCTAATATTGAGAACAAGAATTATAATTCAAAAAGGATTCTTGACTGTATGTTATATAGATCATTAGGAAAAACATAGTTATATGAACTTTTCTGAGTAAAATATAATTTAAAGAGAATAAATTCAAGGCTGGAGGGGGGTAAGTGCCTACTGAGCATTATATAAATGCCATTATAGTATTTGGTTAAAGGGTTGGAGGTGCCTTATCAAAGCAGCACAAAATAGTATAGAGGTTTCTACTTGGTTAATTACGATAAGGGTGACGACTTTTTAAAACTTCCATAGTATAGCCACAGATATTTTATTTCATCTTTCAAGAATTCACAGTTTCATTCAGTGGGTACTTCCTATATTGACCTGGATTGCTAGCTCTTCATGCCTTATTTAATGGTCCTTATATTGCTATGGCCAAAAACACTTGTTGGTTGGTAAGCATCTTCTGATGATGAACTTAGTCAGGTTGGTCCTCAAACTAGAGCTAGTAATTGCTCACATTTAAAAACATCTTAAGGTTTGCAATCTGCTGTACATCTCATTTATACAGTATTGGGAGGTAGTTGCCATTATTATCTCCATTTAATAGGCAAAATGCTAAAGATGAAAGAAATAAAATGACTTGTCCAGGATCACAAAACTAAGAAATATCTGAGGCAAGATCCCAAATCAGCTTTTCCTGAATCCACTCTATGTACTACAATTCTTAGCTATTTAAAGCCACCATTATAGCTACCTAATTGTGTTGATACATAATTGGTCACCAGTCCCTTAATCAAAGACTTCCTAACCTTTGCTCCATCTCTTACAGAGATTGTGCTCATATTAGCCTAGCTTTTGAGAACTCTGGCCCTTTTATCAGTCTGAGGCATCAGAGTGAGGACTCATTGAAGTGCCTTTGCCCATGTTCTGAGGACCAATACCATCAAGTGTGTAGAAGTTCAGCTGCAGAAGGCACGTCATCATCTGTCAAAAATTTGGAGCCATAACAACTCATAAAGAATTCATAACTCTTCATAAGGAGTTACGCTGAAGTTTGGTGAAAGAAAATGTTTATATTATGATAATGGTAGCATGAGTGACCACAAAAATGAAATCATGAATCCATATTATTTAACTAAGTAAATTAGAATAAAAGCATCCAGACAAATAATAATCCCCACTTCTACTACCCCTTTTAAAGGCAGTTGAATTTTGAAGTCTAGATTTGAAAAATGATCATCTTACCGGGGCTCCAATTTGTGCCACAATGACAGGGAGCATCTGAAAAATAAAATGAATAATGAAATAAAATTCAGATTACTTTTATTTTTAAAAAATAAGCTTAAAACTAGAATTTCTAATTTAAAATTAAATTAATTTTGCCTTTCTTAATATTTTCAGACCTCAATATAGTAACTGGCATATAGAAGATACATAATATACTTGTTGACTTACTGATTTGGAACCTGGGATTCTCTCCCTCTTCCTTTCCAAATGTCCATAAATGTTGCTCACACTTGTTTCACTATTTGCTTTCATTTTACCCTGTCAGGCTATTTCCCCAAAGTTTACTCTCTCTAATTGTTTACTCTCTGATAAAGTTGCTGGCTGGCAAAAGACTCAGTCTGTTCAATGTACTAACTAATTTATAGACAGAAATGAGAGAAAAGAAGGAATTTCTTCTTTCAGAGATAAAAGACAATTGACAAGTATAACGAGGGACTGGAGCTGTAGGGGCAAAAGGAGGGAGCTGATTATATTATCCATAAGTTTTGCAAAAGTATCTAATATCATGAGGACGACTTTTCTTTTCACTTGTAAAAGGACAGCAATCAAAATGTATTTCATTGGGGGAAAAAAGAAAAGCTGCCACTACATATCTCTGAGAGCTTGGAGTGGCAGGTTTTCCCATAAATATTACAAATGTATAAGCTCTAGAGGAGAGGGATGGAGAATGATGTTGGTCAGCACAAGATCTTTGATGGGGGACATCATCTATACATGCACAACTATTGTAGTGACACTATTTTAGAGTAAAAATCTAGAGTAAAAACCAATTTGCTGATATGTCTTCCTCCTTCTCTCTTCCTTCCCCTTTCCCAACTTTCATGGCTGGACAAATATTTGAAAAGCTTTTGTTCAGTCTTTTTTACAGTCACATCTGACTTTACATAACCCCATTTGGGATTTTCTTGGCAAAGCTAATGGAGTAGTTTGCCATTTCCATCTCCAGCTCATTTTACAAATGAGGAAGTGACTTGTCCAAAGTCACATAGCTAGTAAGTGTCTGAGACCAGATTTGAATTTAAGAATTTGTCTTCCTGACTCCAAGCCTGGTTCTCTATGGACTATGGTATCACCTACTGTCATTTGAAAGGTAGCCATGTATAAAAAGTATTATACTGGCTTTTTGCTTGGGTTTGTACAAAATACAATACTGGGAGTAATGAGTTCAAGTTATGATTATTTATTGACCTATTGAAAAGGTTCTGATAGGTAGAACTATTCCTCAGGGGAATGGCTTGCCCTGGAACTTTTTTTCTTTACTCATGGTTTATAAGCAAATACTGCATGAGTTCTTGTCAGGCATATTGCCAAGGGGTTTTCTGTTCAGGAATGAGCACTTCTGGGGACTCCTTAACTCTGAGATTCTCCGATTCTGAGAGAGTTCCAATAGACAGGAAATATTTTTGTTTCCAAATTTCTATGCAAACTTTTAAAGAATCCTGAAAAAATATTGCATTATATTGAGAGAAAGTACTCTGGGTAAAATTTCCTCTCATTCATTTAAAAATGAATTATTGGAAAGAAACATAGGACTTACTTGTGGAGACACCTGTTGTGCGGTATTTGTATCTGCTAGGGTCATTGGGAGTATCTGGATGCTAGGTACTAGTCCTGTAGCTGGATTTATCTGTAGGATAATAAATTTCATTTACCAAAGGACCATTTGGAAAATACATGCTCATATAGAACTTGTTTAATGTGAGGATTAGATACCTCCCTTCACTCCTTCTTTCCCTTCCTGCCTTCTTTTCTTCCCTCCATCTCTCCCTTCCCCCTTCTCTTTTTCTTTTCCTTTCCTTCCTTCCTTCCTTCCTTCCTTCCTTCCTTCCTTCCTTCCTTCCTTCCTTCCTTCCTTCCTTCCTTCCTTCCTTCCTTCCTTCCTTCCTTCCTTCCTTCCTTCCTTCCTTCCTTACTTCTTTCCTTCCTTCCTTCCTTCCTTCTTTCCTTCCTTCCTTCCTTCCTTCTTTCCTTCCTTCCTTCTTTCCTTCCTTCCTTCCTTTTTTTTCTTTTCCCCCTCTCTCTCTTTCTTTTTTTTTCTTTCCCTATCTTACCCAATCCTGTGACTTAGCAGGGACTACAGTCATGTTTGACATTTAGTTTCTTTTAGATAAAAACCTGATCTAGGTATAAATATTTTTACAAAAATTCTTTAGGACTAAGATGCTGAGTCTTCCAGCTCAGGTGCTTTGTTTAAGTTACTTGTGACTACCCAGAGGTCAGAGATGAATGACTAATCCTAGCTGGGGAAAGATTTGTGATGCTGAAGATGTAGCATGAATGATGGAGATTGAGTTTTAGGTACTATGCCATTTGTCATACTTGTTTTCTTAGAATAGTAATGGCAGAGGCAGTAGCTTTGGTGGTAGCGGTAGCAGCAGTGTTGGCAGCAGTAATGGTAGTGATTATTCATAATCACATCACATGTTATTCATATATCTATATATCTATATATATGTTATGCATATATATCTATATATCTATATCTTTGGGGGTCTGTAGTGGAGGGTGCAACACTGGAGAAAAGGGGAAGAATTGGCTAGAGAAGAAACCTAACTCTTTCAGGAGATTTCTATAAGAAAGTCCTTTATATTACATATTTATTTGAATCCTTGGATATTTTTTCCCTTTTGCATTTTAGCTATTTTTCCATGTTAATATTTTGAAAAAGAATAGATACACTTAAATAAGTAAAAGAGAACACTTACCAGCTGCATGTCTGTCCCCATTGAGAATATTTGTGACAGTGGTGTTTGGCCCAAAGGAGGGAAGAGCTAAAAAGCATAGAAAAGGAAATATGAAAGAAAAAAAACTAGTTTCATTATACCTTCAACTACGAATCCTTTCAAACAATCTATGTCTTATGTATTTAGATTAAAAAGAAGAATTTATTCACCAGAATTCTCTAATAGTATTGTTTCCTGGAAACATTGTATTAAGAAAAGGAAATTTTGGAGTATATGGATGACTATAAAGAGTTCATGTGTCTTCTGAAGATGATAGTATCATAGATTTAGATGTGAAAGTGACCTTAAAAACCCATAGAGGAGTAAACTATGACAAAGACCAATTAAATGACTTAACCAACATCTCATAGCTAATAAATATCTGAGATGATTTTTGAATCCAATTTTTTTTTGAATCTAACTCTCATGTCCTCTCCTCTATATTACATTGGCTTTCTTGCTTAATATTTTTTCCAGCAAGTGGTTTATGTAGTGGGAAAAATAATGAATAAACCAATCAATGTGCTATTCAGAGCCTCGGATAGATTTAGGTGCTGGGGATATAAGTATAAAGAATGAAATCATCCATTTTCCCAAGGATTTTGCATTCTAATGGAGTGTTTGTGGAACTAATGCTCATGAGAGAATAAAGCCTTGGATGCTCCCTATCTCTGACTAGGTGTCTGGAGAATGTGCTGCTCTGTTCCCCACACAACGTTGTGACCATCACACAATGCCATGGAATATAAAGGATGAGAAGGAGAGAAAAAAATCAATCACTGAAGAACAATTATTTTTCATGGGCTCTGATCTGCTGTGATTGTTGGTTGCTGCACTGACTGACTGAAAAGCTTAGTAAGCTGACTTTTTAAACAGTGGGTAAGGGACAAGGGCATTCTTCTGCCAATCAATCGAGAAATGCTCTTCTAGCTTCCTCAGGGAGATTTCACAGTGGGATAGAAAGGGCAACAGAGTGTTTAAACCTTATTAACACTTTCTCTATTTCCCATTGCTTTACTTCCTGTGATTACTCTACCTTAAATTTAAGATTTATCATTTTATTTTCTGCAATTACATAATTAATTGGGACCATCTCTCACTCTTACACTTATATGTGCACATATAAGAACCATTTAAGTTACCTGAGGATGAAAATTGTTCAGTTTTCTTTTTGTTTCTCTCTAGGGCTATGCCTGGAACAACGTTGAACTGAATTGAATTGGCAACATATGCCTCATTCCTCACCTGTAGTCCATCATCTCTGCCAGGAAGAGAGTGTGCTTCCCTATTAGTCATCCACTTTTCTCACTTCTATCCACTCTATGCATGACACTTTGTTTAAACCACCCTGGTCTTAACCAGTTACTTTTGGCTTGTTCCTTTGCAAAGATTGTTGTGTTGTTACTGTTGTTGAATTGTTTCAGTCATGTCAACCATTTGGGTTTTTTTTTTGACAGAGATACTACAGTAGTTTGCCATTTCTGTCTCATTTTACACATGAGGAAACCAAGGCAAATAGGGTTCAGTGACTTGTCCAGGATCACATAGCTAATATGTGTCTGAAACCAAATTTGAATCCAGGAAGATGAATCTTCCTGATTCCAGGCTCAGAGCTTTATCCACTGCATCTCCTAGTTACCTGCAAAGGTGACATAGGTTATTGTATAGATTACTTACCTGGTTTGGGGGCTGGGAGGTGAGTAAAGTTGGCTGTTCCAGAACCAAATTTGCAGGAGGAAGTCCCACACCAGGATGAAGCTGTTGCTGCGGTAATACGCACTGGATGAGTCAGCAGAACAATATAATTCAGATTTTGTTTCTGCTTATATTCAGGGAGAAATAGGGTTTTCTAACTGAACAAATGGGCATACATGCTTTCTGCAGAAAACACGTGTGATGGAGCAGCCTTTTAGAACAGAGCATTGGGTATACACAGAAGGATGGAATTAATGACCAGAGAAAGGATCAGATGAATAGAGATGAATAGATAGACCTAACCTTAGCAACTACACAATGATTTGAGATCTTACGAAATTCAACTTGTTCCTGGGAAGCAAAGGTCACAAGCTAACTAACTCTTCAGGCTTATAGGAAAGCTGATGTTATACAATCAACATCCCCCTGGTAAGTCCCTTTTGAATAGTACCTGTGACTGCTGTTGACCAAAGCCTTGTACTGGATACATTCTCGTTAGCTGGAGTATCTAAAATAAGGAAGAGTTGCTGAGATTTACATATTATTTTTTTTCTAAGATTGCAATGCATGTTTCCAAATATCTTAATTTCTTTCATGATCTTTTTGCGAGTTGATGGAAGGGAAGCTATTCATATATTGAACTTTATAGTGGGAAAAATTAATGTGGTACATGGTGAGGAAATAAGAATTGGGGTCAGGATGTCTGACTTATAGATCCTGGATACATTTGTTAGACAATGTATATGTACTAAGGCAAGTATGTTTTTTTTTTTTCAGAGCAGGTAATATCATAGTTTTATTGACTTTCTTAAGAGTTAATGGAAGTTCCAAGAAAAGTTTTGTTCTTTCCACAATTTCTACTCTTACTGCCTGTCTGTCAATAGACTTCTTTACTCAAATGTTTCCAGTAACGTAATTATTACCTCAAATACAAGGTCAATGGTTAAGGAGAAATAAGTATAAATTAAAACAGACAGTTAAACCTATGCCTAATGGTAGAATTTTTTTTGAGGATTCAGAATAAAGGTTATCATACTCCTAACTTTTGATCTTTTATAAGCTTCCTAAAACAATATGAAGAAGCCATGTATACCCTAGGAATAATAGTAATGCCACTAGGTTAAAACAAACTCATTATTGGAAAAGTGTGCTATGTTTTTAAAAAATCTAGCAATTAACCAATCAGTCCACAAACAACATTTAATTTCTATTATGTGCTAGATATCGGATATTGGAGATACAAAGGAAAAAAAACAATTTTAAGGCAAGTATTTTTAATGAACCAATGTGTTCACCATGTAATATATTACATTACTAAGCACATTATCTTTAATACTTATATATCCAATAAACTCAAGAGGCTTCTTTTTACCTCTAAGGTCAAACATAAGGTTGAAAACTCATGGTAATTTGTCTCTTCCCACCTTTCTAGTCTTTTTACACTTTATTTTTCAGTTTTTGTTTAGTTGTTTCAGATTCTTTGTGACCTCATATTGGGGTTTTCTTGGAAAAGATACTAGAATGATTTTCTATTTCCTTCTCCAGCTCATTTTTTACAGATGAAGAAATTGAGGTAAATAAGGGTAAATCATTTGCTCAGAGTCACATAGGTAGTATCTGAAGGTAGATTTGAATTCAGGTCTTCCTACCTTCTGGTTTGATACTTTATTTACCATGTCACCTAGTTGCCCTGTTCATTTAGTGTAACTTCTTTGGTAAAAGAGATACCTTATAGAATCTGGCAAAAACAGATAAGCAAATATCCTTGTAGTAAAGAAGCAAAAATATTACTTTTATCTCTCTGAACTTTACATCAGGAAGAAGCATACCATCTAATTTTATCTTGGAAGCTAGGTAGTTTAGTGGATAGAATTCGAGATCCAAGTCCAAATCTTGTTTTAGACACTAGCTGTGTCACTTTGGGCAAACCACTTAACCTTTGTATAATTCTGTTCCCTTATCTGCAAAATGGGTATATTAACTGTACCTATCCCAGGGTTGTTGTGAGAATCAAATGAAATAATATTTGTAAAGTGTCTTGTCAACTATAAAGCATTATATAAATTCTAGCTATTATTACTGTGAGAATCAAATGAGTTATTGGTAAACTATTTTACTAATCTTTCATTTCTACATAAATACTTTTGTCATTATGAGTCATTTTTCAGTTGAGTATGACTTTGTGACCCTATTTGGCTTTTTTGCTTGTTTTTTTGTTTTTGGCAAAGATACTAGAATGGTTCAAGTCATTTTACAGATGAAGAAACTGAGGCAAATAACCATTCTGTTTGCCCTGATCACACAACTAATTAGTGTCTGAGGCTGTATTTGAACTCAGGTTTTCCTGACTCCAGGCTTGGTGCTGTGTCATCTATCTGCCCTAGCATAAATGTTTAGTTTCCTCATTAATAAAGCAAAGAAATTAATTGATTTAGATCATGTCTAAGGTTTCTTTTTGCTCTGACTGAGCAGTTATAGGTGCTTGTTAGAGTTTACTCCACCCTAAGTTTGTTTCATTTATCATACTTCTTTCTAGCTGCTTTCCAGATAGAATAAACCATAGAATTACAGAGTTTGAGATCTGGAAAAGTCCTCAGTGGCCATCTACTCTTGCTCCTCCAGCAAGAAGAATTTCAGCAAGAAGATTTCAGGAAAATCCCTGAGAAGAAGTAGTCTAGCTCTGCTTGAAGACATCCAAAGACTGAGAACTTTCCACCTTTGAGGCAGTCCATTCCGTTTAGGGACAGCTCTAATTGTTAGGAAACTTTTCCTGATATACTTTCTAAATTAGTCTCTTTATAACTTCTACCCATTCCTTATAACTCTGCTCCCTGAGGCCAAACAAAACTGGTCTGCTCTCTCTCTCTTGTTTTTTAAAATGAGTTCTTAAAGCATAGGTAGATAGCTATCATATCTCCACTCTAATCCCCCAAACACTATATTTTCTTCTCTAGACAAAATATACCAACTGACTTTAACCCATTGTTATATGACACAAATTCAGTGGTTTTCATCAACATGATTACCCTACTCTCAACTCTTCTGATTTGGAATATTCTTCTAAAACTATAGTGCCTCAAATCAAATTCAACTCTGCAATCTCTATGTGGTAGGAACAAAGTTCTACCTCCTCCCATGCAAATTAAGTTCATTTTACTTTTAAAAAAATATTGAAGCCATCTTCCAGACTTAGTTCAATGGTCTAATAGCCATGATAAGCTATTATATAAAATGTCCATGATGAGCTCCATGCTCTCTCCCAGGTTTGGTAGACCATCATGGGGAACTCAGGCAAGAATGTTTAGTATCAGTTGCTGTATCAGTTCCATCAACTCGATACCTATTCTTATGAATATCTTTCACCTGCTATGACTTAATAAATCTTGGTTTGTTCCATTATTTAGCCCAAATCAGGAAATTATCAGAAAACATGATTTTGATTCTGTCCAAAAACTTTTGATATGTTGTCATTCATATTATTTTCTTTAATGAAATTATCTTTATATTAATTCTTTGAATCACCAGTTCTGTAGGATTAAATTATTTAGTCTAGATTATTTAGAACAACCACACCTATCCATGCTTCCTGTATTTTATATATGTGAAGGTGATGTTTTTTTGTACTTCTGCAAAGCATTTACCTTTTGTATCCTGTTACTGTCTCCAGTTTTGTTCACTCTCCTAGGCCAGTTTTGAGTAGGGCCATAGCACCATAGATTTACAACTGGAAAGGATCTTAGAGATTCCCTTGTGACTTCTCTGAGTAAGGTCTCTGTCTGTATATTTTCCTCAGAATCTAGCATAATGCATAACCCCTCAGGAATATAGCTTTTATACAGTTGGTATCTAATAAATGTTTATTCAGTGAAGGAATGGTCTCATTTGGGGTTCCCATTGCTTCCAAATATCTGTCCTAGCAATCTACCAGTGCCTGAAATTTTATCATAAAGTTCCATTCTTTTTTCTTTTTAATTGATAAAATATCTATTAAAATGCAATCACTTTTGAAAGAATGACACATTGGTATATTATCTAACATTAGCATTATTCTATGGATTAGTTTATCACCAGTAATCCAAGAAACATGATTATAAGGGAATCGGATATAATGCCAATAGGTTTTGGTGGAGAAGGGAGAAAATGGATAGATGAGTTTGGTTGTTAAAAGAGGTCTAGCTGCAGTAGTAGAGGGAGGGAATGGTGGGGAAGATAGTCAAGAGTTGTATGAGAATATATCTATATCTATGTAGTTATAGATATGACTCTACTAAGCTATAATGAGAAATTTTGCCATTCAACTCAAACACCACAAGGTACTTTTTCAAGTAGATTTAATAATTCATGATCTGAAAATAATACAATTAAGGCAAATTCGATGAAGCAGGAGGGGAAATTAGTTACTATTGTGGCTCATATAATGGTGAAAAAGTAAATGTTCCTACTGAACCCTGGGGTAGCAGGAAAACAGAATTTATCAAAAAGACACAGGCTATGTTCCAGTTACAATGGTGACCAAGGGACAGACTAGCTCAGTTTTCTTCAAAAGGGTTGTAGCTTGGGGCAGCTAAGTAGGGCAGTGGATAGAGCACCAGCCCTGAAGTCAGGAAGACCTGAGTTCAAATCTGGCCTCAGACACTTAACATTCCTTAGCTGTGTGACCCTGGGCAAGTCACTTAACTTCAATTGCCTCAGCAAAAAAAAAAAAAAAAAAAAAAAAGGGTTGTAGCTCTCCTTATATGCTGTTTAAATTTTGCTTCCCACAAAGCACTTTGAGATAGTGTTCAACAACATGCCTTAGGAGTTACCAAACCAAGTGCAATGATGGCTTTTGCAAAAGAGCAATGTCCCATAGCCATTGCTTTAGGTCTGATTCCTGCTTAGCCATATTTTTCCAGGTGATCCTATGCAGCTTGTTTTGAATGCCTTTGGGTTCCATTTTCCTGTCACAGATATTCCCTTCCCCACTACCCCAATAATATGATTGAAACTGTGCCATGTTCCTGAGTTATAGAATTTCATGCCTTTTTCCCTGTCTTTTTAATTTTCCCCAAAACTTGCAAAGATAATTTTCAGCATTCATCTTTGCAGAATCTTGTGTTCCAAATTTTTCTTCCTTCCTCTTCCTCTTTCCTCTCCTTAGGACAGCAAATAATTCCATATAGATTAATTTCATGTTTCAAGGATGCAAAGGTCCATCCAGGTATATAATAGCCCAGCAACTCTCAGTAAAAGATTCCTCTCTCAAAGTTATATTGACACATAGCAATACCAATGGAAATAAACTATTATATCAGTAACTAGAATTATCAAGTATCTACCATTTCTGTCAGTGACTTCTATAGGTAAATCAGTCACATTTTCAGGATTTTTATTCTATGATACCTCTTATGTTTTCTTTTCCAAGTTGAATCAGTTGAAAATAAAAATTAGGGAAAAAAGTACTTACTGGTAATGATTGAATTGTCCCAAGGAGACAAAAAAGAACTGCTGTTTTCATGTTTCAGATTGGTACCTAAAACCAAAATTAAATTGTTACTATTTATCCTTTATCCTTTTTTCCTTTCAAAATAATATACCATTAAAATACTTCTTATTCTTGATATGAGACAAATCATTTTACCTCTATGTTCTTCAGCAAGTTTGTACAGAAGTAATGAGTTGAGTCTTATTGATTTCCTGAATTTTCTCTCTTTCTTTTTGCCCTTCAAGTTGTCATTGGTTGTGGAAGGAATTTAAGCACAATTTCAAGAGTCTGATTACCAAAAGACCAATCAGGACCCAGCAGTCTATGTGAAATCATTTGGTTTCACCCATTCTCCAACATTTCATTAGGTGGGATATTAGATGCAGACAGCATGATGTCACCTGGTATCTGCCAGGTTGAAAAGAGAATGCTTCATGTTTGCCTAATTAACTCAAGAAAAGAAAAAAGACTATGATCTAAGTGTGGCAGTGTGTGGGCTTGGAGGTAGTTAGCTTGATAGGAAAACTACTTATTCCTCCTTACTTGGCTTCTAAACATTTTATGAAGGAATCAATCTTTTTCCAAATCCTCCTTCAGCCAATCCTGGGAAACACACTATACACTGCTTTATGAATATGTTGGGAGAGAAAAATCAGAACAAAAGGGGAAAAACTTTGAGAGAAAAAGAACAGAAGAAAGAAGTGACTATAACATGTATTGATTTACATTCAATTTCCATAGTTTTTTTTCTGGATGCAGATGGCATTTTCTATTCAAAAAGTATATTGGTATTGCTTTGGATCACTGAACCACTGAGAAGAACCAAATCTTTCAAAGTTGATCATCACATACTCTATATTTCTGGTTCTGCTTGTTTCTCTCAGCATCAGTTCATGTAAATCTTTCCAGATTTTCTAAAATCAGCTTGTTCATCATTTTTTTATAGAACAATGATATTCCATTATCTTCATATAACACAACTTATTCAGCCATTCTCCAACTTGTGGGCATCTACTAGTTTTCCAATTCTTTGGTACCACAAAAAGAACTTCTACAAGCATTTTTTGCACTTTGGGTCCTTTTCCTCTTATATGATTTCCTTGGGATACAGACACAGTAGTGACACTGCTGGGTCAAAAGGTATGCTCATTTTTATAGCCCTTTGGATATAGTTCCAGATTGCTCCCCATAATGGTAGGATCATTTCACATCTCCATCAACAATGCATTAGTGTCCCAGTTTTCCCACATCCCCTCTAGAAATATTCTTTCTGCATTAGTTTCCCAGTTTTCCCACACCCCCTCTAGAGGTAGTCTTCCTTTTTTCCTACTTTCCTTCCTTCCTTCGTTCCTTCGTTCCTTTGTTCCTTCCTTTCTTTTTTATTTTTATTTTTATTTTTTTGCTGAGGCAATTGATGTAAAGTGACTTGCCCGGTCACACAGCTAAGGAATGTTAAGTGTCTGAAGTCAGATCTGAACTCAGGTCTTCCTAATTTCAGAGCTAGTGCTTTATTCATTGCTCCACCTAACTGCCCATAGAGATATTCTTAAATGAGATAATAGTTGTTAGCACAGTGTCTGATACATAATAAGTACTGTATAAATGTCAGTCATTGTTATTGTTGTTCTTATTTTATTGTTATTCTTCCTATTTTTAATTTTGTTATGTATTTATTTATTAAAAACCTAAACACAAAAAAGAAAAAAAAACATTGCCACATGCATGGAAGAACATGAGAGGATTCAAAATATGAAACAATAAATTTCCATTTCATGAAAATGTATAGAATAAATACTCTGCATTGTATTAAGAACTATCTTTTTGTTGCTTCCTTGTAGGTTTTCTTTTATTCTCTGCTGTGCATTTTTTACTTTATTCTTTTTTTTCCTTTTCTTCCCTGTACCTCTAAATCCATCAACTCATCATTTTCTATACCACAGCAATATTCCAACCTTATACTATTTAGTTGTTTTAAACCATCTAAAATAATCTTAATTAATATGGCTGACATATAGTGTACTTTTTCTATTTTTTCTTTTGATTGAATCTATTTTAACTTTAACTTTGTCTGAGATTATGATTATTACCCCTATTTTTTAAACATAATAAATTCTATTCCTGCTCTTTATTTTACGTTTGTATTTCTTATTTCCTGTTTCTCCTGAACTCGTCTACTTTATTTCTACTTGTTAACTGGGCTTGCTATTACTTAATCTTCTTCCCACAGGATTGCTCCTTTATTCTCTCCCTCAGCTGTCTCCTCTTACCTTTGACTTCGGCCTTTATCTCATTTTCATTAATCTACCCATTTCCAATGTTGTCAGATTCCAGAACTACCAGCCTTCCTTTCTCATTAATTCCTCTGTGTCACTTCTTGCCCTTGCACCTTATTAATATAATCTAATTATTATATTTTTTAGCTTTTCCTACATGGTTTTGTTTTTCAGAATCACTTCATACTTAACTCCACCTCAATCTTTTTTTGGAACTGCTCACTTACTAATGACAATCTTAGACATATGGCTTATATTTCTATATATAAAGCATAAATATTTTGTCCTTATTAATTAATCTTCAATATTTATCAGATATTTCTTTTGAATCTTATATGTTGTAAGTTCAGCTCTTTTTGCCACAAAACCTGGAAGTCACAATTCATTGAGTGTTCTTTTTTCCCTCCATTCAGGATTATAACCCTATTTCTTTTGCTCTTTGACATATAATATTCCAAGACTTGTGGCCTTTTGAAATAGCTGCTGCTATGTTTTGAGTAATTTTAATTGTGGCTCCACCATTTCTGCATTTTTTTTCTAGTTGCTCCTGATATTTTCTCCTTGATCTGGGTTTTTTTTTTTTAGCCATGATGCTTCTGTAGAATTTCCTTGTAGGATCTCTTTCAGATGGTGATCATTGGATTTTTTTTCTATTGCTACTTTCCCCTTTTGTTTTTAACACTTTGGGATAATTTTCTTTAATTATTTCTTGTATTATGATATCAAGATTCTTATTTTTGAATATAGCTTTCAGGTAGTCCAGTTATTTTTCTTTTCTTTTTTTTGTGAGGTTTTTTTTTCTGAGGCAATTGGGGTTAAGTGACTTGCCCAGGTAATTGGGGTTAAGTGACTTGCTCAGGTAATTGGGGTTAAGTGACTTGCCCAGGGTCACATAGCTAGGAAGTGTCTGAGACCAGATTTGAACTCAGGTCCTCCTGACTTCAGGGCTGGTGCTCTATCCACTGAGCCATTGAGCTGCCCCTGCTTTTCTTTTCTTGCTATGCTCTCCATATCTGTTGTTTTTCTCACGAGAGATCTCACATTCTCTTCTATCTTTTTCATTCTTTATATTTTGTTTTATTATTTTTTGGTCTCTTACAACTTCACTGCCTTCCCCCTTTCCAGTTCTAGTTTTTGAGGAGTCCTTTTTTTCATTAAGATTCTGGATTTCTTTTTTTAGTTGATTGACTTACATAATCTTTTTTTTCTTAGTTTGTTCTTTTTTAATTTTTAAAAGTTTTTTCTCAATCTCTCATTTGATTTTTAAAGTCTTTTAAAAGTTCTATGGATTCTTTTTAGGTAGGTCACCATTTGGCATTAGTCTTTGGGATAGGAGAGACATTTTTTATTTCAGTCTCCTCTTCTGAAGATGAACCCCGGTCTTCCTTATTTCCATAGTAACTTTTTTTGGTTGGGTTCTTTCTCCTTTGTCTGCTCATTTTGAGACAAATTGCTGGTATAATCACATCTAAGTCCTAGGATATAGGCGATAGTGTCTCTGTCCTCATTTCCTCCTTCATTTCTTCCCTCTAGCTGGGAACCCAAAATTATTAACTCCATT
The DNA here is from genome assembly GCA_023553655.1 of Myrmecobius fasciatus. Taxonomy (NCBI): domain Eukaryota; kingdom Metazoa; phylum Chordata; class Mammalia; order Dasyuromorphia; family Myrmecobiidae; genus Myrmecobius; species Myrmecobius fasciatus. The sequence goes on from JAJPUD010002428.1 coordinate 208,008, forward strand.
CCTCTAAGTGTCTGCAGCTAGCAGTGCCCCTGCCCTGCTGCTGTTGCACTTACTGAATGTGAGCTGATTCCTTCTCGCCCAGGGTTGTCTTAGCAGCATAGCTGGTCCTGGCATTCCTTATTAGCAGTAGTTCCTTCAATCTTCTCTGACTCAGATGCCTGACTCCCCACACTGTCTTGGAAGTAAAAGTTCCTATGGAAGGGATTGAGTCTATTTCCTCTCCCAGCTAGCCCCAGGGCTTGCCCACTTCATGTTTCAGGGAACTAGCCTGGAGGTTTACACTTCACAAGGGCCAAGTCTCCATCCTGGTAGGATTTTCTCTCATTGTCCTAGAAGGACCACTGTTCTGCCCAATTCTTATTTGTTTTTAACTATTTTATGTTCACCCTGAGGTGAAATTCTTCTAGTTTGTGGTGAATGTGTGGAATTTTCTGACTTAATCTACCATTTCCCCAAGAATTTTCCCCTGTTATTACTATTATTAGCGAGAAATGTGACAAAAAGATAATTGAGAGATCCTGGAAACTCAAAAGATTTTTTTTTAAATATAGAAAGGCTTTTCTACTGGTTTTTTGGTAGAATTTTGCATCTACATTTCTTCATTCATCTACCAGTCTGTTCTTGGCTCTCTATGGAGACACTACCACCAGCTATTACTGTCCTTAGGATGCTGTTATAATGTCAGGGAAGAAGTTCAAATATTTTTGTCCCTTTGAAGCACATCTGGTCTTTTTTCAGCCCAGGGTAGGGGCATACTGAGATTGACATACTCTCATCTCTCCTCAAGTGGTTATCAAGGGTTGGCTGGAATTTTGTCTCCTGGCTTACTTCTTGGGAGAAATTCTAATTTAAACTAGTTCAATGTTTCTATGCAGCCCTAAAAAGTATGACCAAGTCTCTTAGCCATTTGGAACTGACTTTCTGCTAACTTCACTTCACTTTTTCTCACAGCTTTCAAAGACCTCTTTGGTTGATCAAATGTTTTCCACACTTAGTCTAAAGAATTTGTACAAGGGAATCAATCCAGGTCAGAGAAAGGCAAGTCAAAGCTTCCAAGCTGATCAGCAGTGGCATTGGCCTGTGAACAATTACTGTATTACCAGCCTGGGTGAGATAGGGAAACAATATCCTCCCTAAATAGATTTTGATCAATATGAGTTCTTACTTGATTATGAGTATCAGGGCTTAGTATCTTATCACTTACATTAAATGGGGTGGGGATAGTTGTTTAGACTTACCCCTACTCTTACATATGTGAAATCATTTCCACTTTGGTTAGCTTGTTTTTATTAAATATATTTATATATGACAGAGGCAACTAGGAGATGCAGAGGATAGAGCTCTGAGCCTGGAGTCAGGAAGACTCATCTTTCTGAGTTCAAATATGGCTTCAGATACTTACTAGTAGTGTGACCCTGGGCAAGTGATTTAACACTGCTTGCTTCAGTTCCTCATCTGTCAAATGAGTTGGAGAAGGGAATGGCAAACCACTCTTCACTTTGCTAAGAAAACCCCACAGAGCAGCTAAATGGCACAGTGGATAGAGCACCAGCCCTGAAGTCAGGGCTGGTTCAAATCTGGTCTCAGACACTTAATTAACACTTCCTAGCTGTGTGACCCTGGGCAAGTCACTTAACCTCAGTTGTCTCAGCAAAAAAACAAAAAACATATTCATTCAAAAAGAAAAGGAAAAAGAAAAAGAAAAAAGAAAACCCCAAATAGGATCGTGGAAAATTAGACATGACTGAATATGATCATGACTGAATAACAACTTTTAGTTCAGTTATTATTTCTTTGAGGTATGCTTAAAAGTTTTTGTGGCTTATCCATTAGGCTCTTTCCCCCAGGCTTTGTTTATTTTAGTTATGGAATTTGTGTCCCTTCACCCATTGAATGTCTTCAGTATGTTCACTGTCTTCTATTTACTAATATTGCTAGTCTCAGCCCTGATTTGGGGTTTTGAACAAAGGGCTGGCTCTTCCATTTCTTGAGCTATTGAGTGAGGTGGTCAAGCCCTGTTTGACCTTGACCTCAGTTTATTTGTTCCTGTCACAGCTTCTACTTATATCAGATCACTTAAGAATACTACATTCCATAAGTAAATCACTAAACTAGTTTGCATATTTCTTTCTTTATGTATCAAATGAGTGTGCTGAATCAATGATTTCTTGAAAATCTTCCAGTTTTCAATCCATAACTCAATGTTACTTTGTCATCTTACAATATTTTCTCTTCTTCTTTTCTTTCTTTTTTTTTTTTGCTTTTTGCTGAGGCAATGGGGTTAAGTGATTTGCCCAGGGTCACACAGCTAGGAAGTGCTAAGTCTGAGACCAGATTTGAACTCAGGTCCTCCTGACTTCAGGGCTGGTGCTCTAACCACTGCACCACCTAGCTGCCCCTTACAATATTTTCTCACGAAAAGATTTCAAGTTAATGATTCACTCCCTTTGATTATGTAGGTAACTAACATATCAAAGACCTAGCAGCTAATTAATGATGATGCAGGATTGCTCTTCCCCTCTTCCATCCCCACCACTACCACCACAATTGAATTAGGATTTGTCCTAGCTAGGGAATCTAAACAGTTTGTGGAAGAAATTGACAAAGATGAGCAACTTTTTTGTAAAAGAAAATTTATGTCTGGAGTTAGATAACTTGCAACAGTAGTGTAATTACTGAGTTTGCTGTCTGTGTTTTAAACTACAAACAAAACATTCTCATAAACAAATACAATCTTTCCTCTAAGGAAAATGTGAGCAAAAACCAGCTTTCCTGTCTCAGTAGGTTTGATATCCCTGCATCTTGAAGCTTTTTTTGATGTTCCAGATGATTCCTGGTCTTTTCTGGTCCTCTGCATCTTCCACAAAGCTCTCAAGTCAATGAATTCCCCAGGAATGAGGGAGGTCTAGAAATAGCTAGCCCTCACGGCACTCTCCTATTGCGATCTCTCCTGCTGGGAAGTGATGTTCTTGATAACTGTGTATTCTTTGGCTCAACCTCAGCCTGAGGTCAGTCTGCTAGATTTGAAAGCCATGGCGCTGCCAAGGTCAGTGGTTTGGTCATTGTTTAGTGCTGGCGTTTAGTTGGATTTTGCTGTTTTGGGGGCTTTAATGGACAACCCAAAACTTTGAGAATGTTCGATAATGAGACCATTATAATGAAAAACTGTCAGAAGTGGAGTTCTTTTAATTAAATTCTTCTGTAAATTGATGATTTGCTTATAGAATGCCAGGTCTGACGCTATCTCTTCTCCTTCTTCTGATTATGAAATGAATCTAGAATAACAAGACATGGGTCTATATTTTTAGCTACTTAATGATGAGTGGGAAAATAGATCACAGCTTGCCCTTTTCCAGGATTTTTGCATGCAGGCCAAGTACCACTGAGTCAATAAAGCACATTAGGTATAGGAATTATTTGTTTGTGGGAAAGAAACCCTGGGATACCACCTCAAGACCAATGAGAAGGTTGTTGGGGAGGTATAGAGAAAAAATTCACTGAAACCTAGCATCTGGTAGCTTTTTATTTTAATTAATTATTGTTGCTAAAGAAGAACTGTTTCTTCATTGCTGAATACCATAAATTCTGTCAGAGCCTTTAAATTTGGCACCTTCTGACTTTGGTAACTTCTCCCTCTCAACTAGGATTGAAATCTAGGTTGCCTACCCCTAATTGCAGCACTTTTCTTTTGCTGTGAGACAATAGGGTCATGCCAGTAAGCTATGATCACTCTTGGATGATGACTTAGGTTGGTTGCTCATGTTTGACTTAGATGGGTGACTCATGTTTCATAACGTTTCAGAAATTTTCAAGACAAATATGGACTAGGTGGATTTTGACTGTTCCTTTTGGCTGTTGAGTCTCCTTATCCAAGTTGTCCAAATAACCTGATTCATGGTCTGGAAATATTAGTGGTTTCATGATTCTTCTGGTAGTGTGACATTTATGGACTTTATTACTATTGATCCAGGACTTTATTATAGTTCATAGCTGTTTAAGAGGTATAGAAAGAACCTTGTGCTTCTGAGATACTATTCAATGTTCTGGAGAAAAATGGGTTAGGTACAGTTCTTACATTTATTACTGAATAAAAAATATATTAAGGACCACTAATTCATTTTTTTTAAACAGAGGACAAGGGTTTTTGGACTATATAACTTTTGGAGAATGAACTTCATTTTTCTTTTTCCTACCTGGAGAAGTGAGGTAGTTTTAAATCTCTGAGTAGACATTTCTCTGCCAGATAATGAATGGAGTTAGGAATTTAATGCTCTATGAATATTAAAATAACCAAACCAAGGAGAACAAACCATATTGTTGGGAATGATGATGTTAGAAAAAAGGTCAGATATTCCATTCAATGTACTGTTTTGAAGTTCCCTAGGACTAGTAACTTTTTTTTTTTAAATTATGGAATTGCTGAACTTTTGTCTTTGTGTATTCATTTCCTAGCACAGAGCTCTGAATAAATGGATGTTGATTGGATAAGTATATAGCCAAGGATCACACGATAAAGTGAATGTGAACAGTCATATGTCTTTTTGGAGAGAATATTCATAGCTTTCAAAGCACTAATGATGAAAGTGACCCTACAATGAATCTTGTAGTTTTCTCACATTTAACTTCATTTGACTAAAATCCATAATTTTTCTTTTGGCAAAAAGTGTGCTTTTAAGCCAGTCTCCTTCAATATGTCAATGTTCCTTATTTCTGATTTTCTTTGACTTTCTTCTTCCTTGAATTTTAATAGCTATTGTTGTAATAACTGTTGTAAGTTTAATTATTTGCATTATTGTCATTTTTTCCATGCCAAATAGGAAATCCCTGAGTAATTGTTTTGGTTTAAAAAGTGATCCCCATGGTGCTGATTGAACCACCTCTATTTGGAAATGGGGGAAAGGTTTGGCAACTTAGAAATTCTAGTGCACGTGTTAATTGGGAATTTGGGGTAAATGAGCCAAGATCAGGAACTGGGGGAGAAGGTGAGGAGTTGGCAGGGCATATGTGGAAAGTGACAACTGAAATTGAAATAAAGTAACTTGGCAATGATAAATTTTAAGAGTAGCCCAGTGATTTGTGAGGGTCAGTGTTCAGGTTGACAGGATGAAGTGTCACACAAAAATCAAAGTTTTGAGGGATACTGGGGAATGATTTCAATTGGGTCCTTTTTCTAGTATTTGGGAAAATTTCAGGTTATATCTAGCTGAGTCCCATCCTTTGTACCATCTCTGTAATATACCCTCCCTCCCTTCTCAGACACTGCTACCATTCTGATGCAGACTCTGATAGCTTCACATCTGGACTATTCAAGTAATTTTCTAGGTAGTCTTTCTGTCACAAATCTCTTCTTATTTCAGCCCTTTTCCCCCTCTATGCCAAAGTAATCTTCCTAAAACACAGGTTGACCAGGTTAGCTCCTACTTAATAAACTCTGTGGCTCCCTATAATGTTCAAGATCAAATAAAATATCTTCTATTAAGCATTCAAAGAGTTTTACATCCTGTATCTCCCTTCCATTGTTTTTCAGTATACATGTATTTCTCTTTTCTTGTGACACTGGCTTCTTGCTATTTCTTGAATAGGATAACTTCCTGCATACTCAGTTGCTTAAGCCTGAAATTCTCTCTCTTTTCATCTCTACCTTCTTGCATCCCTGGCTTCCTTTAAATCTCAGCTAAAAATCTCACCTTCTACAGGAAGTCTTTCTTATCCCTTTTAATCTTCTAGTATCTTCCCTCTACTAATTATTCTCAATTTATCCTGTATGTAATGTTTGTATCTAGTTGCTTGCATGTTGTGCTTTTTTTTATTAGACTGTGAACTCCTTAAGTGCTGAGATTGTCTTTTATGTGTTTTTTTGGTATCTCTGCTATTTAGTATGGTGTCTTGCATATAGAAGGCTTGATGAATACTTGTTTAAGAGACTATCTAATTTTTTACTGGAGAGTTCCCATTGCCAAAGCAGTTTCAATATGCTTGAAGTAATTGCTGTCATGGTAGCAGACATGAGTATTTCCTTGTTATGATCACGAGCTATTCCCTTTCTTCTCCCTCTCCCCATTCATCCAGTACCACACAAAGAAAAAAAGTATTTTAAAATCATTTATTAGCTATAGTACATTTGGAACAAAACTTTCCATAGTTTTCAGAATTATTGTCAGAAAAGAAAAACATGATTGTTTCTCTCAAGTGAATATAGTTATTATTAAATATAGGCACAATTTATTTTTCTAAAACATCAAATCAATATTCTCCTATTTTGAAACAAATGGGGTTAAGTGACTTGATCAGGCCAGCTTTGAACTCAAATATAACCTGATTCTAGGGCTGGTACTTTAATTATTGTGTTTCCTACCTGCTCCAACTTTCACTCTCAAGAAGGGTTTTTGAATGATTGAAACATTAGCAATTCTACCATGGGATTGGTTGGTCTGGTGAGGCTTTAGGAGAGAGCTTCATTAATAGAGCAGTAGAAGTCAAATGTGTCCACCAGGGACAGTGGACTCTGTTCTACAGCAACATTTAAAATAGTACAATATCACTTTTACAAGAAGAGCAGAATCATTTAGATCCTTTGCCAGACAACAAAATTATTTAAGGGGCAAACAGAAATACATCCAAGTTATTATTAATAAAGTCTAAACCTGCCACCTAGGCAAACTTCCTGTTTTACCACTTCACCATTAGAATGATTTAGAGATTGGCCTGATAGTTTCATAATTTCTCCTCCATGTTTAAATTGGTAGGAATGAATTTTTCCTTTTAACCTATACATTTGTTATTTATCAGTAATAGATAATGACTTTCTCCCATGAATTCAGAATATAACAAATTTAAAATTTATTATTCATTAAGATAATCTTTCTTAATATTTTACCTGGAAATCAGGTGGCAGTATTCTAGAAAATTTTGTCCTGAAATTCTAAGAAACATAAGCGTATTTTTTTTTTTTTTTTTGCTTTGGCAGTTGAAGTTAAGTGACTTGCCCAGGGTCACATAACTAGGGAATGTTAAATATCTGAGACCACATTTGAACTCAGGTCCTCCTGACTTCAGGGCTGGTGCTCTATCCACTGAGCCACCTAGCTGCCCCAGGACCCTGTGTTTTAATAAGAATTTGAATGACAACCTGAAGGGAATGTTCTGTTCCCAAAGTTTCAACAAGGAGTTTGGTATCACAGAACTATGTTTTCAATTTTCTTCAGAAGTAGTTCAATCTTCTAAAGTATGCTGGTAGTGGTCATGGCTATTGTTTGAAGTTTTATGAAGGTTATTGTTTAATAGTAAGTGCTGGTTATAATGTAGCTGGGATTGATACCCAAATGTTGTGATCTTACTTTGAAGGACACTGCATTTATAGATCATTCTTACTGAAACCTGAGAAACACTTTTTACCTTACCACTCTTAGAAAGTTAGAGTTATTATCAGAATCTTATCTTTTAAAAAATGGAAAGAGGCTATTCCATAACTTGTTCATTTTAGAAAAAAAGTACAGAGGGTGAATTAAGTTGATTGGTAAGCCTAATCTCAGTAGCTGGGGTATGGGCTTTTTCTGTTATATTAGATCTTTCCCTATACGGGGAAACAAAGTGGTCAGTAGCTCCATCAGAGTTCTACTCAGAACTCATTGAAGCAGATTCTTGGAAAGAAATTTTATTTTCAGAGGCATAAGTAGGTGGATTATTCAGTGATTTCTTGTTCAAAGAAACACCTAGAGATGGATTCAGATTGTCAGAGGGATATAGAACTCTAATTTCAGAAGGCAAAGAGTCAGAAGAAATTGGTTTAGTGACAATTGGATAAAATTTTGGATCATTAAAGGGACATTGAGATTTTGATTTTAATTATTCACTTTGCTAAGAAGATGAATTTCCATTTCTACACTCTCCATCATTTCTGGGTGACCAATCCTCTCTAAGTTGGTCAGGGTCTTTTGATTATTCATTTTCTTCTTTAACTAGAGAGTACAATAGAGACTTTTTCTTTATATTGGCTTTCACTGAATGTGGGAATAAAGGAAACAATAAACATTGTGCATAACTATTAAAAGTGGTTTGATTAAAAGTTCATATTTGAGCAATTTTGCAAGGACATACCTTTGTACTTCATATTGCAAAAACTATCAGAAAAAAAGAAATTAGAATCATTTTTAGTGTTTACAGTCAATCTAATCTGCAGGAAAGAAATAGAAAGCACAGGGGAAGAGATGAAATGGAAGGAGTGAGTTTGTGACCTGTGGCACCTGTATTTTCCATGGTGATGCTAGAATAGGTGGAGCCAGTAGTCTCTGAGGCTCCCATTTTCAATTTGAGGCTTAAGATATTTGGAGCCACAGGACATTTTTTTTTAGATTTTCCTCCTGGCTAATTCCAAGCTAGGTAGTGCTGTCTATAGAGCATTGGGCTTAGAGTTAGGAAGACAGTTCAAATTCAGCCTCAGACACTTACTAACTGTGTGACTCAATTTGACTTTGTTTCCTTTTCCTCATATAAGAAATGAGCAGGAGAAGGAAATGGTAAACCAATTCAGTGTCTTTGTCAAAAACAACCAAAAAAACAAAGCCCAAATGGAGTCATGAAGTCAAACATGGCTGAAAAATGATTGAAGAGCAACAATTCAGCCCTTATCCTAACACTCCTTCACTCTTACTTCCTTTAGGAAACCTTCCTAGATTGTTAAAATGAATATGAGATATGTTTTCACTATAAACTATTTACAATGGAGCGTGAGTGAAGTTAAAATAACTAAAAATATTAAATCCTCTCTGTGTATTCTCATCTTTAGATCAACATTGAAATAGGCATATGAACTTTTGCAAAGATAAAATGTCTTTGTATTTAAAAGCATAGAATGGTCACCATGGGGTAAATTAAAGTAAGAAAAATATTAAAAGCTGCCTTTAATTAATTGGCAGATATAATAGAAACTTAGATCAGAAGTTCTTAGCCTTTAAAAAAATGTAGTGAAATCATTGGTGGTCTAGAGAAGCTGTTAGAACTTTTTAAATAATTGCTTGAAATGCTTAAAATTAAAAAAATAGGATTGAAAAATAGATTAATGAATAAAATGCAGCTATCGAGAATAAAAACTAACAAGTTTCTCTTTGATCTAGGTTCAAATGCATAATGATCTATTCTAATATTCTTAAAGAAAAATTGCATTAGATACCTGAAGAAATGATCTGAAGACATCTTGGGAATCTAAATCAATCAATCAAGAAGAATGATTTCTATTGGTACAACTTACTCTCAAATAAGTTATCAGAGCCAAGAAAACCATCAGCAAGGCTACTGCTCTCATTCTTTACTGCTGTGGTCCTTGAAAAGAAACAGAAGAATTGTGTACTGTTCTTGGATGGGTGCTTTTGATCAGATCATTATTGATTCTTTAATAAACAAAAAAATTTTAAAGACTATTTGTCTTTTAAAGACTATTTGGATACCCAAATGGTATCCAAAGATAGAAGGGGAATTACTTTAGGTTTTTAGAACAAATTCTTTGAATTTTTATCCGAGAGAGGGACAGAGGAAGGAAGGAGGAAAGAAGGAAGATAAAGGAGACAGAGAGAGAGAGAAATGAGAGGGGGGGGGGAGAAAAGGGGAAGGAGAGAGAAAGAGAGGTACAGGGCACAGAGAGACACACAGAGACACAAAGGGAAACACACAAAGATATAAAGATGGGGAGAGGGAGAGAGACACAGAGAGAAAAAGACAGAAACATACAAAGACAGAGCACATACACATACATAGGTGGAGGGAGAGAGAGTTGGGGGAGGGACGTTTTTCTTTTCTTTTTTCTTTTTCTTTTTCTTTTTTTTTGTTTTTGGATTGGAGTTTATGGCTTGTCCTAATCAGATTCTACCAAACAACCTATTATTTTCAGAATATATATCTTGGCACTGAGGATAAAAAAAAGTAAAAGATGAATTCCTTGACCTTCAGAGAACTAATAGTTCAGTTATTGAAAACCACATATATGCATAAGAGCTAAATAAAGTTCCATTGTGCTTAGTATCTAGTGAGTAGAGCAATCAGATCAGTGCAATAAACGTTAAGGATATGGTTGCTGAGGTTTGAGTCAGTTAGAATGAGTGACAAGGTGGTATAGTGGATAGAGAGGGCTAGACGCATAGGCATGAAGACCTGCATTAAACCATAGCTCACACACTTCCTAGCTTTGTGACTTACCCTACCAAGACCTCAGTTTCCTAATCTGTAAATTAAAAGATTATACTTGATTGAGCAGAAGGCATGTATGGATGAGTAGTGGGAGAATTGGAGTGATAGTTATGGATCAGATTGAAAGGGGCCTGACATACTAAAGATTTTGGATTATAAAGTAGTTGGGAGCCATTTATTGTTTCTAAGCAGGGAAATTATCATGAAAAGTGATAGTTGAAGAAGACTAATCTGTCATGGTGTTTAGGAGGAATTGGAGGGTGAGAGAATAGAAACAGAGGAAACAGGAAATTCATATAATAATCCCAGAATGAAATGATGAGAAGAAATCAAAGAACCGAATACTAAAAATTACGGGAATAGAGACTGAATCTGTGATTTTTGTTGTTGTGGGATGGGGGGGGGGAGTGAAAGGAATAAATGTTTATATAGTATCTATTCACCTGACACTGTGTTAAGTACTTTACAAATATTAGCTCATTTAATCTCCACAATAACTCTTTGGAAGTAGGTGTTATTTTTTAATCTTCATTTTATAGTTGAGGAAACTGAATTAAACAGAGGCTAAATGACTGGTTCAGTATCACATAGATAGTATGTGTTAATTACCCCTGTACCAAGGCAGAATGGCACCTTTTCTGCAATCTTGGAGTGCTGTCACAATTTCTGAGATGTCCAATGAATTACAGAGTCTTGTATAGCAGAGGGCTTTCTGGAATCCAGATCATTCTGGCTTTGATACTGGCTCTTTATAAATGCTGCTGCTGCTCCTCCTCCTCTTCTCCCTCTTCTTCCTCCTCCTCTTTCTCCTCCTCCTGCTGTTGCTCCTCCTCCTCCTCCTCTTTCTTCTCCTGCCACCTTCTTCTGCTTTTTCTCTTCCTCCTCTTCAAGATTTACACAAACACTTCCTTTTAAAGCACCCCCTGAAATAGAATTGCAATAACAATATGATATTATTGGACTCAGTTTCATAAAAATCAAGAAGGTGGATGAGATGATACCCTAGACCAAAAATCTTACGATTCTTAAAAATCAAGATGACAATCACTGCTCTTCTACTTATGGTGACAAATGTCAATTGATATTTCCCTGAGTCACTTTGAGAGCTAGGTTTGAGAGCCTAATATCATGTACTACTGGCTCTTCATTGAAGATTCTACCCCACCCCAAATCATATCAAAGATCCTTCCCAAACTCAGTTAGGATGAAACAAAGATTCCTTTTCCTAGGTGCTATTTTTATATATGTGATCCCTTATATTCAAGTCCCAGTATACATCCCTTGAAGGGGGTGGAGTGAATGAAAACGTCTAGGCAAGTACCTAAGGTCTTCTCTAAAGATTATTCAATCCAAAAAAGGAGTTCATATATTGCTCTTGAAAGCAGTAGGGATGAAATGTCCTGTCTTAATATATTTCAGGGAGTACTTCAAATATCAAATGTGAAGGAAATCTACACCCTAGCTATGCAGTCTGGCTGCCCTTGGTTAAATGAGGAAGGGTAAAGAAAAGGAAGAGATGGCTAGAATGCAAAACATTCAGTCAGATTGTTCTGATCTCAAGAAAAACAGCTTCATAGAAATGAAAACTTTTTTTTTAAAGATCTGAAATCATTCTTTGTGAATTTGAGTAAGAAATAACAGCAGAGTGATTGTGTAAGAGGAGGCTTAACACAGGAAATTAGAGATGAGAGCCAGGAAGCTCAAGGTCAGATACAATGGTTTCATCCTTTAGGTTGTTTGCATCATTTCCTACTTTATTTATAGTTATAAATAGCATGAAAGGAATAATTTACAAAAGGTTTTATCATGGAGGATGACTCTTTGATTGATGACAAAGTGAATTGCTGCAAAGAAGCAAGCATTTTGAAGACTTCTAGGGAGGCTTCTGCCCCTTTAAATAAATGTCAGACAGCAGACTTTGGAACACTTAATGTCTGCTTGATGTCAGAGCATTTTCTATCTCATTTAAAAAAAAATAGAAATCTGAATATTAACCAAGAATAAAGTATAAAAACTGAAGGAAAAAGAAAAAAATACAAAAAACTAAAATATAGCATTCTTGGGGGCTCTATCTTTTATTCTAATAGTATTTTTTAAAAAAGAAAGTTAAGGAAATATTTGAAGACAAGGTATGCAATCATTATTAAATTGTTTAATGTTGACCAACTCATTCATACTTAGGAATGTATATGTCTTGGTCAAATTGGCCCCAATGACCAAAAATATTTGTCTCTACCCCTTCCAGAGTGAATACCTTTCCTTCTTCTTTCATGAGTCTAGAGTACACACTCGTGAGATACCATATTTAAAGCATTTTGAGAACCTTAAAATGTTATTTAATTCCAGTATAACTATTTTTGACTTTAAGTTCCCTTAGAACTAGAGAGGAGAAGAACTTATTAGGGAAAAAAGCAGGTCTAGTAATCACTGGTCTCAGAAAAAGGTGAAGCTAAAATAAATTTAATTGGAAAAGAAAAATGGGGAAACTATGGCATATGCTAGCCATATTAATCAGTATTGTTTCAGACTATTTAAAATGACTACGTAATATAATGTTGGAATATTGTTGTGGTGTAGGAAATGGTAAATTGGTGAATTTAGAAAAATAGTCAAAGATTTGGACTTATGAAGAATGATGTTATTTATCTTTAGAGAAATGGAGGATAAAGAAACATGACATGGCCTTACATAGGTGTATATGGATGCACATATGTATGTATATGATTATAGACATCTATCTATACGTATGTGTATATATGTATGCATATATAAATATCTCCACCCTTAATTGTAATCTTCTTGGGGGAAGTGAAAGGGAAGAAAGGGGAAAAAATAAAGTAAAAAGTGCACAGCAGACAACAAAAGAAAACCCATGAGGAAGCAAAGAAAAGATGGATAGCTCTGAACACTGTGTGGTATATATTATATAGGCTTTCTTGAAATGGAAATTTATTGTTTCATATTTTGAAACATATATTCTACTGTGCATGTGACAATATTTTTCTATTTTGAAATTTTAAAAAAAGATTTTTTTGAAAAAAAGTCCCTAGACTTCTTAAATTCATTCATTCATTTTTTTTTAAAACTGAAGCAATTGGGGTTAAGTGATGTGCCCAGGGTCACACAGCTAAGAAGTGTTAGATGTCTGAGGCCAGATTTGAACTCAGGTCTTCCTGACTTCTGGGCTGGCACTCTATCCACTGCACCAAATTCATTATTTCTATGAATCTTTTTTTCTTTTGATTTGGAGAAAGTTTAGGGCTGCTCCCCAAGGACAGTGATTATATTTTTGTTCTTGCTATAGCTTCAAAGTAAATATCCCTTTCTAAAGACTATTTGCTATTAATTGGTTAAAAAGGATCAGCACACTAATTATTCACTAGTAGCTAACAGAAAGAGAACCCACCAAAGTTTCCCCATGTTTCTCAGTCATTTCAGACCCCTATAAACATTGTCTTTTTGACATTCATGGGCATACTCTGAGTATCTGGTTTCTTTTATCCAGCAGATGTTCACGGGCTCACAAATCTGTAAGTCTCTCTATTTATTTTTATTGTTGCTGAGCATCCATTGACTGCTGTCAATAGGTTTAATTAGATACAGGGCAGAACAGCACAAATTGACCCAAGGACTCTCTTTACAAAGAATGCAACTGTGTTTTCCTTAAACAAAAAATGGATCTACAGGTTAAGCAGAATCAGAAAGACCTATTGATTTGATTAGTCATAGCACATATGTTTGGAATTAGAAGGGATCTTAGAAGCTATATGGTATACCTCATTATCTGATAGATGAGGAGAATGAGGACCACAAAGATCACAAGAAGTAACATTTGTATAGTGCTTTAAGGCTTGCTAAGCTGTATGAGCTTATGCTCATACATTATCTCATTTTCTCACAATTCCAGGAGGTAGGTGCCAATATTATCCATTTTTTACAGAGTTTGCATTAGGGCAGACAGAAGCTAAGTGACTTGTCCAGAATTAAATGTCTGGTAAGTACAGGAGGTTGAATGTGAATTCAGGTCTTTATGATTCCAAGTCTAGCCTCTATCTACTGAGATACTTAGCTTCCTCTCTCTGTCTCTGTCTTTCTCAACTATCTATCTACCCACCTACCCACCTACCTACCTACTTACCTACCTACCTGCCTATCTATTTACTTATCTATCTGCCTACTTATTTATCCATCATCCATCCATCTACCTACCCATCTATCCATTCATTACCCCTCCCTCCCTCCTTCCTTCTCTCTCTCCCCTCTGTAAAGTGACAATGCAGGAGCTTTAATTACCTGGAGATAGAACAAAGCTCAGACTGTGGCTCCTTGGATACAGCTTCCTCTTGTCTTATTGATATGGCTACCTGGTCACCTAATGACCTACCCAGGGTGTGGACCCCTCAGATTTGATAGATTTCTCCAAATCACATGATTCACCCCAACTTTCTTTAGATTTTTCCAAGATGGTGTAGGTCATCAGTGGTAGGACTGGATTTTGAACCCAGATCCTCTGATCCAAAATTCAATGTTCTCTGTCCACTGCATCACACTGACTACTGTATTCAATGCCTGTGATTTCTTAGATGACAGAAATCTGGAATACATTGCAATGGCAAAAGTGCTTGTAATTTCTATGAATGAATATACATTGAACCCAATTCAAATAGATATTTAATCAGCCAGTTTGAAAAGTGTGTGTGTGTGTGTGTGTGTGTGTGTGACAATGGGAAGGTGGAGGAGTGTGGAGGACTTGACCAGTGAATCTTTAGCATAGGAAATTGTCAATGAGGAAATTCCCTCTCCAAATGCATTTCAATATATGATCATCTATGTAAAATATCTGAGTTTTCTAGAGGCACTCTAAAGGTTAGGTGATTTGTCCAGGATCAAGTAGCCAGTATGTCAGAGGCAAGACTTAAACAAAGTACTTTATGACTCTTAGGAGTGGTTCACCAGGTTCACCAGGCCTGTCTCTTTCTTAATTAATGATTATTAAGTGATTATTGGGCACCTCAGTAGCATAGTGGGTAGAGCATGAAAGCTGGGGTCAGAACTACCTGAGTTCAAATCTGGTCTCAGACACTTATTAGCTATGTGACCCTCAGGTAGTCAATGAGCCCTGTTTGCCCCAGTTTCCTCATCTGTCAAATGAGCTGGAGAAAGAGGTGGCAAAACCACTCAAATTATCTTTGCCAAGAAAACCCCAATTGCATCAGGAAGAATTGGATATACCTGAAGCAACACACCAATAACAAAATACTTATTTAGTTAGCTGAAGTTCAATGAAACAATTGCAAATAAGAATGATTCTGTAATAGAATAAGATATTTTCTATAAGGAAAAAAAAAGTGGAGCATTACCCATGGAGACTAAGAACTTTAGTTAGAATAGGGAGTGTGTTGTTGTCTGTGTTGCGTTCAATCATTTTTCTATTGTGTCTGACTTTTCCTGACCCCATTCGGGGTTTTCTTGGCAGAGATACTAGAGTGATTTGCCTTTTCCTTCTCCAGACCATTTTGTTAGAGATCCTCTATTCCAACCATTTTACAGATGAGAAAACTAAGGAAGTGATTTGGTTAAATCACAGAGCATCTTAGGGACAGAAACAGGACTAGAATACAAATCTTCTTAATTATCTTGGAGTGCTCATCTATTTCCCATCTATACTTCTTCTTATGTCCTTGTTAAGATAATATGATAATATTCATAATGACTACTAACATCTACATTCTCCTTTAGGATTTGCTAAATGCTTTATAGACATTATCTTAATTGAGCTGCATAACAATTTAAGTTGTATTATTATCCCTATTTTATAAATGAGGAAACAGAAACTAGGTGACTTACTTCGTGCTCATCCTCAGCACTTACTATAGTGCTTAGCACACAGTAGGCACTTAAAGTTACTTGGTTATTTGTCCTTTATTTTTGAAGAGGACCAACAACATCACAGGTAATTACTTGTTTGTGAATTGGATTTAGATGAGGCAGAATTGCATAAAGTTTAGCTTCTCGCTGTCTTCTCAAGTCATGGAGGTCCAGTGGCATTCAAAAGTCAGGACAGTTGTGGATGGCTCAGGATTCAATGGATGACCTTGGCATCTTGGATACCTGGCCAAGCTCTTAGCCTTCCATAGCATCCGCTTCAGCTTCTTTCATGGCATTGGAATGAATTGTTTTCACTTGCCCATTTTGCTGAGGAAAGTCTTCACGTGCTTGGGGTAGTTACTTTCCTAAATTTGTGGTCCTGTCACTCACTCTCAATCTGTTTAGCCTGTCTGTGGAGAGGGTTTTATTGGGCTGTGGCAGCTTCTTGGAGCCCCAGGTGAGCCTTGGGTGAATCAGGAGATGGATGAGCAGCCCTTAAAAGGACTTGGTAAATCTTGACACTGGAGGTGCTAGTCTTCCTAAACATCTCATACATCCTAGGCATTTAATAAATGCCTATTGACTATATCAATTATGCCAGTATATACCCTATATATATTATATTACAGTATATAGCCAGTCAATTTCAAAGGCTCTACTTGAACTCTCATTTTCTAGCCTCTAAGGTCAGTCCCCTGACTCTATACTCTTAGTTTTCTCTTTATTAATTGTTATCAGCAGTAACAGGACAGGAGTAATATAGAGTGTTGGTACTGGCTTACAGGAAGGTTAGCTAAACAACTTGTACCTAACAGGACATGGTTCATTGGAGATTTTCAGTTTCTCTCACTCAAACTTGGCTCACAGTTGCTTGATACTGATGTTACACAAGGAACTATAGCTTTCGTTTTCCAAGGTTAAAAGCAGATAATTTGCGTGTTAGAATTCTATGTGCTTTGGAATTAGAAATTTCTCATTATGTCTGTCATTCATTTATTGCTATGATCCAGTCTTTGCCTACTGATTTTTGACATCAAAAACACAGCCTACCATTTATATGTGTTTTTCCCCATATTTCTTTAAAGCCCTCTGTATTGAGGTAATTATTAGACCAAAATAGCCCATAGAAAACATAGATAGTTTTTTTTAAAGCTTTTTTTTCCCCTAGGATTACTTTGATTGTCAAATCAATGCCTGTTTCCTAGGCTTTAGTAAAGGCAAAATGAAAACACTACTCTAAAGAAATTTACAATTATGCATATGTATAGATATAACCTTAAAGTCACCCCACATTACAGTGAAAAACATTGAATATGTTTACAAGAGGATATACATCATAACCCAAAATTCCCCAATTTGATTTTGTCCTTGAATGGACAAATGAAGAAGAAATAAATTATATTGTTATTTTTCTGAATTATTTATTAACAGATAACAAATGAAATAGATGCATTTTTGTAAAAATATAAAGTATCCTGGTTAACAGAATATGAAATTGAGAAACTACACAACCCATTCACATTAAAAAGAAATTGATTAAGCTATAACTGATCTCCCAAAAGGAAAATAAAACTTGTGACCAGCTAGATTTATAAGCTTATTTTATTATACAACCAAAGAACAATTATTTCCAATATTACACAGTTATTTGCAAAAATAACAAAAGCAGCACATCTATCAAACTTTTCTATTATGCAAATCTGGTCTCTGTACCTAAATCTGTGAAATAGTAGGCTTCCTAATACACTGATTGTTAAACTGTGAATTTGTCTAGCTATTGTGGAAAACAATTGGAATTGTGTTCCTGACATCACAAAATAGTGCATATCCTTTGACGCAGCAATACCAGTACTAGGCTTATACCCCTTAAAGAACAAATAAAAAGGAAAAGTATCTAATCATACATTGGATGCATAAATATGATATAGCCAATCAATATCAAAGACTCTACTTGAACTCCAATTTTCTAGCTTAATAAATTGGCACATACAAGATAAGTAGATAGGTATCTGGAGAGATAGACATAGCTAGCTAGCGAGGTTATTTATTAAACACTTTCTATGTACTATGAAATGGGTTAAGTGCTTAGAGACACAAAGTTTCCTCATCTGTAGAATGAGCTGAATAAGGAAATGGCAAACTATTCCAACATCTCTGCCAAGAAATCCCCAAATGGGGTTGTGAAGAGCTATTCATGACTGAAATGAATGAACAAGAATGACAATTTGGTAATTTAAGTATTTATCTAATTATAGATGAATAAAAGTAATTTTTATTGGAAAAGAAATTTTTTCATTGATAATTCATATTTAGTGAACTAGAATAGGGACGCAAACTAAAAGAGACCATAAGTTTAATGAGCAATGAAATATTAAGCATATCCCTAAGTATCTTTGGAATTTGGAATTTGGAAGCATTACAGTTAAAATTTAGCACCATTTAAAAAATGTTAGGGGATATACAAAAGACTGTATTCAGATGAAAAAATTTTTAACATTATGACGTGTATGATGTCTCTCACTTTTCAAGTATTACACAAAAAAACCATGTTAAATATTTTTGTGATACTTCACTAACAGCTTTAAAAAATTAACACCTATCAAATAACTAGCAATTTGTGATTGGGGAACTAGAATTCTCCATCACAAGCAAGTTATCTGTCACAATCAATTGCCATACTACAAATAAAGACCTTAAAATATCCTTAAGAACTCGGTGAATAAGTTATATGTGGGCCATGATTACAGTCTGAATTGTTGCCCACATTCATATCATATATTATTGGTGTAGAAAAAACTTAGAACATTTTTATAGATGTTGACATGTATATATGATCTAAAAATTCCAAATTTTATCATCTCTAAGTCCTCAAAATATGGAGAGCTGGCAAAGGAGATGAAAATGATTTGGGAACTAGTTATTTTCTTCATTGCATCTGGATTTATAGTTGCAAAGAGCATGATTTTTGTGAAGCTGACATATTGGATATGGACGGATATTAGGAGTGCACTTAGGTCATTTTTTCTTACCATGTTAGTGGCTGATGTCTCTTTTCTGAAGCAGGTGGGGCAATTGATAAAGCAGCAAAATAGCATTGTTTAGGAGCTAGGTCCTTAGAAGTGAGTGCCTATTGGACCAGCAGAGTAGGTATAGTTCTAGTGACTGGATAGTAGTCCCCAGTCTCTGGGGACTCCCAATCTGTTGGCAAAAAGAACTAAACCTGGCGGGACTCAAGCAAGGGTCATTTTCAATGTGATTTTCCCATTTAAGTAGTATAAATCTCCTGTTGATCAGTCAGTCAATAAACATTTATGAAGAGATTCTTATGTGTCAGGCACTGCTCTAAGCATTGGGAATACAAAAAAAACCCAAAAGACAATTTTTGTCTTCCCCTTTGGCTATCAACCTAATGGCAAAGATGGCATCTTTTTAGGGGTGCCATCTTCTATCACTGAACTCATAATGGACAAAGGATGTTTGAGTTTGAATCACCTGTTCTGTAATAACTGAAGTCTAGTAACAAGTGAGCAACTGATTTTCCAAGGTCACTGCCTTGAGTAACTGGCAAATCCAGATGCTTGAAGCAAACTTAATTTGTTCCTATCTTAGTGTCAGACTAAAGCTCCACTCAGCCTGTTTTTTTTTTTTAAAACGGATCTTAAATGACGATAAAGGTTCAAAAGAAGAAAATGTAGGACAACTGACTTAAGATCTAAAACTGAATAGAATTTATCAGAAAAAATAGCAGGGGTAGTAACCATTGATTTGAGACAAAGGTAAAGTTACAATAGATTTAATCAAAAGAGGAAAAAATAAGGAAATTATACTATAAGTCAGTCATCTTAATCAATATTAAAATAACGAGCATATGAGGTTGGAATATGGCTGTGGTGTAGGAAATGGTGAGTTGGTAGATTTAGAAAAATATGAAAAGACCTGGACTTATGAAGGAAGATGCTATATACTTTCAGAGAAACAGAGGAGAAACAAGCATAGTACAGTTTTACACAGATGTATATGAATGCATACATGTATATGATTTTAGATATCTGTGTATGTATGTATCTATGTATATATATGCATGTGGGTATGTGTATATATCTCCATATACACACATACATATCTACATACATATGTAGATATATACATATATATGTAATATGTGTGTACATAAAAAATATATGTACTTAATTGTAGCCTTCTTGGGAGAGATAAGGGGAGGAAAGAAGAAAAAAAAGGACAAAGTAAAAAGTATATAGCAGAGAACAAAAGAAAACCTATAAGGAAGCAAAGAAAAAAATGGGCAGTTCAGAACAAAATATATAGTATTTATTATATAGGTATTGTTGAAGTGGAAATTTATTATCTTATATTTTGAATCCTCTTGTGTTCTGCTGTAAACATGGTGTTTTTTATTTTATTTTGAAAAAATAAATAAAATTTTAAAAAATCTTTCACTACTTTTGCTTATTCTTAGTCCCACTTAAATGCAATTTACTTCCAGGTTACTCAGTAACCTGAGTTAGTAAGGGGGTCATCACATGAGGAATATGTATTCTCTAAAATCTGAAGAGTCCAATATGCCTTTGGGTTTCCTTCTTCAATTATAGGGAAGTGAGTGTCCATTGCTTATTGCAGACTATGCCTGGAATCTTCTGTGTTCCCCCAAACTTGACTGAGTGGTATGGATCTTAAATTTATTTAGGTTTGATTTTGAGCCCCTTTCCCCAAATATAGATCACAATCTAATGTAGTAGGGCTTCAGCTACTGTGACCTCAGCTGTATTATTCAACCTTATGCAATCAATGTGGTGGAAATAGAAATAGAAGAAAAAGCTTTCTGCCTGATGTTTTCATTAGCTATAATGCATTGTTGTAAGGAGAATTATTATAATGAATTCTTCCAGCTTGCATCATCTCTGCATCAGTAAAGAAGAAACATCTTTTAATCCCTTGGTGGCTTGGATTTTTTAATACTAGCTATGCAGGTTGTTTGGGTAACTCCAAAGTTTTCCATTTAGTCCTATCCATATGCAGAAAAGTGCGATGGAAATATGAATAATTAAACTTATTCTTCTTAATGCTAGCAATAAATTATTATTGTGTTATGGCATTAATCAAGAGTATACAATCAGTTTATATTATTTTAGACAATACAAACATTAAATCTGTTAGAACCAAATAACCAATTTGATTTTTTTAAGGTTTCCCAGAAAACATGTTGCTGCTATTCAGTGATAAGGTTCATTTTTTGCCCAAGTAGAGACTGTATGTGTCCTTCCAAGTTAGTTGGCTAGCAGGTCAACAAATCTTGACTAGTCAATCAGTACTGCCCTCAAGCAAACATGGCAATGCTTGAATCTTACTTTCAGGAAATGTAGGTGTCAGTCTCAGTCATGATCCAAGATCAGGCTGAGAAACCAGTACATAAGGAGAGATAGAAAATGAGAAATGGAGAATGATTGAGGGATCAATCTTTTATTATAGATAAGAAGGGACCAAGGGCTTTAGAAAGACAGGCAACCTCAGCATTAGAGACTGGAATAGAGGAAGAAGTGGGAGGTGGAGATATCAAGTGTTAATATTTAATTGAAGATTAAGTGAATTAGCCT
Organism: Myrmecobius fasciatus; assembly: GCA_023553655.1. NCBI lineage: Eukaryota > Metazoa > Chordata > Mammalia > Dasyuromorphia > Myrmecobiidae > Myrmecobius > Myrmecobius fasciatus. Next base: position 229,667 of record JAJPUD010002428.1, read on the forward strand.
AGCAAAATATGTTATTAGGGTTTTCTTGGCAAAGTTACTGGTGAGGTTTGCCATTTCTTTTTCCATCTCCTTTTATAGATAAGGGAATTGAGGCAAATAGGATTAAGTGACTTGTCCAGGGTCACACAGCTTTTGGGTTTCTAAGACAAGATTTAAATTTATGAAGATAAGTCCTCCTGACTCCAAATCTAATACTGTACCCACTGTACCACCTAGTTGCCCCAGAAAAATGCATTATGACTATTAAGACCTTATTTAAAAGTTTCTTCAATTCAATAGAAGGGGAAAATTATCTTACAGTCTATAGGACTGAAATGCTCCATCTAAGTCTATTTTAGAGACTACACTACACAGCAAATATGAAGAATATCTCCAATTGTTATGAAAGCTGGTCAGGAGATGAAAAAGACTGGCTTGAATGTGAAATGGTTTGTCAGATTATTCTGATTCCAAGAAAAGCAGCTTTTTAAACTTTTTAAAATAAAAAAGTCATTCTTTATTAATTTGAATAAGACTTGACTGTGTAATAAGAGTGACTGTGTAAGAGAAAGCTTACCAGGAAGTAAATCACAAGAGCCAGAAGGCCCAAAGTCAAGTACAATGGTTTCATCCTTTAGGTTGTTGATGTTCCCTGTAACAAGCAATATAATTTCCCACTGATAGTTCCAATAACAAGAAGTATGGCTTAGACAAAAAATTTTCTTTGTCAAAAGAACAATTTACAAGAAATTGTATCATGAAGGATCTTTGACTGATGGCAATGACATTGCTGCAATGAAGCAAGAATTTTGAATGCCAGGTGGCACTCTTAGAACATAGTATTAATATGACAGCAGGGAATTTTCCATTCCTTTGAAAAGAGACTTTTTTTTTGTAAATCAATAACCCCAAAATGTTAAGAATGAAGTTAAGTAAGTACTGCAATTTCCAAAATTTCCCCATGTATGCTGTACAGAGAGAGGAAGAATGCCTTAGGGGATAAAAGGCTGTCACTCTCTTTTTGTCCCAAACAACTCCTTAAGTAAGTTCCAGAGTGGCTGATGTGCATTAGTGAAGGGGAATCTCACACCAGAAACTCTTCAGAGCCATGAAAACTTGGGCTCAGAACAACAACATGGTACAGTATATTGGAAGTACCCAGTTATATATAGTAACAGCCATTTCTTTATCAAATTGAAACACATTTTGAACATAGATTTGGGAACACATGTGTCTTCTTCTATTACTTTTTCCTTTTTTCCAGAAGGCCATCTGTACATCAGAATACGGGTGAGAAATTTGACTGCATTCTAAAGACTAGATGAATACTGTTGCTTTTTCTTGTTTGGGTTGGGATTTCACAATGATGTACAATATAGGAATTATCAAAAGTGTGGACAGAAATAAAGAGAAGGTCACTCTTTGGAGATTTATATTTTTGGATTAAGAGGAAATTCCTCTGAATATATGACCAGCATTAGTGCCCTTGATTCCAGAGATCATCAAAAAGCATTAAGAGATACAGAATAAGAATATCTTAACTTTGTAGAATAATCTTGGGTCATAGCCATTTATTTAATACATCTCCTAATGACCTAATGTGAATAACTTTTATTTTACAGGCTTCTCTGATAAATCACTACCCATCTCCATATTTTCTCCTCCAGAGGCTCATCTATACCAGATGAACCTGTGATGGAGATACTTATTAAAAAGCCATGAAATTACAAAACTCCATGATCTGAGCAGGTCAGGATTTAGGAGCTTTAATATGAGGTGTATTTGTAAAACCAGGACTTAATATAGTGCCCAGCACATAGTAGGCACTTAATAAATGTTTATTGTATGACTGAGTACCTGAGCCTGGACTAGGAGTTACTTGGACTTTGGTCCTTTTCCTAGCATTTTCCCAATTTGCATGACTTTGGACATGCCTTAAAATTCCTTTTCTAGTTTCTTTTTAAAAAAAATTAATTAAGGATATTTTATATTCTTCAACTAGATGGTCAAATGAGATTATTTATCTAAGTAGTTTGCAAACATTAAAGTGCCACTTAAATTCTAGTTATACTAATTCTATTTTTTTTATTCTAATCATTATTTTAAAAGTCCTTTTGCATTCTCAAAATTCATCATTTCTAGGATTCTCTCATTTCTTCATTTGGAGGGAGTTTGTTATATTTTCTCTAGAATTCAGCTTGACAGTGGCTTAAAAATCTATATGCCTATTACTTCTTCTATTATAGCAAGGCATCCTTTGGCTCTTGTCAGCTCCCCATTGGGTTGGTTGTGTTAGATCTAGGACAGGATAACACAGTCTAAATTGACCTTAATTCCCTGAAAATGCAGTTGTGTTTTCTTAAAAAAAAAGATGGGATCAACTAACTAAGGAGAACCAGAAAGACCAATGATCTGGATGGATCACAGAAATCTATATTTAGAAAGAGAAGAGTCATGGAAGTTATGCAGTAGAATATTCTTATTTTAGAGATAAAGAGATTGTGGATCATAGGGGCTAAAGAAATCATCCAAGTCAATGGTGGCAGAGCTAAGAACTCAAAATCTGGGTTTTTTCCCCATGGTATCACCATGATTGTTGTGCTCAATGTCCATAATTTCTCAGATGGCACAATCTTAGAAATGTTCACAATTTGTGCCAATGCCAACATAGTACTTCTGCAAAGAAATATATATTTGACCCAAATCAAATGCTTATACTATACTTACACTACAATTATTTGGGTAGTGTCCATGTGTATACAAGTATATTTTGTGTGTGTACTTGTGTACGTGTAGACATTTGGAATAGGGGAACCAGACATGTATCCATTGAGAAAATTCCCTCTACAAATGTTTGCCATTTTCTTATGAGGCACAGTGAATAAAACATCAGGCTTGGAGTTAGGAAGAGTCATCTTCTTGAGTTCAAATCCAGCATCAAATATTTTCTAACTGTGTGAACCTGGGCAAGTCACTTAACCCTATTTACCTTAGTTTCTTTATCTACAATGTGAGCTGGAGAATGAATGACCAACCACTCTAATATCTTTGCCAAGAAAATCCCAGAGAGAGTCATGAAGAACTGGACAAAACTGAAAAATGACCGAGCAATCAAAGCTTAAAGTTATGTGGGACATGGAATCATTAAATGAACTGATAACCATTCATCATGTTATGTATTCAGTATCTGTCAAAGACAGAATTTGAACTCAGGTCTTTCCAATTGCAGCTGGTTCACTTTTTCCTGTGCTGTGCTGCCTCTTCCTTAATTAAGTCATGATTTGAAGTTCAGATAAAATATTAGAAATGAGTATGATGTAGAAGTAGGATAATGAATAACTATGTTAAAATCAACATAGGGTCACAATACTTTAGAAGGAGCAAGACACTTAGAATCTAATCAAACAATTTTACAGATAAGAAAAATTAGGGGAATGATTTGATCTAATTATTACCCTAGTTAGTAGCAAAGTTACTATGTGGATCCAAGTCTTCTGAGTTCTATTCCAATGCTCTTCCTACTATATATCCTTTCTTAGTTAAAAGCAATCAATGCTATACTAATGAATATTAATTAATTATATGTTATTAATAATATATAAGGTATCCTAAATATCTCAGCGCATTTTCAAGTTGAATATGATAATGTTTCTGGGATGCCTTGTATGATGTTGGCATGGCAACCATTTCAAAAACTCCTATCCTGTGGCTCATGGATACCTGGTGTACCTGGACAGACATATTCCCTGGAGATTTTCAATCTCTGTCATGGAAACTGGTCTCACAGCTGGTTGATACAGCTATGGTCTTATGTCATATAAAATATTATAACTTCAATTTTTGCAAAATTAAAGCTAGACAGAGGTCATTTGGATTTAAGAATATTTTATGCTTTAGGAGAGTTTTTTTTTAATTATGTGTGTCATTTATTCTTTGTTCCAGTCCAGCCAAAATGATTCATTAAATAAATGCAGCCTACCATTTATTTAATCCCGGTTCCCTCCTACACACACCCCAAACAGCATTTTCCTGGATATTTGGTGCTGAACCAATTACCATGTTAGAATAACTCATACAAAAAACAGAGAGGCAGTTTCCTGCAGCCTCTCTCCCAGGATGTCCTGGGAAATATCAATTAAGCACATAATGGTACAAAGAAAAAACCAAAAAACTGTCCTTGGCCTAAAGAAGCATATATTCTAGCCAGGGGCAACATGCACATTTAGAGGGACATGGGTTCACCTTGCCCAGAGACATTACAGTGGAGACTGGAGACTCTGGAAATGCTTGTGCATGAGTACATATGGACACACAACTGCCCAGTTCCCCCATATCCTTGACTTTGAATTTGAATACACTTTTGGAGAGAACTGCATCAAGAGATGAGTATCTGCATCAAGGAGAGTCTCCATCTTGTCTTGAGACAAAAAAGCAGAGCAGAATGGTAGAAAATCAGTCTTTGAGAGACTGATGGGGGTCCAGAAGGAATACCCCTAATGCTAAGATCAGGAGTGATGGCACAGAAGTGAAAATTGTGAGAGTTTATGGCAATTACTAAGATAGGCTGAGTCTCCCCCATAGTCCTATTTTCCTCTATCCAGAACAGGACAATGCTTTTCTTATTATGCAGCATTTGCTGCATTTCTCAATTTCCCTCTTTGCCATAGGTCATTGAAGCAGCCTCCATTTTTTCTGTGATCCCTCTATTTTGTCTTCTTGCAGCCCCTGTCCTTGCTTGCAATCTTCCTTTTTGCTTAAAACAATAAATATCAAGAACAAACTTATCTCTTAGGGAAGGGTTGTGAGAAAAAGCTAACCCAAATAACTGTCTTTGCTATTATAAGCCCTGTCCAATCAAGAGATGACCCATAGCCAATTTGTTGTTGAGTTGTATCCAATTCTTCATGGTCCAATTTGGGGTTTTCTTGGCAGAGATGCTAGAATGTGTTGCCCTTCTCTAGCTCATTTTAAAGATGAGGAACTAGGGCAAACAGAGTTCAGTGACTTGCTCAAAGTCTCATTGTAAGTGTTTGGGGCTGGATTTGAAGGCATCATCATGAGTTTTCCTGATTCCAAATTCAGTGCTTTCTCCATTGTGCCATCAGATAACCAACTTTCCAAACAACCTATATAATTAGTTATTAATTGAAACCTGTATAAGCATTATCTTTTTGTTTCTTCAGGGAGTCTCTGTCCTTGTGGTTGACTCTCCCTTGCTGGCAAACTATAAACCCTATTTGGTTTTTAAAATTTCTGGTTTGTTCTGGCACCTGTAATTTTACCCACACTGCCAAAGTAATCAGTAGCAGGAAACTTCGTTTTTACTAATCTTTCTTTCTTTTTTTAAAAATGTTTAAACTGGGGCAGTTAGGTGGCTCAGTGGATAGAGCACCAATCCTGAAGACAGGAGGACTGAGTTCAAATCTGGTCTCAGACACTTAACACTTCCTACCTGTGTGACCCTGGGCAAGTCACTTAACCCTAATTGCTTCAGCAAAAAAATAAAAATGTTTAAACTGTTATATGCTCATCAGCCCTGCTGTTTATAGCAGCATTGGATGCATGGAGTAAGAATGAGAGAGGGGAAGCCAGAATCCATAAAAGGGAAAGGAGACATTTCCCCAGTGTAGCCTGGGTGGGAATGGAGCAATAAAGAGAATTCATGGCATTTTCTAGCAACATGCTAGAAATCGTTTAAATTCTAAAGCCTCTATGAACCCATTGTGAGAGAAAAATAAGAAAAAATTTTTTAAAAAGTCTTTAGCTTTGAGCTCAGCAGCACTTGCCTGAGGACATACTGGAATGACAAATTCACTTGAGGAGTCCACTCTCAGAGGAAGTGGGGCAATTTGCACATGTCTT